>VZTZ01047218.1:1358493-1656766 GCA_013400955.1 Drymodes brunneopygia | reverse complement strand
AGGGACAGGTCTCCAACTAGACCTTGGGCCACAGATTGTGATCCTCTGGGATCTGTCATTCAGCCAGCTCTCAATCCACCTCACTCTCACTCTCACTGGTCCAGTCCACACTTCCTGAGTTTGTCTATCAGGATATTGTGAGAGACAGTGTTGAAAACCCTGTTGAAGTTGAGATAACCAATATCCACTGCTTTCCTCTCTGCTCCATCACCATTCCAGAGACTGAGCTGAGGCTGATTGGTTGGTAGCTCCCTGGGTTCTCCTTCTTGCCCTTTTTGAAGACTGGGGTGACTTTTACTTTCTTCCAGTCCTCAGGCACCTCACCTGATTCCCATGACCTTTCAAAGATAACGACAAGCAGCAGACTGGGTCTAGTCAGCATATTGGCCCCTCCATTCCTCTCAAAAGGGAGTCACCTTCTATATTTTTCAGGGTTTTTTTTCAGGTATTTATTACTTTACCTTCTTTTTCTTTATTGAGAAGGTTGTGATGTAGGGCATAGGGGTGGCAGAGTGAGGCTCCAGCTCAATCTCTTCCTCAGAGTCCTAATACTTCTTATTCTTTCTGCTTCACCTCTCAGCTTCACCACTAGGCCTACATAGGATCATAGAGGATGTTTGCAATCATCTTGCAGTGTGTGCTAAATTGCTGGGTTTATCCCAGGGTTGCACAGGGTGTATTAAGAATGCTCATTATCAATGTGGTGCTTTGCTCGCTGCCCACCATTGCAATTTTCTGAACTCCTGTCGCTCATAACAGACCCTTCTGTTCACCCTTAAAAGCAATTTCTGCATGCAAGAGCAACTATATATCGAATATCTCACTCTCTTTCTGCCTCCTTATAACCAACACATCCATACATATCTATATATACAGGTTTAAATAAAGTGAGGTATTAAGCAGAAAAAACAAAGAGACTCACAGAAGATAAACTGGCCTAATATTGTTTCTTTTAACTAGTCATAAAATTTTGATCTAAGGTATACTCAGGGGGATGTACAATGGGAGTATTTCCCCTAAATAGTGGGAAGAAATGTTGACTATGTTAAATAAAGCTTTTGAAAGGTGAGTGGGAATAATAAAGTGTTATATATATTGCCCATAACTAGAAGGTTGTGCAATGGTTGTGTGATGGTAGTATCTGTCTAGAATTGGATTTTTTTTTATAATAAATAAATAGCTAGATAATTGATAGATGGTTTGGTAGGTAGATAGATAACAGAGAATGGAAGCTAAAGCAGATTTCCAAGCATTTAAACTCTCTGCTGCTATTTAACAGCACAATCAATAGTTCTGAAAAGGGAAAGACATTTGCAATGCTAATTGCAATTCACAAGTGGGGGCGTACTGAGTGGGTGGAAGAGTTAGTTGTTTGCTTGCCGAGGGACATTTCAGAGCTCCAGAAGTTCTGATACTAGTAATTCTTTTTGTAAAACGATTATCTGGCTGACTAGAGCACAGGAATAATTTCTAAATCGAAGAAATCAATGAGGGTGGTACTTCCTCAGGTAGTGATTTTGTGGCAGGTTGTTCTGGTTGTCTCAGTGCTCCCACTGAGATGGAGAGCTTCCAGCAATGGAGCTTGTGGCATCAATAGTCTTTGCTAGCTCTTAGTGGTCTACAAGGCTTGTCTCTTCCTCTGAATTTTTGTCAAATATTTATTTTCTTTTCCTATTTTATGACATCTACTTTTTTATTTCTGAAAAATAATGAATATTTTTACCTTTGGCATGACCTGAATCTGCCACCCTTATTTAATCTTATTTAACCTGATTAGTGCTCCACTCTGTACATGCAGGTTTGTTGGCCCCAGTTGAAGCACTTGCAGAATAAAGTACACATCAGTGTGACAGAGGATGACAAAACTGGGCTCTTTACTCCTCTTTCCCTCCTTAAGCCAGGGTGAATGTTTCCTGGACTCCACAAACCAACTCTGCACCATGAGGACATACATTCGTGTATATAAGACCACAGTGTAGAATCATTTTGGGGAAGAAAAGAATTAATAATTCTGATGCCAAATCTTGTTAATGTCAGTCCTCAAAAGTGTCACTGATCTCTGGCATGTGAGAGCAAGGAAAAGCAAAGGCACCCATGCCCTGGCATTCTGCAGTTTGCTACTGGCCTCCCAGTGTCCCCTGGGCTGTCCAGGTACAAGCTGGGATGGATGTGGTGATGAGGGAATATGACCATGTGCAGTCAGATGCAATTCTTAATTGGGTCTAGGTGAGAATTTCTGCTTTACATGGGGTAAAATCTACATGTCTGTGCCACCTAAATGTCATTGACATACAGTTTTATATATCTGAAATAAGAATTTTAAAATTTTAAATAGTAATACAAATGGGGTCTTTATGATTATTTTTCGCCTTACAGCTGATATAGGAGTGGCTACTATTAGTCACATATGTTCTAATCATTAAGAAATGGAGGTATGAAATTTCCTTTCTAAACAAATTTGGAATTAGAGCAAATTTTTTTTATTTCTGAAGAAAATTTTTTTTTCCAGGAAAAAAGTCCTGAAATTTCTAATTAACTTCTGCTGAATTCAACAAATAATTAGTGGGAAAGGGAGAACCTTAAAAAAGTAATGGAATTTCTTTTTCCATTTCAATACAGTGTTCTGAAGCTATTTTATCACATACAACTTTACAAGCCAGTCAAAAAATTCCATAAAATAAATGCAATAATGAATCTCAAAGCATTTTAATAATCTCCAGCTTTTTCCTGAAAAATCTTATCACCTCTTCAGTCAAACTAAAATATATTTATTACCTTCAGCAGTATGTGAACATGATTACTCTGAAGTTCTGAATATATATATTACTATAATATTAAAATGTCTGCATTGCCTTCCACCAACACTCTGCATAGTCCTTGTCTGTAGTATCTGGGTAAAGCTGGAAAAATGTAGCTGATTCTATTGGGGTTAGTTAGAATATGTCCAGGAGCGGCTGCTAGCCCAACCCAGGCAAAGACTGATACCAGAAATCCTGGAGGCTGATGAAGAAGCAAGGAACGGTGACTTAGGTTCATTGTGTGAGTACAGGGAGGTGTAATGGTGTGAACAGAGCCTTCCTTTGTTTCCCTCTCAGAGGGTTTCAAGAGTTTTGCTGCTAATATTTCTTTGTGTTGCAGTATCATTCAGTCTCCCTCAGGAGGACTGAGACCTGGTTGTTCCAGCCACGAACTGAGGGTGGCAAGAAGAGTGGCCAGGTAAAAGGGAACCACAGGGACAATCTAGCACAGGGGCAGTTCAGGATTTGTGCTCCGAATAGCCACTTGCCCTGCAGGTTCTAGGTACAGCGACTAATTGCACTTGTGGTTTTGAAAAATGTGATTTTCTCTTGGAAATATATGGAATGGGGGAATTTTGAAAACACTGATCCTGCACGCTGATCTGCAGGTCACAAATCTCCAGTTATGAGGTCTTGTAAGACAGTTTGGAGATCATGGAATCATTGAATGGTTTGGGTTGGAGGGGACCTTAAAGATCATCTAGTTCCAGCCCCTCTACTGTGGGCAGGGACACCTTCCACTAGTCCAGGTTGCCTGGTTCAACCTGGCCTTCAACGCTTCCAGGGGTAGGGCATCCACCACTGCTCTGGGTGGCTCGTTCCAGTGCCTCACCACCTTCATAGTAAAGAATTCCTTCCTAATATCTGACCTAAACCCTTTCATCTTAAAGCCACTCCTCCGTATCCTGTCACTGCCTGCCCTTATGAAAAGTTCCTCCCCACCTTTCCTGTAGGCCCCTCCAGGTACTGGAAGGTCTCCTGGAGCCTTCTTCAGGATGAACAACCCCAACTCTCAGCCTGTGTTCATAGGAGAGGTTCTCCAACCCTATGACCACCTTCACGGCTTCCTCTGGACACTCTCTAAAAGGGCCACATCCTTATGTTGGGGATTCCAGAGCTGGATTCAGTATTCCAGGTGGGGTCTTGCTAGAGATTTCCTAGTTTGGTTTGTAACAAGATAAATGAACTAGTTAATGAACTATCTGTGGATCATTACATCCTGTGTAAATATTGAAAAAGTCAAGAAATACATACAGTGGACACCAGTTTAAAAAAATCAACATTGATGAATTGCAACAGGACTGAAGCACAGTAAGATTCCTCTTTGAGGAAATGCTTCAAATGAGCTCCAATAAGGTGTGTCTTACTCTCTATAATGCATGGGAATGTGAGAATCCTTTAAAAGGCTCAGCAGTGAAGGCTCATCTGTTTTCTCGAGGCAGATCCAACTGAAGGGGAGGCAGCCTGGTGTGAGGGAAGCGTGCCCAGATTGGGAACACCAGGCTGTGCCACACTGGTTTGGGAAGCCTTGCTCAGATAAGAGGGCCAGGTGGCTGCTTTCATGTGATACAGAGCTCAAGTTAATGAGCTGACAAGACTTCTAGCTTGGACAGGGCACAGATGTGGTACTCCTGCTCCTGGACATGAATTGTCTGGAGTGGAGTGCTTGAACACCAAATGAACTTTCTGAGTCAAACCCCCTAGGCACAAAATTATATTTTCCAATGAAAGTTTATTTTCTTTGAAATTTTCCAATCAATTATTCAACTCTCCTGCTAGTTTAAGCAAGTAAAAATGTTTCTATGACTTGCCAGCCACCTCAGGCTGAGGTTTGGCATACTTTCCTTATTTGCACTTCATCATAACTTCATTATTTCTAACACCCTTTGGAAGTTACTGTTCATATGAATTGAAAGATCAGTGGAACTCATTGTAAGATTATGAAGTTAATCTGCACACCTGTACAGAGATTCATCTTTCTAAAAATGCTGAATATTTCTGGTGACTTTCACAGACATCCAGGCATTAATGAGGGTGTGACCAATGCTGTTCCTGCCTAAAACTACAAGCCGGTAATTTCCCTCAACTTTCCTTGGGTGTATGTCTAATTTTAAACAAAGCAAATTCATCCTTTCCAAAGTCAAATATTAAAATTTGGTTTAAACAACATTAGGACTGTCATGTAAAATCTAGGCAGTGTTAAAGGAAGATTGATGCTTTCTCCTTTAATCACATGGGTTTGTGTCTTGGCACATGCTTGGAATGCTCATTTTCAGATTAATTGTGGTAGGATTTATGATTTCATGAAATTCCGTGCTTCATCTTTCATCTTTAGCAAATCTCATTAAATCTTCAATCACAGAGCTGCTCACAAGGATAGCAGTCTTGTGACAATACCAAAAATAGTGTAGCAAACATGTACATCAGGTGGAATAACATGGCACAGTGATTTTGAGGAGAATAGCACATGCCAGTCTTCACTTATAGCTACTTTCTGTTAGAAGCTGAGAGGAATCTGACAAGAGAGATTCAAATGTATATATAAATATAAAAAATAAATGAAAAATGAGAAACTCTTTCAGTGAGATTTGAAATTTGGAGAACTAAAGCATACAGCAATACTTTTAATATTCAGATATTAGAAGGAAAAGTAAAACTGTTCTATTTTATTTCCTTCAAATAAATATGTCAGATTTTTAAGAGCTAAACCATTACATTAAAGCAATAACAATTTCTAAACTAGCTCAGATTCAGCTTGAAAAAAACCTGGAAGTATCTTGAGATTGGGAATAATAATAATAATGGTTTTTGTCAGCAGTGACAGCAGCTTCTTTAATGACTTTAGAGATGAAGAAACTAAAAATGTGTTGCATTATGTTGGCAAAGAAGAAGCGATTTCTAAGTCCTATGACGTAACTTTATTTTGCAGTCCCTGGTTAGGAGGCATAGTTATAATTTAAAAATTAAAAAGACTAAATGTTCTTCATATTATTCTTTTTTTTGCTAATATACTGAAAAAATGCTTAGCACAATCAAAGCTATGTGAGTGACAATAGTATTTTTGGGTTTGGAGTGGGGGTTTCACAGTATTTTGGGCAGTGCTTAACATAACAGGGTCATAATCAGAGGGTTCAGATGTTCCATATAATGCATAACAGTAGGAACTGGCCCTGACAACCATCATTTGAGGCCATGTTCTTTCACCCTACAAAGACCATATCTCTGGGGAGAGGCTGTGAGATGTCCTCCCCAAACAGCAGAACTACAAAGTGTGCCAGAGATGCTGCATTCAGCCTAAGGTCTTGCAGGATGCCTCAAGCCACCAGCCCCTCTGACTGGTTTGGTTTGCTCAGATTATCTTCCCAAACACTTGTTTTACTGTTCTTCTCCCTTAATGCCTCCTCCTGCATTTTGGCCTCTGTTCTACACAGACTTCTGTGTGGTTGCAGTGCAGTGCAGGGACAGACTCTCTAATGGCTCCAAATGTGCCACACAGAGCTCACGGCAACCTGGGGCACTTTGATCTACTTCTGGCATCTGACATTTACGTACCCAGCTAAAGAACTGGTGATAAGGTATTGAACCTGCTCAGTTCTCTGTCAGCATGTCTCTATTCCACTTTTCCTGACTCACAAATCAAATATTTCATTCTTCAGCACCACGAGAGGCTCCCGCAGCAACTGACATATTTGACAGCCACACTGCACTTCAAAGAACTTCACAGGGTTGTTAGCAGTAGCAGGGATATTCACAAGGCTGTATTTTTAGCACAGAGTCTGAAAGAATGACTTGACATATAGTACAGTGATCATAACCTTACTCTAAGCACAATAGGCTGCTTAATTTATGACTTCTTTTGGAAATAAAAATTCAACATCGAATACTTAGCAACGTCAAATCTTCTGTATAAGAAATACAGAAGTGTGGAAATGCTGTGTGAGCATTTATTAAAAGTAGCTCTGATTGCGTTTTTTGTTCCATAGTATGACTGATGACCTAGTTTTCCCTATATTGTTTACTTCATGGATTTTTAGCTGCTAAAGTTACTGTCAAAAATACACAGTTATGAGAATACATTAGCAGGCTGGTTTAAGCTAAATATTTTCTGTAATATTTGGACCAAAGGAAAAGAATTCTGTTCTGGAACACTCATTATCTGAAATAAATCTCAGAGAACAATGACAATATGTTAAATCTCCCTGTCTGTTGAGTGGCCATGTGTCTTCTTTTTGACTCATCCAGGCATGTGGCCAATGATGAGTATTTCTAAAGGGAAAAATTATCTTTTAAAAATACAACAGAATATACCAAGGTCAGTGAATTGGCAAAAGTTGTTCCACCTTCTCTTGATTGTCTATCTTCTCCTTCTTACTTGCCCCATTTTATCCTTTTAATTTGCCTATTTCTTCCACATGGTATTCCCATCCCTTCTACCTACTTAATTCAATGAGGAATGGGAAACTGAAGCAAGTAGGACTTGAGCTTGCCATTATCCTAATGTATTGGCTTGCATGGTATTATGTACAGACATCTTATCATCTTTTTGTGTCTTGTTCTTTTTTTGAAGCATTTTCTTGCGTGGATGTGCCTGATGGGAACTGACTCCATGTGATTAATCTGTTACCTTTTTTGGCCTTCTCTAGGCTGATGTTCACACCTCTGTTGTAGCTTGTGCGAACTCACTGCAAATTTACTCAGCTAATGCCACCAGAAATGCTTGTCTAGACACTTGGCAAATGTTTGTGATGTATATTCAGACTCATCTGAGTGTGAGCTGTGTGCATTGTGGAACAAATTGTTCAGGCTACAGTTTACATGGTGGTTCTTAATTCAAATCCACAACACTGTGAATTGTTGTGGAGGCACTGACTCTGCTCTGTGCATGCCCTGGATGCAGAGGCTGCACTGCTGCCTGACCTCTGCTTCCTGCAGCCTGGTGGTGAGGCTTCACCATCCCAGATCAGAGTGTGCCTCTGGGGTCTCTAAAACAGCCAGTGAGTTGGTTTTTGTTGTTTTTAACAGGCTAACATGAGATAAGTGTACTGAAAATTCAAAGGCTGCTGTTGACAATTTAGAGAGAGACGCATTTTTCTGGGTGGGTTTTCCTGGGGTCTTGCTGAATGAGTGTTTCAACATTTTCTTTTCTCTTATGTCGTGTGCTTGTCAGTACTACTCCCTGCTCTAGAAGGGGGTATGTAAACATCTCTACCACACTGCCTTAAATTTAGTTTTTCTGCACTACTGTGAATGTGAAAAATTAATTTCAGGAATACTAATTTGTTCATTTCAGTTCCCACACTTAATAGATTTGGGTTTTTTTTTTCCTTCTTTCTTTTTTTTTTTCTTTTTAAAAAAATATTAATAGGTGTACTGAGTCTTTTATCTACTTTTCTGGTTTATCCTAGACACACGGAAACACATTTCTAAAACTTGAATAAAAGTATATCAATATTGCATAGGGCTTTCTGTGGATTTATCCACCATGTTTTAAGTTAAATTGGGGGATTAATTTGTGTTGCATTTTTTTTTCATTATGTGAGTTTGTCTACAGGACAGAAAACATCAAAAGAAAGGTTTTTATTCAAGGAAATATTGTGTGGTTTTTCCCTTTCCTTTTGCAAAGGATATGAAACAATGAAAAACCACAAACACTAAAACCTGTTAATATGAGGAATATAGTCTGTCTAAAATCTAGGTAGCATTTTCTTGCATCTAAATCCATATTCTATGAATCTTTGATGTGGCATAAAATTGTAACTGCTGAGGTGGGGAGTGGGAGAGGAAGTCATAGAGAGCAGCAGCTGTCTGTTTTCTTTCCTCATTTCTATCCTAATGCTTATGGAGGGAAACCTCTTTTAGGATTCTTTTATTCTTATCTGCATTTTTTATAACTACACTTTAATTTATTAAACCCTTAGGTTATTCATGCAACAAAGATTTAAAACAAAACAGACCCTGTAACTGAGCAGTGGTGCATCTTGCAGATGTGTAGGCATCAGAGAGCAATTTCCTTTTCTCACCTGCCTGGCCCTAACCCTTCTGCAGCCTCCTCAGCCTCCCCTAGACTCCTTCCTGCCAGAAGTCTCTCCCTGCCTAAGCCTATGCTATTTTGTGATGGTTATCTCAGGCTGTGGGGAGTGGAGACCTTATTTTCCAATTCTGTCCCCTTTAAAAAGATCTGGATTGCTGGGGTTACAGATGACACGTTGAAAGGATGGTCATTTACACAAGCACCCAGTGGGAAGTCAGATAACTCCTGGGTATAAGTTTTCTTTTGTCTATCCCATTCTTACAAGCCTTAAACGTGTTTTTTTATGTTATTTGTGTCTCCAGGTTAAAGTGGACATTTTCACCTTAACTTCAGTTTTCTTAGTATGCATATTTTTAAAAACCATGCTTGTTTTTTATATTGGTTCAGGGGCTCAGTGACTTTGCTCTTCCTCTGCACTGCCCTAACAGAGACTACAGTGGGAAACAGCATCTCTATATGAGTTTGGGTGGGCAGCTGTGTTAGAAGGGCAAGAAGATTCCTCTGCTGCTGAATGCTGGTCACTGAAGGCAGGCTGTAATGTGGTTGTTTTACCATTTTCCACAGCCACTGAGGCAGAGAGTCAAGCAATGGCTTTAGCTTGTAGATTTGATTTACCAATTAGGCCAGAAGGAGTTATTTTCAATTCACAAAGTGAATCCAATCTATCAGCACAGAGGGTGGGAGGGAGCATGTTCGGATGCTGAAAGCTGATTGATGCGGGGTGTTTTTGGCTCCTCAGCATGACCATGCTTGAAAGGGCAATGCAGATACCAGGACAAGATCAGCTAACATCTGGAGCATCTTGTTAGCCTGGCCATGTACCATCCCATCTTAAACCAAGCTCTCCAAACAGCCTCTGAAATCAGCAGAACTTTGTTAGTGTGAGACTGTATGCAAAGGTGCAAAGCCCACCAGACTGGGATCTATGCTCCTGGAGCATGGGGCCAGCTTAGAGCAGTCTGCCCTGCTGACAGAGCAACTGCAGGTGGAGATATCCACCCCTGCAGTGATTTTGAATTCATCCTTTAGTCATACTGTGGCACTGCAGCTGAGGGATACTGGTATAAATGTTACTGCTCTTGATGCCAAAAGACCTCTGAGTTGTTGTGCTTGTACCTGGGAGAAGAAACGTGTATGAATCTTTTTAAAATTATGTACAGGTGTATTTGGTGAGCTGGGATTTGGATTCTGTAGGTAATGAGGAAATGACTGAGAGGTTAAAATTAGGTACCTTACTGCTTCAAGGTAGGCTTGTTTAGCTGCAGCACAGTTCCTCACTAGTGAAGGAAAGTGGGTTATGGACTTTGATGGAGAAGCAGGTTTGTGCAATCTTTGAGTATCTGTCTTTTAATATGACATTTTAAATTCAAATCTGTGGTTGAGAAACAATTTATTGAGCAAAACAGAGAAACAAAATAGAAAGGCAAAGTTAAGCCAGCTGAGCTAGTAACCTTTCTGTTCTCCAGAACCTTTCTGTTTCCCCAGCTTTCCCCAGGTATAATAAGAAATTCAAAACCAACAAAAAATCACATAGGTTATCATAATGTAGGAAAACATTCTTTTTCATGATGAGGGTCATAACTTTGCATCTTGACTGAATAATAATGAATCAAGTAAAGAGTATTAACTAAAAACGAAGTCTAAGTTTTAATTAAATCCACAGCAGTTGCTATTTTTCAATGTACATGGGAAGAGACAGAATATGATATATTTCCTTGATTGAAGAATTTTCAAGTTCCAGCTGGACAGCACTTTAATTAACTTCATCTTCTCCCTTTTCTCAGCTGAGGTCTCATTCCATTATGATTCTGAATCAATCTTAAATGTAACATTTTGGAAAAGACAGCTTTCTCACTGTGTGAATGCTAAACGTGTTTTTTCTTCATTGGGCTGAAAACCTTCAGACTTGTTATTCTTAAGGTTGTGGTGGCAAATGTGGGGATGTGGAAAAGCCAGAATGAATGTGGGGAAGTGATGTGGGGAAGCTAGAGCAAAGATGACAGACGTGGGAAGTGTGTCCCATGGAAGGCTGGAGTGCAGCACATGCCTTTAATGGAGCTGCTTCTGTTTCTGTTTGCCAGCTGTAGTGTGGCACTGGGGATCTGCTCAGTAAAATGATAACACTTGCACAACAAACTGTTTGTCCCTGGCTGGTTGACAAACTGAGAGCAGCAGTATCATTGCTGAACAAGAGCCCAGAGTCTCCTCCTTGTCATCCTCTCACACTGAGCTAATTGCCAACAGTCGAAAGGCAGCATCTATTTCACAGGTGAAAGTTGAAAGAATTTGTAGCAAATACCCGAGAGCCCAGGTCGAGGTTTTCCTAAAGTCTGATAAAGGATGTGGATAAATCTTCATGAGGGCCTTGCACAACTCAGGCAAAAGGCTGGAGGAAGAGACTTGTCACTAGTGGCAGCCAACACCAATCCTTCCTTCCCTGACAGTCACTGGAAACGTATTTTCTACACATTTCAGTGGGTAAAATATGACAGGTGCTATGCATGTAGTAACAATAATTTATCTTCTCAAACAGTTTTGATTTCAAGAGAATGATACCAGCCAAATGGGGTTGGCCTTTGTAAACTGATCTGTTGGGAAGGCTCCACTGGAAAGACAAGTGCAATGCGTGGGTATCCACACCATGTTTTAGAGCTGCGACTTTATTTCTACTTGGAAATGGCAGAATTAAGACAGACAGGGTGTCAGCAGACTAATAACATCTAAACCAGGCAGTTGTCTGTGAGTTTGGCACATCAGAGAAGTCATGCCACAGCATGTCACGTGTAATGTTAGGGAACATGATGTTTCAATTATTAAATCAAGGTTGAAACTTAGAGATAGTATTTTTTTCCTCTGGATTTTGGTTTAGTGAGTTTCCCTTTTCTTCCCCTTGTCAGTATTGTCAATAGGATAGCTCGGGTCTCAGTGTTTTTTATGAAAGCTTCTGTTGAGTCTTCCAATTATCTAATTTATTTGTATTATTACAGTTAGGGTTACTGAGATCTCAGAGGCAATACTACTGCCAATTTATTTCTTTTTATTTATTTTTGTCAGTGCTGCTTGTAGTGTTACCTCTAGGACAAAAGAAGGGGAAGCTTTGAGTGGAGGTGTAGTTGATTAGCTCTCTCTCTTCCTTGCTGAGACAAAGTATGGCAGTGCTGCAGTGCAGTGGTACTCGAGCTGGCATTAAAATAATTATGTTGGGCACTGGAAGCATGCTGGCTACAGCAGAGTGGAGTCAAGTGCATTCTGATTTTCCCTGCCAAAAGGCTTAGCAACTCAGGCACCAATGAACCAATAACAGTAGACAGCAGTGTCTGCTTAGGATTTTATGGGGGTGTTGTGGTTTAACCCCAGCTGGCAACTAAGGCCCACACAGCTGCTCACTTACTCCCCACCCTGCCTCAAGTGGGATGGGAAGGAGAATCAGGGGGGAAAAAATAAAACTTATGTGTTGAGATAAGGACAATTTCATAATTGAAAGAACTAAAATATAACAATAATAGTAATAAAAAGAATAAGGAGAGAGAGAGATATAAAATCTAAAAAGACAAATAATACATAGTTACTCACCACCCGCTGACTGGTACCCAGCCCATCCCTGTGCTGCAATCAGCCCCTTTCTGAACTCCCCCAGTTCATATAGGGGGCATGGTGTTCTGTGGTGTGGAATATCCCTTTGGTCAGTTTGGGTCAGCTGTCCTAGCTGTGTTCCCTTCCAGCTTTTGTGCAGCTCCTCACTGTCAGAGCACGAGACATAAAAGTCCCTAACTTAAGGTAAACACTACTTAGCATCAACTAAAAAATCAGTGTGCTATCAATATTATTGTCATACTGAATTTAAAACACAGCACTGTACCAGCTACTAGGAAGAAAATTAACTCTGTCCCAGGTGAAACCAGGACAGGGGGAGTTTGTCATTCTGAATTTTTTCATGTTCCCTACATTGCTACCTCTCTTGCTTCTGTAACCTTTTATCTCTCTTTCCTAACTTCAAAGCTATTTCTCAAACAAAGGGTCCATGGAAGAATTCTCGTGGTAGACACCTTACTCAGAAAATAGGAGTTGAGTTGAATGAGAAGGGAGGATGGATTGTGGTGATCAGGTGCAGAGCTCAAGCAACAGCAACTCAGCTGTCCCCTTTTGTTCCCCTCCCCTCCATTTCCCATGACTGTTCTCTTATTTATTTTGATCACCTCCCTTTTCCTCTCGATGTCTACTCTCCAGTAATATTGTACCCTGGTTACTTTTTCCTCACAAGTCTCTTTTGCTGCCTTTGTATCTGATCTTGATGTTTCTGATAGGGTTACCTAGCCAATCATTTAGCAGTCCCTGGGGACCTAGCAAGGGCTTACTCTTCAAAATGTCTTTTGTTCTCCCCTCCATCATATGTGAGATTCCATAGAATCATAGAATCATTTAGGTTGGAAGTGATCATTGAATGCAACCATTACCCTAACACTGCCAAGTCCATTACCAAGCCATATCCCTAAGTGTCACATCCACACTTATAAATATTTTAAATACCTCCAGAGTAATACCTTTCCTGGGCTGCTTGTTCCAATGCTTAGTTATGCCAAAACAGCATAAGGATTCAACAATAAAAACTTTGTAAAGTGAAAATGTTTTCTTCATAGATTTTTTATAATAGCAAGTATAGACAGAAAAGAAAATGTATAGTTTCGTTCCAAACTGCTGTTTGTTTTCTGTGATTTTCATAACATTTTTTCTTTTTGTTATTATTAGTACTATTATTATTGAGGGTTTGAAGTATAGAAAGAAAGAAAAAAAATTGCTGTAAGTTTGAAACTAGTTTCAACCTAGTTTTACTGTTTACAAATAAAGACCAAACTTTTTTAAAGTGCTGGCAAGAAGGAATAGTAAGAGAAAACAACTTCGTCTTTTCCCCCACTGGCACTCCTTTTATTTCCTCTGATAGCCTGCTGTGCTTACCTGAGGAACTGGAGACCTTGTCATAAATTTTAATTCCTACAGAAAGGAGGCCTGACCAGAGTTTTCTAGAACTAAATATGTGTCAAGCTATTTTCATGTTTTCATGATTTTGCTTTCTCCAGAAATTGCATTCAGTGTCAGAGAAATGTGTTTAGTAAACAATGTTCTTTTAGACAGTGGAAGAAGAATTGGTAATTTAATAAAAAATACAAAAAAAGATAGGAGACTGGGGACAAAATCATTATTGGCAGGATAGCACGCTAGAAAATTTAAAACTACCTATTTTAAAATTGAGAACTTAGACCTGGGTGAAGTGAAAGACATTTTTATTTAGTCCCAGCCCAAGGTGTGGAGGAGAACAGAGTCCTAGAAGACACTGAGCATTTAAAAAACTTCATTAGTATTAAAAAAACCCTCCTAAACACATCTGAGTGTTTAATTTTTTCTTTGTTCTTAGCATGAAAAATGAGGTGAGAGAAGTATGAAAAATGGAAATGCAGCAATTTAAGACTCATATTAAACAGTTTGATTAAAAATTTGAAGATAAGACTTAGAATCTTGGCATTTAAATAATCAGCTCCTTCTGGTATCCTTTGCAGAAGGAAGTGCTGGATGTGGGTATAAAATGAGGATAAAATATGATATTAATTTGCACTGAAGTAGCAAATATTCTGCAGAAGTCTCAGGTCATTAATCTATCTTCCAGCTAAGGGAACTACATTAATAGCTTATGGGATTTACAGGGCAGGCTTCAATTTAATGGTTCACCCAAAGTTTGGGAAAAATAGGAAAGGGCAGGATACTGGAGAATACGTTATATCTTGATGCATTAAAATCAATGGCAAAACTTTCTTGGCCTAAAATGGCCTCTAGATAGTTTCTAATTTCAGCGCTGCTGCTGAACGTTAATTGCCTGTCTGCAAAGTGGAAGAACCATATTTTCCTGACAAGTGTTAAAACTGACTGTAATCCTCATAACTCTGTCTCGAATAGGAAAATAATCTGAATTAACGTTAAGCTTTAATTGCATTTTTGGAGATGAATGGGGTGGGGATTGGGTTTTTTAAAGGGTGGCCTCAGCCTAGAAAAAGACCCATATTTGCAGGGCATTAACAGAAGGTGCCTGCAGGGTCAGGAGGTTTCATTTGCAGTATTTTCTAAGCAGTTCTCATCGTTGGAATCCTGCCTGTGTTTTGTCTCTAGTCACTATGTTCTTTAAGTTATAATATTTCCCTGGGCTCTGAAGCCAGGTGAGAAACCCTTTTTTCATTTCTTGCTGTTGGAGATAGGGGCTACCTTTGTAAATGGTGAGAGGAGTGCATTATAAAATTTGCAACTGATTCATGAGAAACCTCAGAAAAAGAACCAGGGAATAATGTTGTAACTTAATAGCTGAAATTCTGTCTTCACAGGGGAGAGTCACTAGTACAGCACCTATAAATCAGTGTTGGTGCAGTGCATCATCAGATATGCAACCTTTTTTAAGGTGATAATTCCCATAATTTGGGTATTGACCTTGTTCTGTGTTGTACAGACTTGTAATCTGTGTTTTTCTGAGTGATCCCCACAGGTGGGACATTTCTAATGTGAAGTCACACTGTGAGACACCTCTGAGTGTGCTGGGAAGATGGGATTATAAATATTCATTGCTCTTGCAACCTTGGGCGATGAATGTTTCAAATTTTATAAGCTAAGCAGAACTGGGCCCAGTCAGAGAGAAAAGAAAGTCTCAAAACTTTGGTAATTCCAGGTGATAAATGAAGCAGAATGGGTAAGAAAATGAGAGGTTTTCTGCTAGGCTGATTTTGAGCCAACATGCTAATTTGATTAGGAGAAGTACATAAGCACACTATAAAATCTAATCACTTATGACAAAACCAAGTCAGGCTGGATTTCCCTCCCTTGGAAATACAGTAGCTGCTCTGTGGTCCACTCCCATCACTGAAGAGCCAAACACCATGAGCTACAGATTCATGTCACACTTTGCCTCCCAGGTCTGAGGAGCAAGCCTGTGAGCTGTCAGGCTCCCCTGTGCTGTCCCATCCCTCCCATGGTGGGACCCTGGCTACTGGCCATGGGAAATGCAATTAGAGGAGTGAACACATCTTGAGCCTGGAGAAGAATCTGGCTTGGATCACATATAAGGCAGTTCCTTTCAACCTCATGTCTGGCAAGCAGGGGATAAAGGGCACCAGGATCTCATTTCATTCTTTTCCTGCTAAATTTGCCCAGGTACAGAAGAAGGACTTGCTAATGCTTGGCTCCTACCTGTGCTCTGCAATGAGATATGGCAAAGCCCAGCCCTCAAGCCTCCTTCCTGAGATCAGGTACAAATGTGTGTGGGGATTTTTGCTTCTTAAAGAGGAACTTTGCAGATAAAATATTCCAAAGAAAACTATAATCTTATATGCCTTCCCTGACCACTGATAGAGTCTGCAGATACATATGACAGTTTCCACCAGGCTCATGGCATCACCCTGATGGAGCCTGAAAATTATCAAATTATCACCCAATTCAGCTCAGAGTGTCATTGTTTCCCCAATGGATTAATATTTCTGCAGTGTCCCTTCTGGCAAAGGTGAATTTCCAAAAGTCTGCACCACCGGCTATTGAGGGCCCATCCTCCTCACTCCCCCTCTCTCCCTTTTTTTTTTTTTTGTTGTTGTTGTTGTTGTAGTTGTTGTTTTTGTTTTATTTTATTTTATTTTGTTTTGTTTTGGGTTTGTTGTTTTTTTTTTAAACTAGGAAAGATCACATAGGGGTCTGTTCTAATGTCAAAGTATCATCGTATTTTCACAAAATTAAATCACTCTTCCCAGTCAGCTGTGGAGTTCTTCTTTAAAACACAAAAAGCCTCTCCTTGTTTATGACATGCTCAGCAGCATGAATTCAGTGGAGAAACTGGGGATGGCTGCCTTGAGGGCAACTGGCAGGAGGGAATTCTCAGGATCTGTCACAGAGGAACATGGCAGCATGAAACATAAAAATGGTTTCGAAATGTAGATCCACCTCCATGCAAAGTCTTCTGCTAAAGCCTTTTTTTCCTCTCCATGTGAGAGCTTGGTGTTGCTGAGGGAAAACAAGAAGAGAATTTTGAAATTAAATGGATGCAAATTTGATAATCCCCAATGACCTATTTTAAGATGATGGAATTGTGCAAATCAGTGTGTTTTTTATGATTAGAGTATGAGAGTGCCTAAACAGCTGGGACAGCCAAGGCAGGAGCTGAGTCTGGGACTCCTCCCTCTGTCTCTTTCTTGCTATTCCTTTTAGAGGAACAGGATTTTATTGAAAACTCCTGGAGAGGATCCTTCTGTCACTTTGATTTCAAGTTCCATCATGCTTTAACTTTTGGAAGGTCTTATCCCTCTGCCCAGGGGCAACCAGCCTGAGATGGGATTATCTCTGTCAAACACAGCAGGTAGTTCTACTTTTGCCACTATGCCAATTTTCTGTCCTTTCCCAGTGTACCAGTTTATGAAACTGAAGTGTGAAAGAAATAGTGAAATGCTGGAAAATATAAAAATGATCCTTTTAACAAGTTTTATCATTGTCATGAACCTCAAACAAGAGGGGAAAGGGGGAAATGCTTTAAACTCTTCTCCCTGCTGGACAGACAATGATGCTGGACCGTCTCCTTTTTTGATGCCATAGTTCCAAAGCATAGTATTTCTGTAAGATATTTTCCTTCTGCTCAGGGCTCTTTAACAGAGATTTTAAAAGCCTTCTTCCAAAAAAATATACTGTGTGCTTGAACAAAGTACAAAGCAAGTCGAGAGATGGTTAATGTCACAAAAATCTTTGCCCCCAGGATCTGGCCTGCAGCTTGTCCCCCCTAAGCCTATGGGATGACTCATGAGCATTTACATTCCCTGTGCTTCACACGGCATCTGCTGCTACACATTTGTTGCAGGATTTTGTCTTTGAACAGCTGGTGTCAGCCCACTTCCTCTTGCTTTCTTCAGCAGAGATTTTTCAATTGTTTTTTGTTGTTTTGATGTGAAACCCAGTGTTGGAAAAACAAGCCCATTTACCCTGATTTGAACCAGCCCTTTAAACACTTTCCAATTAACAACCCATTTGTTATTTTTCTTAGGACCAAGAAATACTTTCCCTTTCTGTCCTTTCACTTTATTCAGCTGCATTCCACATAAGCAGAACAAAATCAAGCAGTTCTTATATAAACTGTTATTAATATTTCCCTTGTTTTCCCCCTTCCTTTTGTTCTACAGAGCTGGAGAGGAGGGCATCCTTTGCTTTCTTCAGGCTAATCTTAATTAGTTTGAAGTCATGATAATCATGCTACCTCCTTACACTGCCACTGCCACTAGTGATGAGTGTTTGCTGAAAAACAAACAGAACATCACATTAGCAACAATGATACAAAAAATTATTAATTTTTATTACTTGATGCCAATTCTACTAACAGGCATTAAGGAAAATAATTTAATGTGCATGTGTTTTTAGCAAAATTAGAGATGTTCTGGTTTATGCCAGTCAAGTACATTCAGTGAAATCTTCTTTCAGGGATTTATCTCAACTGTATCTATGAGATCATACAGCATGGTTTTTATCCTTTTTTTAAAAAGCATGTACTAAAATTGAGCTGAATGCTGAGCTACTGTTTCTACTTTTTTTGTCCTCTCCTTCAACACATCCAAATCTCCTTGCCAGGGACCATATTTTTTTCATAAATATTTTAAGTAAGTACTAAACCTTCAAATGAGATCATCTTGTTTCCATTTTTGAAAATACAATTACTTATCTCAGTCAAATCCAGGAGCAGTTACTTGAAAAACTGCATATAATCCCATCAGCCCTAAAGGTAAGGGCTCTTCTGCTTTAAAAGGCTTGCTGTGTTTGTTACTGATTCAATGACTCTGCCATTCTGCAGGGATTTTCCAAGTGTGGGGGGGGTCCCCCTTTTCATAATTCAAGTTGAAGTTACAATCTATTTTTCAGCCTGTACTGTTTATTCCCATAAATAGTATCTGCTCATATCTTCACCTATACTTTGCCAGTCCCTTAAAGCACAGGTGCACCTTTGGTGCGTGGCTATTTACGTGTTCTGCACCTCTCTGCAGAGGTGGCTTTGACATCTGCTGCATACTCTGAGCTGAGGTTTCCTTTGGAAATGCCACAAAGCATCTGACTACAGAGGAAGGGGTTTTCTTGGAGAGCCACACTTCCTTCCTACCTTTATTGCATATGTTGCAAGTCCTTCTCTAATAAAGAGTTCCTTGGCTCCTGGATTCAAATACGGAACAGGCACATATATTTACTGAATCATTGCCAAACTTGGGGTTTTTATCTGTTTGCTTCCTGTGGCAAGGCAGGATTTCAAATCATTTTGCTGCTCAGGGGAAATTGAAAACAGAATCTATTTTTGGTTCTCATTTGACTCCTCAAGATGGATCAGTGGAAACCTGTTACAACACTAATTTACTTAAAGATGTATTATATGCATTTGCTAAAATGCTGAGGGGAAAAAGCTTTGCTTTTGCAGTTGTTTGGCCTGAAGCCAAGATTCTCCATGAAGCTGTATGAAGAAGCCAGAACATTATTATCCACGTATTTTTATGCATACAGTGTAAGTCATTGGCTAGACAATCTGTGTCCTTCTTAAAATATACTTAAAAAGACAGGAGGGAGATACAAATAAGTTGAAGATGCACCCTTTTTTTTATAGCTATGCAAATCAAGGACTGAGGTGGAGCATTTGGATGAATCTGCTCCCCAGACCTGTCAAAACAAAATATTGCTTCCTTATAACCTGAGATTAAATATTTCTCATTTCCTGAAATGCAATGCAACTGTAAAAAGAGGTGCTAAAAGCCTCAGTGGTTGGGGTTTTTTAACAAACCATAAAGGTTAGTTGTACATAACTATTAGATCATTTTTACTGTATTAACTATAATTTCCTCTTGAGCACACCTTCAGTCCATGGTGCTCTACAGCTGAGTGCATGACATTTCTTGGTGCATGGGACAGTATTGGTAACAATTTAGATTGTGGCAACCTGTGTTATGCCTGCTCTATGAATAGCAGTGTCATTTGTCATGCGTTTGAACAGACTGCCTGTACAACACAGCCAATGACAAATTTTAGGTTGAGATAGATTTGTCCTCTAGTTCACAGACTGTCTCTTTTTTCCCCTGCATTGTCATTTTTCTCAGGCTAACCCTTCTGTGCTCTTTCCATTCTCTGAGGGAAGAGAGATCTGCACATAACAGGATATTCAACACCTCTGTTTCAATTATCATATTATTTGAAGAATCTGGTGCTTCACTTTATGTTTCGCAAATAGTTATCTTGATTATTTGCTACTGCAGAGCTGCAGTAAACTTGTTTGTTTCTCCTTTTCTCTCTGCCTGAATTTGATTTCAGAAAGCAATCTCAGATAAAGGAGAGATTTCAGAGTGCTAATCACATGCTGCTGTTGTTGGCTTTGTTGCTGCAAGTGGCAACAAAGAGTATCCTTTACCTTATACTATGAAATGCCAAGAGAGAATACATTATTTTATTGTTATGTTTTTTTTTTGGTGAGTTCTTCCTGGACAGACATATCTGAAAGCCATGATAGTTATATTAATCAAGAATTTTATATAATATTTAGTTACAACACATGTGGTGAGGAAACAGCTCAGGGCACATTCAGCAACATATAACTTCCTCCTCTCTCTTTTCAATTACCTTAGAGTCATCCTGCTTGCATAAGTTACAGGTCAACAAACAGATTTCAAAGCAGAATCCAGTATCTGCTGAGACACTAACTTCATCATGGGCTTATAGAAAGTGCATATTTATTCATCATCTTTTAGTCCTAATGTGATTGTTCTTCTAATCTTCTTCTACAGAAGAAGAATGCTCTACTGCTCATTCAGTTTCATTTAAAGAACTTCAGCACATCCTTGTTTTTGGTCAGCATGTACCTTTCTTCTGTCTGTTAATGCTGGGTAAGAATTGTTTCATTTGTACAATTTGAAAAGCTCATCAGGCCCAGAAGGGGCAAAGTTTACCACAGAAGTTTGATAAGATGCGTAGACTCTCATTATAGAAAATAATAATAAATTTAATGGACTTATGTGTTTCATTATGTATTTCATTATGTTTCATTTCATTATGTGTTCTGGAGCTGACAGAGTACTCATTTATTTTATTCGTTTCAATAACATTATGGTGTGCTGTGTGTTCTAGGCAGTGTCAGTCATTACTGAATTTCTGTCCTTTTTCATCTTTGGTTTGGAAGTAAAATTAGGCAAAATTCTGAAATGACAGTATTCCTTCAAATTGGAACAGGATGGTTGGACATTTTCAACTGAAAAGAAATCATTAAATTCCTCAAATGGAAGACTTTTTCTTTGCAAATTTCTGTAGCCTAAAGAGAGTTGTAGTGCTGGCCCTTTTTCGATTTCATGGTTCCCAGCTGCTCCTGCAGTTCCAAAACTGAACCATAAGATTCTCATACTGTACCAATGGAAGATCTGCATCCTGAGAAACAGTTCATTACAGCTGGAGTCCTTTAAAGATCCATGCCCTGCAAAGAGTAATGGCAGGAAATAAAAAGAAAATAAATAAATAAACAAAAATGGGAGAGTGAGAGTAGGTAAATAAAGCATTAGGTGATCTTTATTGTTTCTCTGTTGATATCCAAGATAAAATATGACAAGTCTTGTACACCCAGAACTTTCATCTGACACATGAAGCAAAGATAATGCTAGGTCTTTTATTGTACTTGTTTTTCTTTTTTTTCTCCCAAATCATCAGCCTACTCTTCAGAAACATGCAAGAGGTTATGTAGGCCTCAGTTTCCGTTGGACAAAAATATTTTGAATCCTTCAAGGAAATCATACATTTGGACACAATAAGCCACAGATGCCTTTTCATTTTCTTCTTCAAACACAAAGGCCTGCTGACCTTTTGTTATAGATTGCTTCCTGGGAATACAGTGAATTTCCCTTCCATTCTTTCTTCTCTCTGGAGATCAGTTTGTCTTCTGTTTATAGAAAGTAAATCATCCGCATCTTATTTCCTTGGACTGAAGAGCCCAACTAGCCCCTCATCTCTTTGACTTTTTCTCTTCCACCATCTGTTCATCATATGCTTTCATGGGCAAATCCACCCATCAAAACCAAGGAGTAGACACCTAGGATTGTATTGTAAATTATTTTATGGATGCATGTGAGATGATGGGAAAATCTGCTGAATTGCATTATACCGAGAACAATTTATCAGGTAAAACCAGAACGTTCTGGGAATTCAGATACATACAAAAAGTTGGAATATAGACTTCATGTTTATTCCTAAACACGCAGAGCTTTGTCTGTTTCTTCATAAACAAGCATGTACACAATTTTATTGTAAGCACTAAAAAGTAATGACCTGACCTTTTATTCCTCATACTGCTATTTGTTCCATGTCAGCAGCCTCCCAAGCTACCGCTTGTCACCAGCAAGAGAGAAATGTTTAGAAAGCTTTCCCTCTGTTTGATCCCTGTAATCAACTTTATTTCCTCTGCAGAATTCCAATTATCCCATTAAACAATGAGTCAGGATGCTTATATTGATACAGGTGCCTTAATTGGTTAATTTGTACTCATGCCAGCCCCAGCTAAGAATTCCTTTCCCTCAGGTCTCCTTAGACAACCACAGCTCCTCCTGAGCCAGAATGGTAATTCCTGGCAGGTGTAGTGCTGGGGCACAGCATTGAGGTGCACCCATGCACCAC
This sequence comes from Drymodes brunneopygia, assembly GCA_013400955.1. NCBI lineage: Eukaryota > Metazoa > Chordata > Aves > Passeriformes > Petroicidae > Drymodes > Drymodes brunneopygia. The sequence goes on along the minus strand of VZTZ01047218.1, from coordinate 1,634,257 downwards.
ACAGCACACACTAATCCATGTTTAGCCATACATATCCTTGCTGCTGAGCTTTTATTTTCTTCTACTTTGTAATTTCTAACCTATTTAGTTTTAATTATAAGACTGCAATTATACAGCACTGACCGTATGCTCCTAAAATCCATTTGCAAGAAAAACATCCTCATAATATTGCTTTTTTTTAGTAGCACTCCAAAGCAATTAAACACCTATTAGATGCCAGTGAATTCTGCTTGCAGTCTATCATATGCACATTTATTTGCATATGCTGTCCTCTGAGCGACATAATTTTCATTATTGACTTATGAGGATAGAAATAATAGACAGACTATTTACTAAACTGTCTTTAACTCTGCATCAACAAAATAGCTAATTAAATGTGTAACAAGTTTCACTGACATAATCTGTGAGATTTTAAAGTCAAGGTGAAGAGAAGGGCAAACATTCATCTGTGCTCTCTAAGGCTTGTTCTCAACATGGTAAGAAAACAGGTTATCTAGTCTTGTTAATCATCAGAGAAACCAGACAGAACTACAGGTAGATCTTAAAAAGTAATTTCCTAGGAAATCAGTTTTTCAGGACCAAGCAAACCCACTAGTAAACTGCCAGGATTATAATAGTCCAAACTTACATCCTAATAAATGTCATGAGCATGAGCTTCTGCTCTAGTCCCTAGAAGGCAGTTTCCAAAGGAGCTATAGAGTAATTAAGCCCCCTACTCAAGGGACTGTAATAGTTGCTTCTCAACTTCATTTCCCGTTTAGCTTACTTTACAGATTTAATTTCTTTCCCTCTGCTGACGTAAATTAAGAACTCACCTTCTCCCCTCCTTATTCTGCTATATTAACTGGAAGTTTTACAGGCAGGAACAGACGTAGGAGGCATCAGAGTCATCTCTAGTCCATAGATGTAATCCTGCACCTGCCAAAGGCAGCAGCTTGTAGAGAGCAAGGAACTCAGCCTACATCTTTTGAGCTGCAGACTAACATTCAGAATGAGGGATGACTCTGCTTTTCTGTTCACAGGAATGTAGCTCTGTTTATCCTTTCAGAAGATACCTTCAGTTCATATAAAGTCAATTAAACAAGCAGTGTCTGCTAATGATCTTGTGCAGTACCTGTTTTACATTCTCTCTGTTGTGGCTCATGTGGTGGGATGATATTGGCTGGACACCAGGTAGCCACTGAAGCCACTGTGTCACTCCCCTCCTCAGCTGGACAGGGGAGAGAAAATACAGTGAAAGGCTGGTAAGTTGAGATAAGAGTGGGGAGAGATCACTCACCACTTACTGGTTACTGGGCAAAACAGATTCAGCTTGGGGAAATTAGTTTAATTTATTGCCAATTAAATCAGAGTAGGATAATGAGAAATAAACCCGAATCTTAGAAACACCTTCCCCTACTTCCCCCTTCTTTCCAGGCATAATTTCACTCCTGTTTTTCTCTACCTCCCTCCCATCCAGTGGTTCAGAAGATGAAGAATGAAGTCTGTGGTCAGACCTGTCTCAGCCACTCCTCCCTCCTTGGGGGGACAACTCTTCACTCTTCCTCTGCTCCAGTGGGGGTTCCTTTCTACAGGAGGCAGTCCTCCATAAACAGCTCCAAAGTGAGTCTTTTGGGCTTCCTGTGGGGTCACACCTCCTTTGGCCATCCACCTCTTCAGTGTAGATCCCTTGCAGGGCCTGCAGGTGGATCTCTGTCCCATGGGCTGCAGGGGCACAGCTGCCTCACCATGATCAGCACCATGGGCTGCAGGGGAATCTGTGCACCAGTGCCTGGAGCACCTCCTGCCCCTCCTGCAATGCCCGTGGTGTCTGCAGGGCTGCCCCTCTCACACAGCCTCTCTCCTGTGGTGGGTCCATCTTGTAGCCAGCTGGAATTGGTTCAGTTGGACTTGGGGAAAGCTTCTGGAAACTGCCCACAGAAGCCACTCCCAGCCCCAGCAGTGGCCAAAACCTGGCCATGCAAACCCAGTACAGCTCAATTGTATGACCTGATGCCTCTCTGAGACATGCTAAAAGCTTCATAATTAAAGTAATATAGTTTGACTGGAAAACCCCCAGTCACTCCAAATAGATAGTGGTATCTGCAGATGATATTCCAGCAAAGCATCTTTTTATACACACAAGCTGACAGGGGAAATTTGTCAGTGGTTTAGTCACCATTCAGCTGAATCACCAATCTCTTTTTAAAAATAGCTTGATTGCAGCAAGGGGATTCATCTCTCCTTTAGTAAATTAGATTAAATGCAATACAACAGGTACTCTGCAGAGGTATATTTTGGGATGGAAAAGAAATCTGTTTCTCCTTGTGGGTGTTGGCTATTTCATATTGCTGGAGTAGTATCTTTGATGGACTGGGGTGCCAATTGCTGCTATGCAGCAGTACAAAATAATGTCATTTCCAAATGTGCCATCTTCAGGGACACTACTTCTGAAAATTATCACAAAACTGATGAGGTTTCTCCTTCTGGGCATAAGCGAACTGTATAACATAAGTTCCTTTTCATACAAAGCATAATTGTCACAAAACAATAACAGCAGTATTTAGGACACCTGTCTGAGGGAGGGACCCACTTAAGGTGCTGACTTAGGCCCAGGATGGAGCATTCCTTTCACCCAGGCTCCACCAAACAGCAGCTGGAACACCAGGCTCTTGAGCACAGAGCACAATTTCCAGAGGACTCTAATACATTTTGCAATTCTTATTCCAAAGGAATTCAAGCAGTATCCATCCCCTTTTCCCAAAAGATTCCCTGAGATACTTGTGCTCATTTATGCAGTGGTATCTGGTATTTTTATTCCTTACAGTCTGTATGTTTAGTATCTTTCATGAGACACGTGGTAAGAAACAGGATAGGGGAAAACAGATGAACCAGTCTGGGTTACTTGGTGACCTATCCAAGCTTTCATCTCAAAGTCAAAAGGCAGCAGTTCTGAAAGTCAGAGCTAGGTAAATTCCAGCATGTTCAGCATATTCATCAGAAATATCAGAATCTGTGAATTATTGTCTCCTCAGTGATTATATTTGTGAATGTGAACAAAATTGTCAGAAGTTTATCATATCTCTGGTGCTTCTTATTTTCTTCTCTGATTTCTCTGCTATCTAAAAAGCTATGAACGCAAGTGGAAGAGTTTTCTTCTCAGGTGGGGCACTTCTTGGATCTCTCTGGTTTTTTGGGCGACTGTTTTCATAATAGATGGAGAAATTTTGTTTCTGTTCAACTCTAAAGATGCTTTTTTTTTCTTTTATATCCATCCTCATTTTCCACTGTCAGGAGCAGCCCTCAAGATATCATGAGCTTGCTTTGTGGCATCACAGGCTTGAATTACTGACCTTGCAACAACAGTGCTTGTGAGATTTCCAGATCAGTTTTATGCCATCAGGGAGCTGGTTACTGAAAAAAATTTTTCAAATATTTGATTTTCTATTGAAATAAACCTCAAATCTTTTTGAAGTTTACTCATTAATTGCTAGGATTTGCTTTACAGCAGCTATAGCTGGAAAGAAACAGACAAGATGCTCTGGGAGTTTGAGTTCATTCTGCTTCCAAAAGCCACTGAAAGAAATTTATACTTCTGTGGAAATGTTATCAATGCATATGTTCTCTAGGAATTGGAATAAGCCCAGTGTGGCCATGCACTTTACAGATAAGAAGGGGATGTCCTTTAACATTAGAGCAAGGATACTGACAGGTCACAAAAATTTTTTTGTATAAAAATAAGCTGTTTCCAGACTGTGGGTTTTTGTAAAGGGGTGTATGCCAGAAAATAGAGGGGAGTCTGCAGTGAAGAAGGCCAGGGTGGGAGACATAATAGACAGCTGTAAACAAATCCTATCCTTTTTTTTTCTTGGGTTTAGACTGGGTCTATCCCAAGGTACCCTTTATAAATTGATAGGGCAGTGAACAATCATGATATGGGGACACCTGCATGGGCAGTGAGAGTGTGGCTGAGAGAGGCTGATTTGCAAGACAATGGTGGTAACACTGCTGTGTTTCCTGAACAACACATAGAGATGAATTTTCAGAGTCTGAATAGTTTTGAGCCCTTCCATTGTGGGCAACAGTAAACATCTCTCTTGTTATTCAGATATTTTAATGGTTCTATTAGTGCTTGCCAAATTTTGTCCATTGTTCATTTCAAATATTTGCATCCCACCCTAATGACTCTTACAGCCACTGTAATACATGCAGGGTGTGTATAGTTGCCAGTGTTCCATTGAAATTCCACATCTGAGGCATTATTGGAAATATACCATCATCACATGAGCTGTAACTTGTGAGCTTTGGATGTGTGCTTTAGCAACAGTGGGATTATTGGCAGAATGTGATGTGGAATAATCCGAAATGTTCATGCAGAGACTGCAAATCCTGTGTTCATTTATTGTTTTCAATCTTAGTAACTCCATCTGATTCTTCAGGGATAGAAACTACACAAAGAAATCCCATGACAATTAATTATTCATTCATTTTGTACAGGAAAATAATAATCTTCAGACTTAGTTTGATTTGATGTTTAAAATGGAAAGCTGAGGAAGGCTTTCCTGCTGCTGGAATTGAATAGCAAATGAAAAGCTTCCTGGAAGACTGCACATAATTTCCACATGTTCTGAGCAGAGTGGTTTAGAAGGGTTTGTAGCAGCACTGAGGGACAGCCATCACAGCAGAATTATTGACTCACTGCTTTTCACAGTCTTGTCCGAAGGTGGCCTCAGTAGAATTGTCACAAGCAAAACTAAAATAGATTTGAGAAGGTCTGAGTAGATTGTCATTGACCTTCTGGGAATGCAAAAAGGAATGGGACTGCTATTGCCAAGCCCATGCAGGAAGTAGACTGTAGTTCTTGTCCAGCTGACCAACATGAAGAAGGACTCTCCTCCATTCCCCAGCTTTCCTCCAGAGCAATCACTAAGTTGGAGGGGACAGTCACTGTTACCACCCCTACAAGGCAGCTCACTGTGGTCTGACCACCAAAGGTTTCAAGGAAGAGCACCCTAAGCCAGCACAGCAGTTCTGGCCATCAGTGAATTGAAGGTTTTGCTTCTCTTTCTGCCCACAGCGTCAATAAGACTCTGGTATCTGATGGTCTTGTAAGTGGCCATAAAATACTTCAAATGTCCAGCATGGTGCTCAGAAAGTCTTTCAGAAGATGGAGAGCACTGAGGTTTGTAGGTTGAATTGTTAGGGGTCTCTGGAGCACAACAATGTATAATTCATAACACTTTTTTTCCTATGCAAAAAGTTATGAAAATAGCCATAGAGCTGGCAATCCCCAGGAGCAAGAAATAGGGCAAGGAAGGCAAGAGACTGGCATGGCTGAATAGGGAATTGCCAGTCAAACTAAAGGAAAAGAAGCAATTGCACAGGCAGTGGAAACAAGGACTGGTGACCAGGGAAGAGTATGGAGATGACATTTGGTTGTGTAGGGATCGGGTGAGGAAGGCCAAGGTGAAGCTGAAACTGAACTCAGCAAGGCACTCAAAGAGTAGCAGGAAGGGCTTCTACAGGTGTGTTAAGCAGAAAAGGAAGGTCAGAGAGGGTGAACTGGTAACAGTGGATGAGGAAAAGGTTGAGGTACTCAACAACCTTTTTGCCTCAGTCTTCAATGGCAACCTCTCTTCCCACACCTTGAGTGGATGGAAAGCAGGATGGGACTGGGGGGGTAAAGTCCCTTCCTCTGTAAGTAAAGATCAAGTTTGTGACCACCTGAGGAAGCTGAATGGATCTAAGTCTATGGGATCTGATAAGATGCATCCCAGAGTCCTGAGGGAATTGACTGATGCAGTTGCCAATTCACTCTCCATGATATTTGAAAAGTCATGACAGTCAGGTAAAGTCCCTGGTGACTGGAAAAGAGGAACCATTGTATCCACCTTTCAAAAGTGTCAGAAGGAGAACCCTGGGAACTACAGACCCGTGAGTGCCACCTCTGCACCTGGCAAGATCATGGAACAGATCCTCCCTGAAGCCATGCCAGGGCACATGGACAACAGGAAGGTGATTTGGGCTTCACCAAGGGCAAGTCCTGCCTGACCAGCACAGTGGCCTTCTGTGATGGAGTGACTACATCAGTGAGCAAGGGAAGGGATACAGATGTCATTTACGTGGACTCTGTAAAGCCTTAGACTCACTCCCCCACAACTTCCTGGTCTCTAAATTGGCGAGAGCTGCACTCAGTGGGTGAACTGTTTGGTGCAGAAGAAAGTAGTTGGACTGTCACACTCAGAGGGTCATGGTCAATGGCTCAGTGCCTGATGGACATCAGGGACAAGTGGTCTCAGGGGTCTGTACTGGGACCAGTTCCATTTAATATCTTCATAAATGACATAGATCAGGGATCAGGACACCCTCAGCAAGTTTGCAGATGACATCAAGCTGAGTGGTGTGGTTGACACACCTGAAGTACAAGATGCCTCGGGACCTGAAGAATCTCAAGAACTGGTCCCATAGGAATCTCATGAGGTTTAACAAGATGAGTGCAAGGGGCTGCACCTGGGTCAGGACACTCCCAGTATCAACCCAGGGTGGGGGATGAACAGATTGAGAGTAGCCCTTCCCAGCAGGACTTGGAGGTGCTGGTGGCTGAGAGGCTGGACATGACCCTGCAATGTGCATTCACAGCCCAGAAATCCCAACTGTGTCCTGGGCTGCATGAAGAGAAGCATGAACAGCAGGTCAAGGGAGGAGATTCTGTCCCTCTGCTCTGAACACTAAGGCTGTCCAGGATTTGCCTAAATTCCATTGTTTCTGAGTCTGTCTGAATAGCCATTTGAGAGATTTGTCTGCCAGCCTCTCTGCTGTGGAGAAATTTTTGATGATAGCGTAAAGTTTGCACGTGTCTGTTGAGCACTCTGCATTGAAATAGAGAGGATCAAGCTCACAATTTTGCCTGTCTTCTGCAAATCAGAGCATCAGTATGGGTAAAGTAGAGTGTTGTTCTGGAGGCCCCTTAATTGTAGTGATATTTTAGTCAAGACCAGCATGTTAAGCAGAACAGGTCTATCTGGTCTATTTACAGGTACTAATAGGAGAAAAGTTAGATTTGGAGATTGCTGCAGTTTTTCTTCAGAAGTGGAGATGCTGAGCTCATTTTTACTTTCTGCCCACAGTGAAGCATGTCATGATTGCAGCAGGGCCACCTCCACGCTCCTGGGTTCAGAAATCAGTGTCCAGAGCTGCAACCGTTTTCCCAGTGGTAAGACAGACAAGAGAAGAGTTCTCAGTCTTCTCAAAAAGAGACTCCTTTTATCTCTCCCTGCAAGGTGATCAGTGTTATCAGCTGGTTTGAGAGCCCATTTGTGCCAGAGCAGTGCAAAAGGAACAAAGCATGACTGAGAGATACATGCTGTACAGTGCTTTTCAGAGCTTATTTTTAGACTGGAAATAATGTTGGTTTTAATCTTCCTTGATGGTTGTTTTCAAAGGCATACAGGATGGACATTGGTATTTTACCTGTCAGTGCAACCTTGTTTATAAAATCAAGGAGGCATTTAAATGTACCAAGATTGTAGATAGTAGCTTTCTTTCCAGTTTCTTTTTTGTTGTTGTTGTGTTTTTTGGTAGGTTTTCTTTTTGTCTCAGCTAAAAAAATTTCCACTAACTAACTAATTTTAACAGAATATGACATTTTCTTTGCTGTACACAGGGGAAGTGGTTTTTTTGGGATAGAGATTTCTTGTGATTCACTGTGTAGAAGGTCCCTGCAGAAGACATGATCCCACCTTTTACAGTACTTGTATTCTTTATACAATAAGCTAGTTATATATTTCTTATTCAGATTCCCAAAGGAGCTGGTACCTCCTTGGTGCTAAACAAGCTGTTGGGAGGCCCTTCTATTTTCAGCATCATCTTGGTTTCATGAAAATCCACTGGAGAGCTACATGTTGTGGTGGCAGAACATACTTTACCACTGATTTTCTGACCTTCTAGAGGTCACTGATGAATCCTTTGTCAGCTTCCTTCACTGGCTGAGAATGATTGTTCTCATGGTTTCCCTGTTGAGCTGACTTGGCATGTTTGCCTTCAGTGTTTTGGGAGTGCTTCTGAACCCACATTTCTATGCAGAAAAAGCAGACATTTTACAATTTCTTAGTGTAACTGTGATGTGATAATCTGACCCTGTCAGCAGTGACAAAACTTTCAGTGCCTAGGAGGTGAGAAGGAAGAGGAGGGTGTGAAGAGCAAGGTGCACACACTTTCAAACCTGGACTATCTGTTTCTTCTGCTTGTATTTGACTGGCATGGAGACTACTTTTGCCTAAGGTGCACCCTTAGGTCCAAGAGATTACTTAGAACCAGTTATAAATGGCCAAGGCATCAGGAGCTGCAGTTGTCTCCCTGATCCTGGCCTTTATCCATGTTCCTGGAATTCTGTGGGTGAGCAGAGACATGGCTGGGGAGGCTCTGTGCCAGGTGAGGATGTGTTCACCCAGGAGGGATCCCTTCAGCCAGGATATACTGTCAGGGTAGGGCTGCTCTTGTTTGTTTGACCAGGTCAGACTTCCTGGAAAAGGGCCTGAATGTACAGCAGTAGCTAAAAAGGTAATTGAAGACAGGGAGGGGGGACACTCCCTGGAGAACCAGGGCAGGTTTGGTTGTTGTAATCCCTTGCTAATGGAGCTACCAATGCTGTAAATGGCAGAGGGAAAAAGAGGCTCAGGCAGAGCAGCAGGAAAACACAGGACAAACACATTTTAAACCTTTTCTTGCTATCTTGGTAGATGGCTTTGATCGTTTCACAGAAACCAATAGGGGAAAGAAATGACACCAGAGAGGCAAAAAATCTATTTTATCCTCCTTTTTCCTTTTTTCTAATGTATTCTTCTATACAGATATGACATAGGTGCAGAACAACAGTATAAAAAAATACAGACAGCAGTTTTGAGAAAAAGGGAATGCACTAAATGCTACCTGCTGTCTACCCCATTTCAGATAAAAAGTAGTGAGTCTCACTGCACATGTTTAATCTCCAGAATTCAAGTTTTAAGTTGAAATGTGTTTTTTATCAGAAATTTTGGGATACATTTAAGGAAAGGCAGAGAGAGAGGAGAAACAGGCAGGGATTAATCAAGGACTAATTTGTTTCAAATTCTGTTATATCCAAATATCACAGAGAAGTGCCTTAACAGAAGAGATGTATTATCAAAGGAAAGCCAATGCAAGATCATCAAATGAAAGATGAAAAATGTCTTAATAGAAGATTAATAGAAACATAAATAGTCTCAAATTTGCTAGAGGAACAAGGAAAAGAGCCTCAGATGAGGCAGTTAAAGAAAAAAAATTGTTCCTAGTAATCTTGAAAGAAGGTAACTGCAGTTATACCACGCAAGACAACTAACTCAAATTGAAACTTTTCTATCCCTTCTTTCTCCCTCATTGGTGTAGGGTTGTAATTCTACTGTCACCATCTGCTATTGGTGAAACAGCTGTGCAGAGGCTTTGCCAGGAGCTGTGATGTGTTGGAACTTCAGTTCATGGTGGGTGAGGGAGATCCACCCACCACAGCAGGAACACCCCTGGAATTGAGTTCAGATATCCCCTAGAGATCACGGGAGTGTTAAAGAGGAATTGCCATGGTAGGGGCAACTACACAGCTCAGGGTGGTCAAAAGTCCAGCCATGGTTTATCAGCATGGTTTAACCTCCTTCCTGAATGAGGCCAGGAGCTGATAATCAGAAACATGTCTTTCTAAAGGCTCTGGATGAGTTTTTCTTACACTGCAGTTTAATACAAAGTCTTTTGCTCGTCTCTACCTGTCTTCAGCCATCTCTGACTGAAGCAGGTGGGCCCTATTTTCAGGCTCTTCCACCTTACTGTTGTTGAGTGCCCCTGAGACAGTGAGGTGCTTCAGCATTTTAGGGCTTTTCTGTGCTTAAGATCGCAATTTTTTAGAGGTTTAAATAGAACCAGGTGGTAGTTTTCTGTCATATCATACCTAATGGACAATGCTTAATATGCCACAGAGCTTTGATGCCTACCTCTGAAAAACAGGAAGGAATAGACCTTCTAATCTTTGGAATCAATATAGTAGCTAGCTCCTAGGATTGCTCACAATTTTTATATGGCTAGGTTCCAATTCCATGAAGCTTCATTCTGCTCAGATGGTAGGCACTGGCACCAAGGCCTACTCCAGAGTCCACTTGTAGCCATTGGAAAGATGCTCTTGATCATACAGCTTTGAAGAATGCCTCCATCCATGTACTTGTCTCTCTGAGTCTGAAGGGATGCATGAGGATTGCAGGCAGAGAAAACACCAAAGTAGCTCTGACTGAGGGACTGAAAGCACCAGGAAGCCAAGCAGACCTGGAAGCAGCTTTGTCATGAGAAGCAGGGTTTACTATTTCAAATAGAGTCACACAGGCAGGGATCTGGTTTTTCTGACCTCAGCAGATGGTTTTACATGGTCCTGAGCTGCAGTGGTTGGACTTGGGCCAGAAACTTTCAAGTGTAGGGGCTTTCTGACACCTTTTCCTGTGCTTCGAAACAAATATCTGAAAAAAATCTATTGTATTTCTTTAGGAAATCAGTGTTTCTTTTCTTACTCAGCTAATTATGTGTGATTATAAGCATGCCTCTATAAAATATCACAAAAATAAAGGACACAAATATGTAATACAAAAATCACCAGGATGGATTTTCAAGAAGAGTTTTGCTTGCTTTTTCCTAGTGAATGCTCTCTACAGTCCCTCTCAATGGTTATAACTGGTTACATTCATTTGTACATGTCAAAAGCTAAAACGTGGGGAGTCTTTTTAGTCAGCTCTACAAAAGTACCTACTGCTGGTCTTGATTTGATAATTGAGAAAAAAAAAACAACAAATCAACCACATTACTAGATCTCCATAGGAAGCCAAAGAAGCTACAAAGTTCATTGTAACAACAGGCCATGACTGGAGCAGAAGTTGGACATAATACTGGCAAGAGAGGTTAAGAAGAGAGGTGGGAATCTGTATTAGGTTGTCATGGTCAGCAGCTACATTTATATTTTGATTTATATTGCCTCAAGACCCAGCTTCTTGCTGGTATTGGAAAAATATCTCATTCGGTCACCTCTTTTCTCTAACCAAAGCAGAGCACTTTTCTCTAACTGTAGTGTGACCACATGCCTAACATCTCATCAAACAAATCCCCACATTCTCATCTTTTTCTCCTTGCTCCTCACAGACTGAGCCTGCCAAGGCTGTCTCATTCCCCCCTCCCCAGCTTGGACAGTCCAGCACCTCCTGGGGTCCTGCAGCCCTGCTCTGCTTCACTGCAATCTTTGCCTTTCCTGCTCCTTCTGCTGCTCCCTGTGGGAGCTGCTCCTGCAGCAGCATTGCCACAGCTGGGGGAAGGGATGTGGCTTTGTGGTGGGGACTGCAATGCAGAATGTTTGTCTGTTCCTCTCTTTTCAGTTTCTCTTTGGGTCAAACTAATATAACAATGCACTCTGCAAAGCCTTCCTGATCATGGGGCCCCAAAGCAGCACAGGCATTTTACCAGCCAAAGCCCCACCATGGCAGCTGTGAAACTCAATGCCCCTTGGATTTACAGCTGCTCGTGCCTTAGGGCTGAAGGCAGGATAGCTTTACTATCAAGGTGCCAGGTCCAGAATCACAACTAACTTCTTGCACTTCCCACACCAGTGGTCCCTTGAGGCTTGAGGAGAAAACTGGACTGTGAATAACGAGGTATCTGAACAGCTGGTGACTCACTGGAAGTCTGTGGTCTGAGATATTGACAGTCTGCCAACAATTTTGTCATGGTTGTCAGTGAGAGGAAAGATAAGAACAGAACCACAAAGTGGTGTTGATTTTTAAAGGTCAGCATACTTGTGGTTCAAGGTCATTGTGGGAGGAATCTTCTGGATTTTCACAGAGATTTCACTGAGAAAAGGAAAACTAGAAAAATGTGGATTACCTCCTCTTAATACAAAGTACCTATAAATTAGTATTCTGAATACAATGGCTCAAACTTAACTGCATATTCTTCTTTGTGTTTCCAATGTGGAAATTATCTTGAACTTCTAAACATTTCTCATCATAAGAATGCCAAATTTATGGAAGCATTTGCTTGTGCATTTGATTGTCTCTCATCCCAAAGGTGGTGTAAAATAAGTTTGTGCAATGGGATTACCAGGAAGAAACCAATGAGCTCCATTTGCTTGTAGTTCATCATCTGTATTGAGGAAGGTGGGAGAGCCCCCAGAGTTAACAGATGTGTCTGAAAATCATGCTTTCTTTTTACTGTAGTCTTACTGATCTTTACCAAGTCGACAAAATGACATTCAACTGGTAAAAAAATGCTAGTAATTATGTACATTAATGCAGCTAATATCCCTGGGGTTTTCATTTGACACAAAACAAATTTAACAAAAAAACCACATCAAATTATCCTCAATATAAATGAGTTATAGTATGTTCACAGTGCTGCAACTCCATAAAAAATGGAAGATTCTGACCCAGCTAAAAAAAGTCAGAGCCCATGGGAGAGCTGTAGGTCCCTGAGCTAGAGATGGTTAGATGGAATAATTTATCCTGCAGCTGCAGGTGAGTCTGTCCATCTCTGACAGCATCTGTCTCATTTGTTATTTCTCTGCCTCCTACTTTATATGGCTCACAGATGTTACCCTCCCTGCATTTCTGTGAACTTGTTAACACAATGCTAGGATCTTTTCCCTATGTCTTGTTCTGTTGAATTACTCATTCAAAAACATATATTAATCAAGTCTAATTTCTTCCTTTTGCTCCACAGATTCAGACATTGATTATTTCTTAAGACACCCTCTCTTTGAAGAGTATATTGTGCAATAATGCAATAATGCTCCATTTCAGGTAGGTAGTCCAGATAATCTTTTAAGTATCTCTACACTGTTCCTAGCTTGATTTTCTTTTCAGACTTAAAGCAGAATCATTAAAAAAATCTTTTCAAATATGGGCAAAAATAAGAATAGATATCAAATATAAGCTGACATAATCCCGTTTCATCCATGCTGAGAAATTCCTCACTTTCTGTAGAAAGTTCTGCAACTTCTTTTTTGCACAGCAGAATTAAACTTAAAACTCAGTCCTCCCTTGCTGTCATTGCATGGTGCAGAATATCTGCTCACTGCAGTTGTGGAGCTGGCTTCTGTAAAGGTGAAAAAAGCCATTGTTCCTCTTCCTACTTCCATGCACTGAATAAGTCCCTGGCACTGAGGCTGAGATACAGAAAAGTAATGTGCAAAGGTAAATTGTGTGGGTGAAAGAACCATCTAATACAGTCACTGGGTTTTTTCTTTATGTTTCTTTGAGACCTTTGTGATTTCCTTAGCTCTTCACTGCCTTACATAGACAACATTTTATCACAAGAGTAAATGATGAAGAGCCCTTCTAGAGTTATCCTGGCTTAATTTAGGAAAAAAAAAATGGCTGAACCTTTTGTAAAGGAGAAACTCAGCCTTTCCTGAAATACGTTTTTCTATAGCCCTTTAATTTATGGCAAACCTAATTCAAAGTTACCAGAATATGGCATTCTTTCTTGTACTGAGTAGACTTTTTCTTTTTTAATGTTAAAAATGTTAGAATTACTTTTTTTTTTTCACTTGAGAACTTATAATGCTAACATTTGAAGTGGGGCACCATTTATCTAGATGGTGACTGAAACAGTAACATTGCTTATTAGAATAAACTGGACTGACTCACTGCTTTGCCTTGCCTTTTGCTATCTTTTTTATCCTCATGAATTTGTAACACCATGCTGAAGATGAAAAGTGAAAATCTTGGGAAAAGTGTTTTTCTGTTTTTTTTTTTTTTCCTTTCTAGGAACACAGGACAGTTAAGGAAAATGTACAAGAGCTGAACGTTTTCTTAGAAAACTGTATTTATGTGGCTCCAAAAAAGGACTCCTTGACCTGCATCACTTCTTCATGACTACGCAACACTGTGCCATAGAAAGCACATCTCAAAGGGTTATTCTTAGCCAAATCCTCCTCTGCTTGTCCACTTGTAGATTTCCTTGTCTCTAAAAAGTGGTAGCAAGTCTAATGAGTTCACACTTCAGCCTTGACACAACTCAACAGAAATCTTTGTCTACCACAAGCTGCAAAATAATTGAAACCCAGTCTTGGTGTCTTACTAGAGACATGGAGTCTTCAGAATGCCTCAGCAAATTTAAAGTTTTTGGTTCTTCACTAACTAAACCCTCTTCTTTATATGTATTAAGTCAAAACGTAAAAAAAACCCCAAACCAACCAAACAACAAAAACACTCCCCACAAAAAAAAAAAACAAAAAAACCCACCCCAACCAAAAGTCCCCAAACTTTTAATTTGTAGATGGTAGTATTGGTATTCCTTTGAAAAATCTCTTAATAGCATCAGGCAATCCAGCTCCTGTAGTTTTTGTGAGAACCTATGACACAAAATTTGCCTTGCCTTACCTCATTCTTTTTGGTTGTCTGATTGGTTTTGTCTTGGCCTTTCTGTGTTTATGGTATTTTCCTCCTTAATCCTCCTGAGATTTAGGATTAGAACTCAATCCCCATACTAGGTTCAGAAGTTTGCTGAATTAATCCATTGTTGCTTGAATCTCTGAAGTGGGTTCTATTTTATTATGGAATGGTTAGGAATTACTGAAACTTCAGTGGAGACTGTTAATGAGAAGCTGGAAGTCCACTGATTAATTAATATATTGTAGTCTCTTTCACTTGGTTTTAGTTCTGTACCATTGCCTGGGGGCACATATCTCTTAGGTTGTCTGGCAGCAGCCTCATTATTAACAGAAAAGGGCCATAACTTCTTCAAATAAAATCTTTTCATTGATCTTAAAAGAGAAATTTTAACTTTGAGCACTTTATTTAGTTTCATGACTATCTTTTTGTGTCATCGTTGTAACTCTGGGACCCTGAGGTCTGCTCTGCAAGGTCACACCACTTTGTGCTACACATCGTTAGGACCTGCAGGTCAAATACACTTGGGTCAGGAGCCACACAGCTGTGAAACTTGAAAACAACAACAAATACTGAAGTTTAAGTGGATGGCATTTGTCCCAGCAGTCACTTAGAGAAAAGTACCTCATGTCATTTTGATTCTGGAGGGGGCAGCTTTCAGATATCTTTCATAAAAACCCAAACATATCCAATATTTAACCTACAATCCCTAGAGTTTAGGACCGCAGACACTTTCAGATGTGCAGCTTACATTCAGATCTTCTTGCAATCAAGAAGAAAAAGGACACTCAAATAAGGCCCAGTGGTTCATTTCAAAAAGGCAATCAAAAGGTTCAAAATTATTTGTTGGTGTGTGATCTACAAAAATCACTGAAAGCTACCAGCAGACATTTTGTGGCCATGGGAATGGCTGTAGGGATGCTAACTCTACTGGCCGCAGCACCGAGAACTACCTTCTGTCTAGTTAAATCCCCTTGTAGTTTCAGGAGCACAGGGATTCACTTTGTATTTTATGGGACTGTCTGGATTTAAAATACATACTTAAATTAGTCAGTGTAACATGAATTTGCAATTTTTTAATTTTTTTTTTAGGAGAAGATTGTCCCAATAATACAACAATTGCTGAAAATTTTTGAATGCTTTATATAACAGTTTTGAGTAATATTATGTAACCTTCAGCTGAAAGATTTTGACAAGATGCAATGATAAGTGTGACGTAAGAATAGGATTTGGTAGGATAGGAAAGGGTAGGACAGGATAAACAGAATAGGTATTCAAACAGGTATCAGTGAGTGCCCTGAAAGAACACACTCTTCCTAGGGCTGAAATCTGTATTCATATGGGCTGGTGGAATAGCAATATATATTCTACATAACCACATTAATTCAAAAAATGTTGCATTTCTGAAGGGTGTGTAAATTGCTGTAGGTTATTCAGAGATTTGGGGTTATTCCATCTGTCTAATCCATTCTTAATTTTCCCCTTACTTATTTCCCCACGAATTTTTCTGTCTGATACTTCACATTAGGAGGTCCTTGTCTTTACTGTCATTGACTTTTTGATTCATTTGTTCCCCTTAGTGTACACTGCACTTATGGGAATGTGCCATCATTTTGGACATTCCTCCTACAATATGGAGAAATCACATCACAAATACCAGGACATTTTTATATTGGATATTCTCACTAAGACATTTAAGAAACAAAGTGAAAGCCAAGTCAAAAGATCTTTAGCGGCTGGACCCAGAAGCTTCTGGCACAGGTGCCCCACAGCACAGTGTTTGTGCCTTTGCTGCATAAATGTGGATGAGCAGTCAGAGGCATCAAAGGCTGACTTTGATTTATTCCTCTATAAACAGTCATTTCTCACTAGGTTATTCCAGGTCACTCATATCATGATTTGAATTTTATATTTCTATCACCTAAAAATGTTTAACAGACCTGTATGATCTACAGAATCAATGGATATTATAGACATGTTTAATAAAGGAAAAATTTTATCAATGCTTGGAAAACTATGAAAAAATATCAGTTTCCTGCACAGATTTAAGATTTATTGTTTCAACTAATGTCTGTATGAAGAGAATACACATATATGTATAATTTCTCCAATGACTTTCAAGCTGTTTTGCTGAATTTTACGTGGAGGTAGAGGACTTAGACACACAATTTTTCTAACAGGTTTGAAGTTGAAAAGTGACTAGGAAAGAAAAAGGTGGGGACCAGTAAGGGAGAGACTAACATGAGTACATCTCAGTCCACATGTGAAATAGGTATTTTGGCTGTTTCAGCCAAGGGAAAAGGATTGATCAGAGCTCAGTTTGTTAGCAAATTCAGCTGTAATTCATCTGTAATAAATCAGGCTTTGCTTCTTCTACTGGTCCCAGAACTGTTTGTTACGTGTTTATTTTAGGGTTCTGTGCCTGGCATAAATCTGGGGCTGTTTTTCAAGCAGTGACAATGATATATTGGTATGACACTGTTGGCTCCCAGAAGTGGGACTGTAGACATGCTGAACAAACAGTTCATATTTCTCTTTTTTTTAAAAAAAAAAAAAAGGATCACCTATCATCAAATTCATCTGTGGTCAGAATCCATGAACATGGTTTACTCTTGACCAGAAGGGCTCTGAAAGAGCTCATTTTTGCTGGGTGAATTTCAATTAGTGTGCTCCAGTTTAATTTTTTCCCCCCTATGATCTAACTTAAAAAATGTCAAAATTTTCTGAACAACATGGGACTGTATTGGATCTCCTGGGCAGGCCATCAGGGCAAGGACAGTTGACTCTAAAAGCAGCCTTTTTCTTTCAGGACTTCTTCTCTGTTTCAGCAGAAGTAGGAGAGCAGTTTCCAAGAATAAAATTAATGGACTAAAAGTTTGTTTGTGCTGAAAATATAGTGTCAAAAGAATGTCTAACATTGTCACGAACAAGGTAGGGAAGAATGGGGATGGGGTCAGAAATGTAGCTCAGGAATGAGAAGCTGGTGCTTCCTGTGTGGGCCAGGGGGATTTTTGTGTGCAAGTCTTAGTGATGAGAAACCACAAAAAGAGGCACAACACAGGATGGGGGTACCAGGGTGGGGGAGCAGGAGGGGAGCACTTGCAAAGGCCACTGCCCAACCACATTTCTTGGCTCATACAGGATAGGGACACAGGGTTACCTTTTAGCCAGGGAGATTTTATATCAAGGTGGCTCTGTAGGATGCTGCTTCAATTCTGTGTGCCCTGATACTGATTTTTGAAGACAGGCTAAATTTTGGCATTGAATAGCTGACTTTGTACACCTAACCTTATTGTCTTCTCATAATACGTGTGAGTTAATAGAGATATGTGATTAAAGGAAAAATGTCAAAACCAAAGCCTTAGTATAAACAATGCAGCTGAAATGAACCCCAAACTAAGAGAGAGACAAGGTTGTTGCTACCTGCTTGTTTCCTTCTTCTCTACCCACAACCACATAAAATGTGATGCTTTCCTAAACTGCAACAGATTCCCCTTGCTGGGAAGACTAATGGAGAACAGAAACTCAAGGGCAGCTTTTTTTGTTGTACCTGCTGTGTAAATAGACCAACAGCTTAAATATGGCCAAAGAAAGGGTTTTGATCCACCATGATGACTTATTAAACTGTGAAATGTGGGATTGGAAAAAAGGAGGAGCAGAAATGGTTATGAATGCTGCTTATATTTTTATAGTGATGCTCTCAAGTAAGGCTAGGACACAGAGGTTTTGAGCTTGACAGTGAGAAAACTTGGGCTGAAACAATTTTACATCTCCTTCTCCAGATCCTTTTACATCCTTCCTTGTCTGTGATAACACATGCTCTCTGATCTCCCTTCAAGCTATAAGCACACAGATTGCTAAAGCCATCTTTTTTTCCCTTTTGACCCGATTATGACACTTCCAGCTTTGAAACATTATTTATGCTGTCTTCTCCTCTCCATTCTTTTCTTCTCTGCGCCATCTCCTTCAAAGACCCACACAATTCTTTTTCCTTATTTAATCCCTCTGACATGCTTCCAAATGCCCTTAGTCCTTTGCAAGTGCTTCCCGATCTTTTCTGGCAGCTTAGATGAGAGTTGGCTCATATAGTTCCAATTATTTGCAAAATTTTTCATAGTGTTTGGGGATCAGAGCAGAGAAAGTCTCTTTCATTGCATAATCTCTTATGGGATATTTTTCTAAAGCTTCCTGTGAACCTTTTTGGTTCACAACAAGGAAGATATGGAAACGAAATGGGAACATTTGTGAGTTCTTATGCTGGTTGTGGAAAGGCTGGGTAGCAGCCTGTTGGAGAGAGATTGAGTCCTGAAATCCACACAAACATTGCCTTTGCCTGGAATGTGTCCTTTGATGTTTATCGTTGGCATAAAGTCTGTTTTAAACAATCAAGTGCCAAAATTATCATCCCACACTTACCTGGATCTAATGCTGACCATCTAGAGGGAAGTTTCTTCTAATATGAAAACAAAGCATGCCTGATAAAGATGATATTTGAGAGAAAGAATATAGTTAGATACCAACTAAAACTGGGATAGCTGTTTCTTCCAGAAACTCCTTCCTTTCAAACCATTAGGTGCACTGTGGATGCAGTTGTGTTGTATCTTCTAATATAATGGAGAATTTTAAAAAACCAACCAACAACAGGGAGAGAGGTTTTTTTGTACAGACACTGAAGTTTGTCTATGCATCACCACGGCCTTTCCTGTTTCTGCTGGCCCAGTGTGAAACCCAGTGCTTCAAAGGCCCAGTTTCACAGGCACACATGGTGAGGTGAGTCCTTCCATCCCTGAGCTGCCCCCCAGCCCTTTCACTCCAAGTTATGTCACACCTGACTGAGTCCCTTTGGCTTCGTCACTCTGCTGGGAAGACGGATGTCTATGGAATTACAGCAAGCTGAGCTCTCCAGACACACATACTCTCAAAGTGTGCCTGCTTCTGTAAAGTGGGAAAGCTTTGATTAATAGGAATAGCTAGACTTTAAGGTGCACTTTATTTCATTGATGAACTTTGAGGTGTCTCCTGCAGTAACAGTTTTGTAAACTGTAATCGTTAACATCACTTATTCAGGATTTACAGGAGTGACTAACGTTGCCTATTTTTTCAGGCTGCCACAGGGATAAATAACTGATGTTGAAGAAGCAAATCAGGATCTCTGTGGAAAAAAAAATAGAAAAAAAAGAATTGTGTGTGGGTTTTAGAACCAGCAAATCATTTTTCTGAGGTGCCTGTAAAAGTACATGGTGTGATGTGACTGTTTTATAAAAGAGGGAATGGTGATGTGTGGGCTCCATTACATAATATTATTGCAGAGCTTGAACGGTGAAGGGGCACAATGGAAAAGGGATATCTTGGAAATCAATTTGCAAAAATTAAAGTGTTTGTTCAAAACCTCCTCCATAACAGGATTATGTGCCAAGGAAATTAAAAATTATGTAAGAGGAATAGCTGAAGAGATAATCCAGGATGATCCAGAGGATTTTGCAGATATCTCTGCAATGTTAACAATCTTGTCATTAAATCTAGCAATTTAATGAGCTACATTCTTCATTGCTACAAGTACAGAATCCATGTACACACTTAATGCGTTTTTTCTTTTGACATAGATCTAAGCTGGATACACTTGTTGTAAAGTACCATGTTGTGCATCAGTACACGTATATTTAGCAGTGCACTCCTGTTGAAGGCAGTATATCTGTGATGATTAAAAAGCCCAGGATGTGGTTCATAAACCATTACTTTCCGGGATGTCTGAAACAAGTGCTTGAAATCCTGCTCCGTACCCGCAGTGATGTACAGCACTGGCTTGTATCTGCAGTTTCATCTGTCTCTTGGTGCTTGGTGCTGTCAGGCGTTTTGACACATTCTACTTTTACTGGTGAAAAATAATGTAATAGTAAATAAGAATAGAATGAGCCAGTTGTCTTCACAAGAAAAACGCTTTTGGAAAGGTGCTGCGATTTCCTTGATGATTAAATTGTGCCTCTTGAATTTGCATGAATATCCTTGTGAAGTTACACGACTGCTTGTACGAATGCAACGAAGACCATTTGGGTCCATCTTCATCTCACAGGTCACACCTGCTGGGGCAGCATGTGACAAGAGCTGACTCTGGTGTAGTTCCTTATCTTGTGCTCTGTTACTGTGAGTCTGCTGCAGTAGGAATGTGTTACAAAAGTCAGTGAGTGATTGCTGCCCTTCCCTCTCCTGCCTTTTGCTCTCTTTTCATTCCTTACTGCTCCTGGAGCTTTCTTGAAGCAAATTGAGTGCTGTCCTTAGCAACTCTCCTTGAAGTTTGTTGCTCCAATCAATCTCTTCTTCCTGTGAATAATCCCAACTTTCTTTCTTGAATTATTAATTTTTCCTTCAGTTTGGGCTTCCCTTGCTTCAGCCAGCTCTCTTTGCAACGCAGCACACGTCTCTTCCTCTGCATGTGAAGTGTGCAGATCAACTCAGTGTTTTATAATGTCCTAATTACTGTACTCACAGGTTACTGGGTTATAGCAGTACGCCGGAGGGTCAATGAACCTTTTAAGTTAAATGAAGAGATGTATCTTCATGGGACCTAATTAGAAGGTGAAGTTAATAAAGACAGAAGGGAAAAAAAGCCAGTAAGAAAGTCAGATACCTTCAAAAGCTGTTGAAAGAAGTTGTCTATTGGGCTCTTTTCTAGTACTAGCTGGGCTTTGCCAAGAGGTGTAGTGTGAGTATCTTTGTGTGAGCCTGATGATGAGGGCTGGGAGTTCCCAAGTGGCAGATCCCTGGGGAAGCCAAGGCTCTACACCTGCACATCCTTGTGACACATGCTAACAGGAGAGACAGGAGGAGCCAGGGGAGCAGCAAGGATCTTGGCCGGCTGCATGCATGGCGTTGGGAGGCTAAGCAGAGGATGGGGAGGCAATAGAAGTATTTTCCTGATGTTTACTGCTTTAATGCTACCTGGGAACCATGTGCCAGACAAGGGAAGTCTACTGGAAGCACAGACAACTTCCAGGGCAAATAAATCAGGAAAGCTCCTGTTGGAGAGCACAGAGACTGTTAGACCATAGACTTTTACTGATGCCGTATATAATGGGACCCCTACATTTTTATGGAGACATTCTGTTGGGATTTTGAAGCATTATTCTGGAGAAAAATAACTGGGAAAAATAACTGCTGCAAGACTCAGTATTTCTGAATCATTCAATTATAGTGTTGTTTTTAAGAATTCTATATGGAATGAAAATAGATGTTGTCTCTCCCCACGCAGCCTTGGGCAGAAAAAAATCATGATGAGTTTGGAATGGTGTTTGTTGACACCACTGAATTGTATTTGAAAAAGAAATTGCACTGCACTGATTTCCTTCATTATTAGTGATTCAATACTAAGAATAGAAATCTATTATTCTTATTATTCTGTGTTCATGTTTCTCACAGGAGTTTGTGTAAGCAGATCCCCATATATATGTGTAGAAACCTACTGAATTCTGTGTGAACTAAGTATTGAGATGTATTTTTTTTACACAAATGCAATTTGCTTGAAAGAGCAAGACTCTGGCTTTGACTTTTACACATAAATCTCATTTTCCACTTTATATATGTTCATTTTATCCTCAGATTCTTTCATCCTTTCATCAGCAGTGTAAAGTTAGGTCCTCTCTGGACCCTAAACAGAGATAGGGCTCCTGGTCAGTATGTAAAATATACCTACTCCTCCGTGTTTGGGTGTTTGGTAAGCACAAATACAATATTTTATATTTATTAAATTTTTTGTATAAGAATTTTTTCTGTGGTTTTTGTGGCCTGTTTAGATTTAGGCCTTTTTGTGGACAGAATGAGAATTAATAAAACTTCATTGGTTTAATTTTCATCACTTGTTGGCCCAAGAATATATTCTTTTTGTGACATTAATCTCTTAGAGAAATTCTCACCTGTTACATCTTTGTGGGCCAGGCATACTAAAAGGATTCTCCAGGCAGGTTCATGGCACTGTCTGTCAGGCTGGGTGAGCAAAATTATTCCTGCTTTCCCAAATGCAAGTGCCTGCTGCCTTGATGCTTTGTAACTGTGGGCTCCTTGCTGAGTTGGGTCACCCATGGAAAGAGGAGCAACACAAAGCTCTGAGAATTTCAGATGGACCTACAGCCTTCAGGAAATCATAGAACCATAGAGTGCTTTGGGGTGGAGGGAATGTAGTTAAAAACCACAAAGTTCCAACCCCGCTGCCATGTGCAGGGACACCTTCCACTAGGTCAGGTTGCTCAGAGCCACATCCAGCCTGTCCTGGAGCACTGCCAGGGATGGGACAAAACTCTGGGTGCTCAAGGACATACAGAACAGCTTTGCAATCCATAGGCACCAGCACTACCATAAATGTGGGCATTGCTGCTAGAGGTGGCTCATCCCAGGTGGCCTCCTGGCAGCAGCTCTTCATGGACTCCTGTTGGCATCAAGGAGTGCAGAGAGGAGCGTGCCAGCTGAATTTCCTTGCTGCTTTGGTGTGCCTCAGGGTTTGCTTTGAAAAAGCAATTCTCTACCTGAACTAAGGACCAGTTTTGAACTTAGAGTGAACAGAAGTCAGATTACAAAGGTCAATATTAAAAGGAAGAGTTTTGCTCATAATGTGGATGAAATATTCAGAATCATGCAGAGAAATGTTTGGGCAGCCAAATTTGCCTGATGGATCTGGATTTATCTTAGGTAAATGACTGCATTAAAGCAGCTGATCACAGGGCTGTGCAAGTAGATGCTCAGGCACTGTGCTTTTTTCTTATGGGTTTGTGTGTTTGTTTTGTGGTTTTTGTTGATGTTTTGTTTTGTTTAATTTTGTTTTTTTGTTGTGAAGGAGTAAGAGAGATTTCAGCAAGTATTTCATCCCCAGATCCTGTACACGACTGAACTTCATCTAATGGAGCTGAAGCACTTAGGGAGCTGTTGTGAGATGTCATTGTCCAGCAGGACAGCAAACACAGCAAGTGGGAATGAGTGTTTACAGAAAATTAAGATAAATCCAGATCTATAAGATTTGTCCTTTAGCGAGTTATTTGAGATACTCACATTTGTGAGAAAGCTTGGGGTAATGGTAAAATGAGGATAACTGAGGAAATGATGCCAGCCTTGCCAGGAAATGGGGATGGTCCCTGTGGATGTCACAAGTGTCAGTGTCCTTGAAGCCTCCTGTCATCAAGGATGAGATCAATTCCTATTCAGGAGATGCAAAAAACCTGCTGTAAATCTAAAAGAGAGAAGTTGAATTTCTTTTATAATTATAATGGATGGAAAAGAATTTGAGTAAAGGTTGGAAAAAAGCAATTGCTTCGTGTGTGTGGAAGTGACCTGTGGAAGCAAAATACTCAGCTGAAGAGTAGAGTCAGAAGAAACACAGAATTCCTTCCTAAAACAGTTTTCTGCAGATTTGATTAAAGATATTTTTATATTGCTGAAATAAAAGTTATAAACTATATATACTGTGCTATAAGCCTTGCACAGTTGAGATGTCTGTACTGTTTCACATTTATTTTTCCTTTGCTTTTGCTAGACTTTTGCCAGGCTTCTGCACAGTAACGCTTTTACTGGGCTGGCTTACACAGTTCACAAGGCTATATTTGTCACCCATTTTCTGCTAAGGCAAAGGACCTATTCTCGTTGGGTTTTTCTTCCCAGGTGTTGGTGTAGCTTCACCAAAGTTGTTACTTGTATTAGGTTGTAAAAAGATTAAGAGCTGAACTTCCATTTATAGGGGAATAATGTGTAACAGTTTCAGTATCTTCAATGAATTTAGAAAATTCATTGAAGCACTGAATGTGACCACTGAGATGAAAAATGTGTTTTCTTTGAAGCTATTTGGTCCATTCATTTCTGTGGACCTCCAGTCCCAGCCCAAACTCACACTTGGTTCCTCCAAAGCTTATCCCTTCAAGCTGTCAGTGTTCATGTTGTCTGTACCAATACTCTTGGGGCATACATTTCCCCAAACATTATTAACCCAATTTTCTTCATAAAGCAGGGCCAACACAATCATGGTTTTCTGAGCAGAGGAGAGGGAAGACTGGATAGCAATCAGTGAATGCCAGCTCACAGCTGCACTGAGCTCATTGAAAAGTCCCATTAGGTGAATGCTGAGTGCTTGGCCTGAATGAAATGGGAATGTCTCACTGCAGTGCCTGAACAGCTCCCAAGGCTAACTGGCTGCATGGGGGAGGGTATCTGCCACAGCTTTTTCAGTAGGAAAGAAAGATAAGAAATGAGGTTGTTCTTTAGCATGAATGTTTTGTCCTGAGGAAATTTGTGGGAACTGGGCATTCATTTTACCTCAAGGGCCAGTCTGGTGTTTGAGTAGGAAGACTAGGAATATTCAAATTGTCCAGTCAGAGGAATAACATGGAGGTCATAGCAAACATAGATAACTAATATAAACCTTCCAGAGTAATTCAAGGCAAAATGACTTAATTCTGTTCCACAAGTCCACTTTTCTGAATTGCAGAGTTTTCTGTCCCTAAGTCAAATGGCCATAACAATGTGTGGGCTGATGGTCTGAAATCAAAATCAATCCCACTGGTTAATTATCAGTTAATCACTTAAAGTGCTTTTAAAAATGCACTGATGAAGTTGCTCTGATTAGAAATATAAGGATATTATATTGCTGGGATTTCCAAAGTGCCAGATCTTTCCATCCCCTTAGTCATATGAGGAGCTCCTTCAAATTCCCTTGATAAGGTTAGTCAAGACACTTCACTGAAATGTGCCCTCTGTTTCAAGCTAGAGGAAAATTAGTGCCAAATTATGTGCTTTCTCTGGGCTTAGCTGATGGATAATATTTTAAAATATCATTTTGAAGAAACTCTAATTGTCACAACAAATCTTTTTTTGGTAAACAGAATCTTCACATTTCTGTAATCGCTTTATTTTCAGGCAATGCATGCTATTGAAATGCACAAGAGGAAATTAAATGCCTGTGATTTAGTAAAATGTTCACTTAAGGAACCAGTGGTTTTGCTTATTAGCATTTTCTAGCAATTAGAATGTTTCTGGGTTTCAATTAAGGCAGTATATGCTTGTTCCATACACCTGGATTTTCTTAAGTTTAATCTCTTGTTCTCTCTTTTGAGATAAACTCAATACTTGGATAATTCCTTATTTCTTTCTTTCCTTTTTTTTATTTTGGCATCACTTCTCTAAGCTCCAGCCAAGAGGAAAGCATTGCTATGCTATAACATACAGGATTAGGACATTCCTTAGAAAGCCTAGTTTTGCAGGTGTAGCACAAGGAGAGAGGAAATAAATTATAAAAGATAAAATTAGGAGCAAAAGCAAAAGATTATTTTCTTTTCTTTGGAAATTATATGTTTCTGTGTTCCTTTTTGTTTGGGCAAGAAAGTAAAATCAGCATGACAAATTCTGAAGATACTAAAATTATGCAAATTTGGAAAATTTCATCTTTACACCTGCAATGAAAATGGTCACAGGAATCCCTTTGTCTACATCAGTTCCCTGGAGCCTGTGCCTGTGCTCAGGCCACTGCTGTGCATCCCAGCTCCTCACAGTGTGACCCACAGGCTGTGTCTGCAGAAGTGTTCACTCCTGGGCAAACAGCACCCATGGGCATCTCGAGGGATAAATTGAGTCAGAGCTTTACCAGCAGATGGGTTAATGTCATCTGCTCTGAGTCTGTATGTTGGAGTTTTTCCTGGTGGAAAATTATCCCTTATCTCTATCGCCTTCTAAAGCAAAACAAACAGGAAAATAATAATTATTGAGCGATCTTCAGGTTTTGCTATGAATAAACATAGTTCCAAAAACTACTTGGCTTTAGTCACCACTACCAGAGCAGAAGCAGGGCTCAAACACAGAATTAAGTGGCTTGGCCATGATCACATGAAAGCCAAGAGGGCAAACATTGAACCCATAAAACTTGAAGGTCTTGGCTGCACAAACCCTCAGCTGGGTCTAAAAGTTGGAGTTCATCTGATGCTACCTCTAGCAAGATGCATGGAAAATGATTCTGTAATTGTACAGTTTCTACTTTGTCTTGAGAGAGTAAAAAAAAAAAAACAAAACTATAAAACTGAATAAAACAGTTTATTCTTTCCTCTTTTTCTTCATTTTCCTTTCCTCTTCCTTTTCCTTTAATTTTCCATTTCCTCTGTTCGTTTCAGATGCAGGTAGCCTATGGAGTATTTACAGTCTATTTATTAGCAAGAGTTATCCCCCATCTCCACTAATACATCCAGTGAAGGCAAGTTTGCATCATTTCTGCCAAGGGATTTTATATTAGACAGAGGATAATGTTAAACTTTATAGATGTCAGTGATCATTTCCAGTGGGAATTTACTACATTGGCTTGATTTTGTGTTTCTGAGATTCTCATTACAGTTGTGCCAGGCTGTATATGGCAGCTCTGGAAAAGGAAAAGGCTCAGTGGGGATTTCAGTGTTCCCAGTTTAATGGGTTTTGTTAACAAAAAATAAAAGCAAATACAGCAATCAGGGGTGAGTTTGGAGAGCTGCAAGGAGCCTAACAGGGAATACCCACAGTGGGGATGATTTGAGCTGGCTTGTTTCCCCCTCTGGAGGTCCTGCTGCTGCCTGTGCTGCTGAGAGCGCAGGTGTGTCCGGCAACGGGGCAGAGTGGGAGGCAGGCAGGGGAGGAGAAGGAGGGGAAAGCACTGCCAGAAGGGTCTGCACAGGGGTTAGGACCACCAGCTAAGGATAAATCTTAAAAGAGATGTAAGTAAGTCTTGCACCTTAATTACAGATATCTTGTGAAGGAGTTCTAAAGGAAATATTCAAGTTGTCAAATTTAAACAGAGAGACAGCTGGGCACTTTTTGGAGGCCAGTGGAGAAAAATCCTGGCTGCCTGTATTTTAGGAACCCAAGTCAAATACCTGGTTCCCCAGATATGTGTATAACACTCTCCTCTTTAAACTTTAAACTACACTGAATGGAAATTAGGCACAGCTGAAGGAGGCAGAAGTAATAAATTCTCCCCTCTGTAAGGAACTGCCTGGTACAAGTACTATCTGAGGGGGAGGGAGTCCTAGGCCCATTCCCAGGATTATAGCTCCTCTTGTTTGCAACCCACAACGATTCTTTGGTGTAAAACATAGCCAGTTTAAGGGCCAGATGCAGATTTACATCTCTCAGGAATGTGTCCTAACTCTTAGAGTCTTAATTATCCAGGTGAACAAACCTATGAAATAAATATGACTGAAAAGAGAGGTTTCCTTAACTATCTTTGTTATCCAGAGCATTCAGGAGTTTTAAGTATATTCCAGAATGAGCCACCAAAAAATCAACTTTGTGCATTCCTAACATTTAAATTGTCTTTGTGATAACCATGGTGACCATTACAGCTAAGAACTCCTCAAGTGAGGAAAATACACACTTGTTTTAAATTAACCAATGGAAACTAGAATGGGAAAATGTGGTTAAAAGAGCCTAAAGAAGCTAACTGTTACTGCTCATGATCACTTTGGTGTTTAATGCAATATTAATTCTTTCTTGGCTTTTATTTATAGCTACATACTTCTGTGCATTCAAGCTAATTTTCTGCTAGTATGTCAGAATAGCAGAGTAATTTTTGCAGTCTGCTTTCTTTAACTGAAAAAATCCTGATACAGTTTAATAAAGAGGCTCCAATTTCTGATCTGGTTCGTGTGCAAGAGCCCAGGCTCTCAAGGCTACAGAATTAAATACATGGCTTTCAAGGGGTAAGGGGGCAGACAGATGCCTACATATCCTTCAGGAGGTAGTCCTAGCACAAAGAAAGTTCAGGTGGTTGTAAGGAGATTTATGCTTTAATGGAGTAGATTTTAAAGGTATCTAGAGACCTGCCAGTGTAGGTGCACATTGATGAGTGTAAATCAAAACAGCCAAGCAGGCTAAGTACCTAACTTTTGTAATTTGTATGGGAAGTTAAGTACCTACCATAGTGAGCCAAGCTGATAAATCTCCCTAGCTGGCCCCTGTGCCTTGAGCTGTCCAACATGCCTGTGTACTTAGAGTTTCAGCCTTAGACATTCATATCACCTATGAAAACAGTGTTTGATCATGACTGCAAATTCTAGCCGTGCTGCACAGAATTTACCATGGAAATGACCAATAAAATTAGGGGCTTTGTCACTGAAGTGAAAGTATTTTGTATAGCTCTAGATGTAAGCTACCATTTCAGATTATTTTGGCAGCAATGACTCATGAGAAATCCATGCCAGTGACTATGGAGTGGTGAGGGATAAGCCTGGTTGTTCTGGCAAAACCTCACAAATACTGTTCTGCAAGAAGGAGCTTTTCTCCCCAGCAAGTCTTTTGACCACAGCTGGCTGGGAGGAAATCAGAGCCAGTGCTTGGAGGAGAGACTACAATTTGTGCATCTCTGAGTCCCCCAGGAGAGGCACTGGCAAAGGCTGGATGGTAGGCAAAAAGAGAGAAGCAGAAGAGCTGAATTTAAATACTTTACCAGCAGGCTATTGTCTTTAAAATATTCATGGCTTTCTTTCATTAAAATTTTCCAACTTCTAATTAGAATTGGATGGGCAAGTTCTGTAAGAATGATTTTGGCATAAAAGCTGTTTCTCCATCAGCATGTTACCACATGGGAGTTGCATAAGTCTCCATTCTCTCGTGTGATGTGAACTCACCAGGCTCAACAATAAGATCATTTGGCCTCTGAATAAAACAGGGTACCATGTAGGAGAAAGACAGTTTGGGGCTGAATTGACATTTAACTAGTATCTGAGGCATATTCAATAAACCAGAAATAATTTATTCTTTCTTTAAAGTCCTCTGAAATCTCTGGAAATTCTTTGTCACTGCAAAACCTTTCAACACTCTCAATTATTTTTTTTCACTATTTCTGTTCAGCAGCAATCAAAGAAACTCATTTCACTAGTGTTGAAGACAGATTTGAATAACCCCTAGGATGGTGTTTCTAATATTTTACAAACTCCTGAATCACTGAAGAAGAAAGACCCCTTCCCCACCCAGGCTAAGTACTGGAAGCCTGCTCTGTGCTGTGAGCCCTTCTGGTGCTCTGCGAAGGGAGAGCCCTGAGCAAGTGGCTCAGTGGCCCCAGCTGGGAACTCGTCAGTGCAGGCTCAAAAATAGCACTGCTTTCTTTGCTTTCACTGCAAATGAAACCTAAGAATTTTGTTCCTAAATAGCTGCATGAGGAAAATGTTGTTAACTGTTGTTGGGTTGACTAATCTCATAAAACCTGAGGCCACAAGAAGTGTGCCACAAGTCCAGACACTGGAGTGAGAATATAGGCCAGCTGAAGAACCAACCTTTCATTTTTTATGTAGAACTTTAGCTTTTCAAAAAATGCTTGAATAGAACTATTCTAGATAAACTTATTATATGATCATAATTTACCTGAAAAGTCTAATTGCACATTCAGGATAATTGCATTCAGAGATGCAGAGCAATTGTATAAATGGTTTAAATATTTTTTTCAGGTAATGAAGAGGCAAAAAGAATTGCAAATTATTTTTATAAACTACATGCATAAAGGAAGATAAATGTGTATAATATATTCCCTAGAAATTGTTTCATACTACCCAGCACTATATCTTTCTTTCCATTTGTCAGTGATGGTGAAAGTTATTGAATGGAAAGTCTTACAAAAGAGTTTCACTGGAAATGAGATTAAGGCAAAGTCACCAAATGGAAACTGAAATAGACCCTCCTTTATATCTGTTTCTTTGCAACACAATTACATTTCAGTAATTTTGTTTAACATGTTTTTAATATATTGCTCATTTGAGGCCTGCTGAATAATTCCATGGGAAGAACTGTGTTGTTACTGGAAGAAATTCTTGTCATTGCAAACAGCAGGAAAACACAGTTATTAAAAACTGATAAAATATTGGTATTTTTACTGCAAAATAACTGGTAGCTATTATTGGCACTGCTTAGAATTCATTTAATTTACTTTGTTTTCAATTAGGGTTGTGCATACAGAGAAGTTTGCTTAGGGTTTTGCTGCTAGCTGAACTGAAGCAGAGTGAGAGATACAGCACTTCAATGCAGTATTTATGGAAAAAACACCACACATTCCTACTGGAGCTAATAAAACTGCCTGTGGCTAGGGCTGCTTAGTATTTGCCATTAGCTCTATTTTCATTGCTTTATCACTACACAGAACTGCTCAAGCTGAAATTTGCCACGCTTGCCTCTGCCTTAGGTAGGGTTTTTTGAAATATTTCAACTGTAATTTCTCAGCTGTTCCCAAGAATGAATTTAGGAAGAATAAGTAACATGTAAGTGGTTTCTGCTTCTCTTGGGCAGTGTGCTAAAGACTAGCAGAAGGCTAAAATTCAGGATAGGTTGCCTGTAGGGAAACATTATTCATTACCCTGAGCCAGGAGAGCTCATGGTCTCTGTCTCTGGGGGCCACATCAGGATCTGTAGGGTCTGGTGAGGAGAGAGGTGCATCTCAGCAGGACCCAACAGACAGCTTTGGGACCTAGCTGTCACTGGAAATTCAACTTTACTTGGATAAAAGGGAAGAGAAGGCAGGACAAGAGGAGGAAGGCCAGGGAGACCTTCCCTTCCTCCCCGACATTCAATGACAGAGCAGAGGGGATCTCCCTCTATCTGCCACGTGTCTGGGGAAGTCACCAGCGTGGCTTCCTGGCCAAGGTGCCACACGGTGGCTCTGGGTTCCCGTGACCACTTGGGAGTGCTGTTGGAAGCAGAAAATTGCTTTAACAAGTCAACCAGAACAAATGGTGTGGGTATCCCCAGCACAGCAATTTCAGCTGCTGCATAAATACAGCCCCAGCCCGCAGTGCCCCAGGCAGGCACTGGTTTCCTGGGGCTGGTGCCACAGCTCTTCACACCAGGATGCCCATGGCTTGGAGTGAGTCACTGGAAATCATTGGTATTCAGGTTTGTTCATTGACATCCTTCTTGAAAGCTGCTGCTGAAATTCCTGGCAAGACTCCCTTCAGCAGCAAGAAGTTGTTTTTGCCTGACCTCTGCTCCTGGCACAGAGCCTGCCTGGATGACACAGAGGTTGGAGGTCGGAGCATCCTGGCCTCTGTTCCTGCCCTGACTGAGGTCCCAGGATGATGGTGGTGGAAGCATTGTTAGTCCTTCTCTGACCTTTTAACATAGCCAGGGGTAGGACAAGGTCTGATTACTGGCCAGTCTCTGGAAAAACATCCTCAGGTCCATTTTCTCTAATTATCTTAAAACAAGCATGTTCCTCTGTGTCCTGGCTCTTTCTTAACACAGTGTTAAGGCAAAATAAGGTAGTGAAGGGCTCAGGGAGGACCCAGAGAAAGTTCTTCCACTGGTTTTTGCTACCTCTCATGAAAGTAAGAGTTCTGTATCTATCTCTCAAGAAGTTGAGGGCTCCTACTATTTTGACAGATGGATAATGGAAGACACTGCAGAAAGTCAACTCTGTCATGGTTAGGGACATGACCTGATGCCACAGTTAGCTTGTTAAGCCCACTGCCTTTCAGAATAAATTTGTCAAAGTTGTATTTGCTCTGGAGTTGTTTATAACCTTTCCAGGAAGAAGAAAAAGCCCCCCATGAATTCAGTCTGCCAACAAATAGTTGTGTAAATCACTGGCAAGGGATGATCTGTTTCTGCTGTCTAATACTTTGTCCACCCCATCTGTAATGACCCTGGCCACTTTTCTTGTTGAACCAGGAGTCATCCAAACTATTAAAATTCTCTTCACGTGACATCTTCGGACTTGGTGTCATTTCACTTCCATAAAAATGCTTTCTTCCTTTGCAGCACAGCCAAGTCATGTTCTTAGAGAGTCTGAGGACTAATTCACATGTGCCTTTAATCACATCTCTTTTTGAATTTAACTAATTACTTTGAGCAAAAGATAGATCTTACTTTTGTCCTCAGAGTTCAGGCTATTTCTACAATTAAAGATGATATTTCCGCAATTAAAACTGACTTCTAGATCTGGCCTAGTGTGTTTTTCATTTTCTCATTATAATTTTCTGCTCTAAAGAATTTTCTTGTCTGTGAGTGAAAAAAGACCTGTGTGCAAAACTGAGCTGTGGTTTTATCATTACCTTACTTTTGCTTTCTTGGACCAAAAGTTCATTTAACATTGTTACTTTTTTCCTACCCATTTCATTACTGCAACATAATTTCAAACTGGTTTGTAAAATCATCCAGCCTTTATATTGCTGCGGTTGTGAATCTCAACCCAATGCAGGAGGTCTGTGTTCAGAAATATCTCAAGCTGGTGTAAGCTGAAGTCTGACAAATTTTTCTCCAGCTGCATTGTATGTTACCAACACATGTCCATGCTGTGACAGTCCCTGGACTTCTCAGGCATTGATATCCTTATTTTAGGGTCTTCAGAAGAACCATACATGCTGCATCTCACCTGCAGGCCATCATTTGCAGCTCTGAGCAAGGCAGTACGTGCCACATGAGACACCCTGGGTCTGGGCTGATCTGACTGAGACTGGGGCTCCTTCTCATTGCCTGGCACCAAGAAAGCAATCCCCAGCCAGCACCTTTTGGCATCATCCCAACACCTGGGCAGACATTTGTACTGATGCAGTTGAAATCCAGATGGATTTCTGGCTGATGGGGATAATTAACTGTTGTCTCTATAGCATGGGTGTAGAGGAAAAAAATTATTTCTAATATCTTGGATAATGAAGTCTAAATCCATCTGTGCCCACAACTGGTTGGAAAAGAGTGGAGAGATTTAGCCACCGCCCTAGAATCACAGAACCAGCTTCTTGCATTACACAAATAAAACAGTTTGTTTGCTAATCATATGCTAATTCAAGTGATTTCTATTTGGTACAGTTTAATATTAGCATGCTCTGATAATTGCTAGAATTTAATTTATTTCAGTCTGCATGTGCATGTTCCACAGGTGGTAATCAGTGGTCTTTCTCTGTCCCATGGGAGACAGTGACCTTATCACTTCTTTCCTTGCTAAAATCCTGCTCCATTCCCCAGGTACCAATTGCATTTCCTTTCAGATTTGTCTAATTGATGGATGGAATTAAACTAGATTCAGAGCAATTGCTTTCAACCTTTAAATAGCAGCTGGGTTGTGGCTTCTATTTCAGACTTGAAGAGGAGCCAGTGTTCCCAAAGGAAGGGCTGTTGTGCCAAAATCCTGCCTGCTTTGCCCAAGGACTGGTTTTGCTTTTTCCCCAGAAGCCTTGCTTTGTACACACTCAGGCCATTGGGGATACAGCACTGCCCCTTTAGAGTTTCTACCATTTTAGACAGAATCTGCTTCACATTGATTCGTACTAAGAAAAACATTTTCTGAAGACTGCAGTCTCCTGGATGCCAGCCAAAGCTGCCTGTGTCCCATCACAGAGCTGCAGCACAATGTACAAACTGCAAACAGGACTAATATATAAAGTCAACACAAATTATTATATTAAGTTCATAGCATCAGTTTCATTAATAAAAGCATAGCAACAGTTTGATATTAAAACAGCTTTATCTATTTTATGCTTTATAATCAGTCTGCCTCCAGAAAGTGAGGTAGGATTTCACCCTGTGGTTTTGCAGGAACTTGGTTCAGATTAACCTGATAGCATAATATGCCCTTTAGAGCCAATAAATTTATTTCTTGTACCACAGTAGCTGTACTGAAGATAATACTGGGATGATACTTCAATAATCAAAATAATGAACTTTTTGAAGTCATGCTATTTCACTCTATTGCATGAAGATGCAGTTCCCATTACAGACTCATGGATACTTCCAGTATCTGAATCATGCAGGGTGGTATTGCCTTGAGAATATCAGTTATCCAGATGCAGGAGAAGATTAAATTACTTAAGGAAAGGAGAGAAATACATGACATTCCAATACTTCTTGTTATGCACAGCATTTAAAACTTGATGTTTATCGCTCACCCTTTAGTGTTTAGAAAGGAAACAAAGCCTCTCTTGGGCCCTCCTCTAAGTAAATAGGTGCTTCCTTTTGTAAGATGCCTCCTCCGTGGTCAGGATTAGCTTCTCTCATAGTACCTCAGTTTTATGATATAAGGGGTTATATCTCAGGGATTTTGGGGGAAGGAGGGGGGAAAGAATAAATCTTTATTGTTACCCTGAAGAATGGAGAGAACATAATTCCAGAAAGATTGTAAAAGCTTGGACACCTTAACAAATTAATGTTGGAAACCTCCTTCAGTCAGCACTAGAGTTCAGATTTGCAGTTTAAAAGGCAAATACATCTATTGGCTGCACCATTTGATTTTTTTACTGAGGTATATCTGCTTTGAGGTGGTAAAGTTAAAAGCAGAGCTGCCTATACTCATCTTTCACTTACTTTCCATAAAAGGTTAAAAGGAAGTTAGACTTTCATGTTGTGGGGCTGTTTTAAAAGAAGTGTCACCTACCTCAATTGAAAGAATCTGTCTATGCCCTTTGAGAGCACTTCTAATTATAGATGCTGAGGTGTCCTTGAGCTTTGAAGCAAATGCTGTTTTCCAGTTCAATATATTGTACACTGCAGATGACTGTTGTATCTTTCAATCCAAAAGTAAATTTTCAGCTTTTGGTCACAGGTTAACTTTAATTACATTACCCCTTCTAGAGATGAATGCTCTGTAAGCACCTTAAAAAGCATCATTCATTTACAAGTACACAAGCAATGAATTTTCTCCTTTTAAAAGCGACCTTATTTCCCAGAAATGGGTTCTTGTTTCCCAGTCTGGTGTTCACTTGATCGTGGGCTTCACAAGAACGCTTTGATCACAGTGATGGAGTTGCTGTTTTGTACTTGCTGAGCGGATTTTATCAATGTCTTGCCTTAAGAGGTCTCAGCTACGTACTTCTTTGATGTGGTAGTTTAAACACACTCTTCATTGTCTTGGTTATTTTCTCTGTCTTTTGGAGTATGTAATTCTGTGAGTGTGGAAATTGTCAGGAAGAAACACGAGCCCTAGGAAAACAAGCCAAATTCACAAACATATAATAAAGAATTATTTTAACAGAACTGTA
The DNA here is from genome assembly GCA_013400955.1 of Drymodes brunneopygia. Lineage (NCBI taxonomy): Eukaryota > Metazoa > Chordata > Aves > Passeriformes > Petroicidae > Drymodes > Drymodes brunneopygia. The sequence goes on along the minus strand of VZTZ01047218.1, from coordinate 1,598,916 downwards.
AAACAGGTTTAAAAGGTTTGTAAACAAAAGGTATACTGGTCAGGTTTTCCAGCACAAATGATCTTCTTTCAGTCTGATCAGAAGGAAAAAATCTTCCAACTAAGTAGTATGGAGAACATTTATTCTAAGTTTAATTTAATTATGTTGTTCAATTAATTAGTAACTGCTGGATTCCTGGAGCATATAGGTGGCCTCACAATTGTGAGGGCTGAAAGTCTGGTTTCACTCTTTGACTTCAACATGAAGCCATTAATCACCACTCATTCCTCTTACACCAGCACCATCCCTCTGGATCCCACAATGAAAATGAGCAGCAATAACACAGCAATTACCAACTCCCACGTACCAATTACCAACTGACACAATCACCTCCCCAAACCAACCATCAACCACAGGTCACCAAAAAGTCAGGGGTGCAGAGCCAGGCCCTCTGGTGCTGCTGTGAGTGCTCTTTGCAGAGCACTTGTGGCCCCACCTCGCTGGTAAAAGGGACCTCCTTGCAGGGAGGACGTTCCTCTGAGGTGAGAAATTAAAATGCTTTTTCCAAGGGCTGTGGTTATGCCTGTACTGCTCCCTGCACATTTTTCTTGCTTGCATTCTCGGACCATCACAGCTATAATGATGCCATTACCACTTATTTAACCTGTCAGAGTATTTTACTGAGTTCTTAAACTATCAGCCCAGGTTATGGCTGTAAGTTGTGCTGATGGGGTTTATTGTTCATGAAATACACCTTCCCAATTCTAATGTGCGTGTTTTTTCTGTGGTTGTCAGTACAATATCCAAGAAAAGATTCCAAGATTGTAAATGAAGAAATACAGAATTCCACTGGATGTTTCAAATCTTATTTACAGGTTCCAGAGGGATGTCATTTATGCATCATATTCCCTTTAGGAATGTAAGTTACTTTTTTATTTGATTTTGGCATTTTTGAAAAATACCAGGCACTTAAAAAACAGAACTACACAAAGCTTTATTTACAGGTCACCTTCTTAAGTTGTTGGGAGATTATATTCAATGAATAAATTGAAACAACTCAAACATTACAGAAGTTATCAGGAACAAGAGTGTGTTGTACAAGAGCATCTTAGGGATGACATAACAAGATAGGCACTCTGATAGCTGCTCTGGCAGATCTCCTAAAGCCAATAAGCACGTACAGTAGGTGTGGTGCAGAACACCAAAGGCAGCTTATTACACATTCTCTGCTTAATCACAGATTAAATTGAATGTGAAGAAAAAATATCAGACAAAGAAAGTTTCTTTGTGTTTCCCCAAGAAAGTGACTCATCTGAATTCTGGTGGAACTACCCCTTTCAGCATATATTAATACCATAGGTCTCAAAATTTCCCAGATTATTAGAGTGATTATATATTCCACATGCATTAATTCTGCAGAGAGGTGTAGGTTTCATCTTCTGTGGCCACCAAACACTCAAGTCTGTTACAAAAGCACAACAATATGCAAATGAGAAGTTTCAGTTTCATATCAAATAACATATACTAGATATGCTCAGTGCTTAAAAAGTTGCATCATCACTGCATCTATACCTGGAGCAGTTAATTTTGATTTTGTTAGTGATTTATAGGAGACAATGTCACCATACCACTGACAGAGTAAAAAAATCAAGTTCCACTTCTCAAATCTTTCAGTGGGTTTCCCTGGCTGCCATTGTGTTCTATTGCCCTGGACATGCAGATTGAGTGCCATTACAGTGACTGAAGTTGATAATAAGGTGAACTGCAAGTCTTCTAGGCTTTTCCCCTTCTCTGTTCTATGTTTTTCCTAAGAGGAAGAGTACTCTGAGCCATTTATCTGGAATTAGTTTCTCACATAATTTTCTTAAAGAGAAAGTAAATAAAATATCCCAAAGACTGAAAACTAGCAAAAGGAACAAGCTAAAACATAACTTACACTGCCATTTTTTTAGAGAAAATATAGTGTCATGTGTTTGTGCTCACTTTTTTGTGCTGCTGAATATCACACAAGCCAAAGAATAATTACCCAGGATGTCCTTATTGATACTGCTGATCATAGAACCATGGAGTCATTTAGGTTGGAAAAGTCTTTTAAGACCATCAAGTCCAACTGCTAACCCAGCACTGCCCAGTCCACCACTAAACCATGTAAATGTGGATCACAAGACCTCAACACGAGACATTTAAAGCACTTTTGAGTTTGAGAACAGGCTAAGTTGTCCATAAAAGCAACCAAGAAAACCTGTCATTGAAATTGAAGTATGCTAATGTGTTCTCATAGATTTGACAAGAACAAATGCACCATCATGAAAGTATCAGACATTGTTTTCTCTAAGTTATTGAGATTTCTTTCCATCTAAAGAGCCCTGATTTTTATCCCTCATGTATACAAGGAAACCAGTGGTTTGCACAAACCTGGAATTTTCTCCATTCTGTGACAGTCTCCCTGATAATTAAATAGCAGAAATTTGAAATGAAAAGAAAAACTGAAGCTGACAAATATGTTGAAAGAGAGATATGTAATCATCTCAAGGTAATATCACACTACTTTACATCCTGCAACCTTTTAATAGATACTGTTATTCTAGAAATCATGCCCATTATTTTTCAAAACCTGCTAAAAAATCTTAGGCATCTTATTAAGAAGCAGTAGAAACCATAGGATAGTAGAAGCGCAGAAATTTGTACAAAAATGGAAGTACTTTCTCCAGGACACTCTAGTTTCCTGCAAGTGTCTCTCCAGTTCCAGCAGTTATCCTTTCTGTACATTATCATATTGCACATTTGGGGACTTTTTTCAGCACTCCTTTCATTTTGTTATATTGAGAAATATGTCTGCATGAAGAGGAAACATGGACAAGGGACACCCTTGGAATGATATTTTTAGTAGGGCTGAAGTATGAGGCAATTTGTAAATGATATCTAGAGATTATGTAGAAAGAATTTAAGTAACAAGACTAGGAATGAAATTTTGAGGAACATTGATGTAAAGTTATTGCATTTGTAAGTGTCCTAGTAGCCTGGATTTTATTTGACATAGCCCCTCAAAGATTTCCATACAGTATAGATACATTCTACTGGTTCTTTTACATAAAAAAACTTTTCTGATTTCTCTGCAGATTCAGACTGTATTTCCATTCTCATTAACTACCTTCACATTTAATTTTGAGATCACAAGTTAAATACTTTCTTGGAGTTTCTTAATTAAGAATAAATGTAATGTACTTTCTGAGTATATTGTGCCAAATTTCCAAAGAGATTGAGGCAGTTCTCAGAGGCAAATTGGTACTTTACACACATACTAACTGCACAAACAGAACTGCTAAGAAGTTGAGTTCAGTGATTATTGATTCCAGACTTTGTCTTAACAACCTGTTGCCAAAATCTCTCTTTCCCACAGCAGGGGAGGGGCTTCAGCGTCCCCCAGCCTCTCCTGCAAAACCCAGCTTCCTACATCATCTTTGTCAGGGAGGAGGTGGCAGGAGCAATGTGGCCACCTACGAGGTTCTGCAGGTATAGGTGCACTCACATCTTCTCTTCTGTCACTGCACTGGGGGCGGAGGAATTATCTGACTCGCACAGCCTGGCATTTTTCTCCAAATGAGTGAAATGATGGTCTACAAGACATCTGGACTTCTCTGTCTGGCTACTTGAGATCTCAGTTTGATTCCCACACGGTGAAAGATTGCCCTGTGTTGTGCCAGGCAACAGATGGGCGTTCCCTACACATGTTTGGGGAGCACTTTGGAAGTAAAATAACTGAGGAAATATTTAACACTGATTTAAAAGACTGGAATTATTTGGTTAGGTTTCTTTTTCTTTTTCTCCCCTTCCCCATCTTCTTTCTCCCATTCTTTTTCTTGCACTTCTTGTACTTCTTCTCCTTCTTCTCTTTCTTCTCCTCCTTCTCCTTCTCCTTCTCCTCCTCCTCCTCCTCCTCCTCCTCCTCCTCCTTCTCCTTCTCCTTCTCCTTCTCCTTCTCCTTCTCCTTCTCCTTCTCCTTCTCCTTCTCCTTCTCCTTCTCCTCCTCCTCCTCCTCCTCCTTCTCCTTCTCCTTCTCCTTCTCCTTCTCCTTCTCCTTCTCCTTCTCCTTCTCCTTCTCCTTCTCCTTCTCCTTCTCCTTCTCCGTCTCCTTCTCCTCCTTCTCCTTCTCCTTCTTCTCCTTCTCCTTCTCCTTCTCCTTCTCCTTCTCCTTCTCCTTCTCCTTCTCCTTCTCCTTCTCCTTCTCCTCTTCCTTCTACCCCTCCTCTTTCATCTTTTTCTTTTTCTCTTTTTTTTTCCACACAGTATATTTTTGGAAAAGACTTTCTCACTTTTTATTCTGGTCCATAACAAGACTGATGAGTCACTGAAGCTATCAATGGGATTTTTCCAGCCACCCTCGCTCTGCACACACTGCACTCCAAGGTAAAGGTCTTGATGACCTCTGGAGGCCAAAATGAGAAACTTTTGAAATTCTTACCATGTGTTCCTGGAAGAAAAGAGTAGACCCAGTGCTCTCCACTTCCATTAATAAAAATATCTCATTATGGATGAGTTTCAATATATAGAAACTGAGGATGAGGATGGAGGAACTGTTTTATCAAAGATCAAATGTGCCAGATATAGACAAAAAGACAGTATTTGTGGCTCTGCAACAATGTACATTGAATATACTATTGAAACAGCATGAAATTAAGTATGATTTCCAGGTTTTCTTATGATTTTTCATACTACAGAGATTCAAGTAAATTCACAAACCCTCTTTTCCAAGTGTGATCTCTTACCATTATATTCATCTTATTTGGCTGCTCAGACAAACCTCTATTTTAATTATCTCCTTGCTGCAGAAAGGTTTAGAATACTATAAATACTTGACTCAGTCTGGTTCCCCTTTCCTCAAAGACTGTGGCAATCAGTTATAAATGATACATTGGACAGAAGATGCACTTTAATATTGAAAAGAGAAATGTCACAGCCCTAGATATTCAGGTAAAACTTTGATTGAGCTAAACAGATGCTCAAATTCTATTGAAGCATTGAGGACTTAACCACCCACGTAAAATCATAACCATGCTGAAGATCTTTGCAGAATCAAAATTATACTGGTATTTACCAAAGATGGAGTGATCCCCAGTATCATCTCTATAATTTACATGTTTTAAATGTCCTCTAATACTTTCAACATTTATCCTTGTGACACTTATCTTTTATCTTGCCAGGTTTAAGAGTGCAAGATTAGAGGGGAACCTTTAAACAAGCAGTCTGATTATCTGCATGAAAAGGCTTAATATTGGTCCCATTATCCTTGCCTGGAGACCAGTTACTCCTGGTTAACTGAAGCACAGCTTCCAGAAAGTCACTTAATCCTGGATTGTGGTTATCAAATTTATTTCTCTAATGTCTTGCTCCAGTAGTCAAGGCCTGTCATTTTTTGAAGTGTGCTTTATTTCTCACCTGGCTGTGGATGACCTCAATATTCAACCATTGCCTCTCTATGTGCTGGTCTTTGCTAAAACTGAGTCCTTTTGCATTTTCGTCCAGCAAGGTGATCAACTCATGTCCTTTCTTTGACAGGATAAACAGACTCTTTAGTTTTTCACTGTGAGACATTTTAATAATTTTTAATTTGATTTAAATTGATCTGATTTCACGTAATTATTTTCAATCTCTTCAATAATTTTTGTGATCCCAAATAGTTTTAATTTCCTTTAAAATGCAAGTACTAGAATTGTTATTTTCTGTAATAATACTCAGTTTCTCATTTAAGATACTTAAATCTTTTAGAAGTGCCCTGTGCGGGGACAGAGGTTCTTTGTCTCTTTGCATGACCTGCACCCCATGTTCCAGCACATTCAGCATTTTTTTGGCCCTGTTATAATGATTTGGACTCAACTCATGGTCTGGACTCAACTTGTGATCTGTTGAGAGCATTCTCTGTTGGTGTTCTGCCCTTGTTGCTGTAGACATCATTAGATAAATTCCTGTATATAGGATTAAGCCAAATTGTACTAGGAATTATTTTATATTTATCTCTAGAACACAAATAGAAATGATGAAGAGTATCAATTGGCACTAATTTTGGTGAAAATCACTTAAGAGATGCCCTCATGAATTGCCCTTTGAGATCTTAAAACAGTTTAGTGTAAGGTTATTGATACTGTAAAGTGCCAATTCCTCAGCTGGGATGTGTGTGTGTATGTGTGTGTGGTGATAAAAAAGCAATCAGACAGGAAGTAAACTCACTGAAGAATGAAACCAGGTTTGTTTTGCCAAGTCTTGTTGGAGTCAAATTGTGTTGAGTGACTTTCATTGGTCTGATCATTATTAGTTAATTTTTATATTTGGGGTTGAAGTCAGAATAGCTTCATTCCTTCAGCTGCCCACAACAGGCTGCTGGTCAGGTCTGGACATTCACTGTGTGGAATTCTGTTAAGCACTCTGAGTTAACAGTATTGAAGGCAGCTGCATCAGTCACACATCTCCTTGCCTAGCCCTTTTATGCTGATACTGACACAGGCCAACTTGTTTAAAAATTGCTGACAGTTGGAAATATTATCTTACTTTTCAGTGCCTTTTGAAAAATAAACATATCTTGTGTCTTCATGAATAAGGAGCTATTCTGTTTCCTTTCAAACAAAAAAAATATATTATTATTTATTGAAAACTCTACTATTTTCCTTCATTACTAGCTGTGCTATCATTCTTCTTCATGACAGATATAGTTAGTATACTAAGATTTCTTTTTCTCCTAATAGAGTTGTTTTAATTCCATATCACCATTCACACTGCTGCTCAACTGTATCTTTTCCAAAGTTCTTACCTGCTGATCTCTGTTCCATTTTTCTGTGCTCCAAAAGCTTACCCTGAGTTTGCACTGACTGCTGTCTATTCCTCCCATTTCTCTATGCAATATTTGTTACTCAACTTATCACTGAACTTTATCATTTTGCTAGTGAACTAAAAGGAGCTTTTGGAAAAACATTACATCTTTTCAACTGTACATCCATGGCTTTTTAATCATCTAATATAAGTTTCTAGAGGGTGCTCTGAGGAGCCAGAAAAAAAGAGATTGCTGGTCAGAAAAGAATCACTTCTTATAATTTCCCTCAGCTTGACTAAACTAGCCCTTATTCTCTGTTTTTCCACACTGAATGTAAACAGATTGCGATCACTGATCTCCAGGCTTTGCCAGCTTCCTCTCCAGCAACTAAATTTTCTTTTTATTTTTAAAGCCAACACCACAAAGCCTGCTACAGAATTGCTTTTCGTTGGACATATCGTTTCTTTGAGAATGTGCCGTTGTCGCCCTGATTTTTTAGAGTGCTGTGTTTATAGTTGGTAGCAAAGGTTCTCATGGATTTTGTGTAAACAATCCATGTTTCTATAACCGACCAAGGACTGTTTTGTACTTTGGATGCTGTTTTTCATTCTTCTTTCTGGGGTGGAGAATGTGATGGACTGTGTTTCTCACCTATGGAATTTGAGAGGTGGCAACCTCTTTGTCCAATCCATAACTGTCTGTAAAAAGGTATAAATATAAGAATAAAGAGAGGCTGGGGCTCTTTTGCTCTCTGCCCGGCCTTGGTGCGGCTGACCTCCTGAGGTGCCTATTTGTCTCGTGTCCGACAGAGCAACATGCGGTCTACTGCATCTGGACAGTTGTGTTTTACTTCAGGCTCCCTGGGTGAAACCTGCATACTCACCAACATTTTTGTCCTGTCTCTGTGTTGGGAACAAGTGCTCAGATGGGGAGCTGTGCTGCTCTCCTACTGATAATCATGTAGCAGCCATTCCTGCCCATCTCCCCATCTCAGTTTCCCTCCTGAGTTTTGTCTGATGTGCATCAGCTGCTGTAATTGCACATTTATCTCAGCTGTACATTAACAGAGCAGTTCCAGGTCTGTAACTCTGTGCTGCTGGGTGGGTCAGGAGGCAGAAATGAGCAGGCAGGGATGGGCTCTCCAGCTTGGCAAGCCAGGGTCCTGTGGGCTGTGGGAGCTGAAGTCTGATCTGTCCCCAACATACAGCAGCACTATTGCCACTGCTGCAAAGTCCACTTCTGGGCTTGCAGCAGCTGGATATCCCAGCATTTCCAGAAGTCCTCAGCTGAGTCTGGTTTCAACTATCTCCCCTGGGCAGCAAGGTAAGGAAAAAGATTTCTCCTAACCAGAGAGGATGATAGTAAATGACTGCAAGTTGCTCCAGGGGAGATAAGGATTGGATATCAGGAAAAATTTCTTCCCCAAAGGAGTTGTCAAGCACTGGAACAGGCTGCCCAGGGAAGTGGTGGAATCACCATCCCTGGAGGTATTTAAAAGACAAGCAGATGTGGTGTTTAGGGACAGGGCTTCATGGGGCACTTGGCAGTGCTGTGTTTATGCTCCTACTCAGTTTTTGGGGTCTTTTCGGTTCTAAATGGTTCTGTGATTCTGTGAAATGGTTTGTGTCTTGCTTCCTTCTGTGGGTAGACCAAAAAACCTGCAGAAGCTAAGTGTCAAACATCCATCACAATTAATGAGTCATTTTGAATTTCAAAATTATTTACACATGGGGAATGAAACCAGTGCTAAAAGGGAGTAGAAAAATGCAAATTTTTGAATAGAAGCACCATAAGGGCATTTCCTCACAGCACTGCAAGAATCTACTGTTACAAACCTACTTGAAAGCTCTACTACTTCTGTTTGAAACAACATGGTGTGGGTTTTTTTTTTCCTCTGATGCTCACTCATTTTTAATTACCTTTTGCTCCCTAATAAATTTAGAACACTTAAATTGAAAATAGCTATGATCCACAGCCCCCACTCAGGATCAGAAATCTGTATGCAGATGCACCCGGTGTTTCAGTTTGCATAACTTATTTGTGACGTTATTAAAGCTGCTTGCATAATAAAATTAAATGCAGTTTACATTTAGTAATGTCTCTGTTCACTTGTCTGTAATCAAACTGACAGCTTTTCCTTTAAACAGTCAATCAAGTCTCTGGTTCTTTCTGGCTGTATTTATTTGATTGGAGTTGAGATGTCATAAAACAGAATGGAATATTTTACAAGTTCTGATTACATGCTTTGACTTTTTTAGGACTGCAATTTCTTTCATTCATAAAAAAGAACCTCTGAATTATTAAAAAAAAAGCACCCTGATTTTCATTTCACAGTTGATGCTACAGTTACCAAAACCACAATCTGAATTCTAAATGGTTTTTCTCAGTCAAAAGTAGCTAAAAAGCCTACACATTAAGATCTTAATTGATTAGATTATAGCAACAATTTCACGAATAAGGCATAGTTTTTCCAGGCTATATCCTCTGAATAGAGTTTTATTTAAAGATAAGGCAGAATGATTCTGCTACAGAACAGAATTTAGAAGCTGAATGATACATCTGCAGCTGCAATAGTAGGTGGTTTTTGTAATAAAAATATTGCCTAACATTTTTTATTACTCAGAAATTAGGTACATATCCTAAGTATGCCTTGGTGAGGCCACGTTAGCTGTCACCAATCACCTTCATAATTTTGATGTGCCTTAGCATTGTTTCCAGGAAGATTAGCTCCATGATCTTGGCAGGCACAGAGGTGAGACTGACTGGCCTGTGGTTACCCAGACCTTCCTTTTGTCCCTTTTTAAAAATGGGGGTTATGTTTCCCCTTTTCCAGTCAGTGGGAGCTTCACTGAACTGCCATGACTTCTCAAATGTGGTTTACAGTGCCTTAGCATCCACCAGCTTCCTCAGAAGCCTGTGGTGCATCTCATCATGTCCTGTGGACTCATGCACCTTCAGCTCCCTGTGATGGTCTCAAACCTGATCTTCCCCTATGGTGAGTAGTTTTACATTCTCCCCATCCCTGCCTTTGCCTTCTGTGACTCAAGTGGTGTGACTGGAGAGCTTGTTGGTGAGGAAAGAAACAAAAAAGTCATTTAATACCTCAGTTTTCCCCACAGGAGTGTTCCCTTCTTGAGAGGGCTCACATTCCGTAGTCTTCCTTTTATCACTGATGTACCTATAGAAACTTCTCTTCTTGCCCTTAACATCCCTGGCCAGATTTAATTCTATCAGGGCTTTAGCTTTCCTAATCTGATCCCTGGCTGCTTGGAGAATTTCTCTGTATTCCTCCCATGCTACCTGTCCTTGCTTCCACCCTCTGTAAGCTTCCTTTCTGTGTTTGAGTTTCCCCAGGAGTTCCTTGTTCATTCACACAGTCCTCCTGGCATTTTTGCCTGTCTTCCTCTTTGTTGGGAAGCATTGCTCCTGAGCTTGGATGGGGTGATCTTTGAACATCAGCCAGCTTCCCAGGGCTCCTCTTCCCTTCAGGGCTGGTGCTCTACCAGGCAGATCCCTGAAGAGGCCAAAGTCTGCTCTCCTGAAGTCCAGGGCACTGAGCTGGCTCTGCACCCTCCTGGCTGCCCTGAGGATCTCAAACTCCACCATTCCATGGTCACTGCAGCCCAGGCTTCCCTTGAGCCTCACATTCCTCACCAGCCCCTCGTGTGGGAGAGCAAGGTCCAGCACAGCACAGCACCTCTCCTCAATGCTCCTCTGTCACTTGGAGTAAGAAATTATCATTAGTGCATTCCAGGAACTTCATGGGTTGCCCATGCCCTGCTGCGTTGTCCTTCCAACAGATACTGGGGTGGTTGAAGTCTCCCTTGGAGACCAGGACTTGTGAAAAGGAGGCTGCTCCTACCTGTCTGTTGAGGGCCTCATCTGTTCAGTCCTCCTGGTAGTGCAGCCTGTCACAGATCCCCACTATAATGTTACCTGTCCCTGCCCTCCTTTTAGTCCTGACCCCTGAGCTCTCAGTTGGCTCCTCATTCTTCTGCAGGCAGAGCTCCTTGTACTCAGCTGCTCATTCACATGGATAGAGACACCTCCTCCTGGTGTCCTTGCCTGTCCTTCCAAAAATGCATCCTTCCTTTCGAACACTCCCATCCCAGGATCCATCCCACCACATCTCCATGATGCCAACAGGATCACAGCCTTGCAGGGGTGTGCACAGCTCCAGCTCCTCTTGTTTGTGTGTTTGCATAGGACATTTAAGATGAACTCTCAACAGGGCAACAACGTTGGTGAAGGGTCTGGAGAGTGAGCCATGTGATGAGAGGCTGGGGGAGCTGGGGGTGTTAAACCTGGAGAAAAGGAGGCTCAAGGGGGACCTTTTTGCTCTCTAAAACTCCCTGAAAGGACCTTGTGGCCAGGTAGGGGTTGTTCTCTTTTCCCAGGCAGCCTGTGACAGGGTAAGAGGAAATGGCCACAAGCTGCAGCAGGGGATGTTCAGATGGACATCCGGAAGAATTTCTTCACTGAAAGGGTGGTTAAACATTGGAATGGGCTGCCCAGAGCAGTGGTGGAACTGTCGGTTAGTTAGCAACAGAAGAAACACGTGGGTCACAGAGCAGCAGTGGTTTCACCAGGCAGGACCGACCAAAAGCCCTGCACTTCTTTATTTACCTATTTTTATAGGGTTCTAAGGACAGTCAAAGATTGGTGAAAGGGGTCAACACTCCTGAAGGTTTACAGGACAAAGACATGGTCAATTATCTTTCTCCACCCCAGGGAAAGGAATGAAAAACAATTCCACAAGTGCAAAACAATCCCGGCCAGTTTAGAAAAACAAGGACCATGTTTACAGAACAAGCATGGGAAACTACACTTACAGTGTTACAACTTATGGGGCCCTGTAAAACCAGGGCGACAGTGGAACCACCACCCCTGGAAGAGTTAAAGAGATGACTGGATGTAGCACTTGGTATTATGGTTTAGTTGATAAGGTGGCGTTTGGTCAAAGGTTGGAACACAGTGATCCTGGAGGTCTTTTCCAAAGTTAATGATTTTATGCTTCTATGATTCCCAGTGAAGCTCACTTACTGGCTGGAGTGGCTGTAATTCCTTGGTGCTGCTTTTCAGGGGCTCTCCTGCTGACCTGTAAATCCTTTCCAGGCTCTGGGCATCTCGTGCTGGCCCTGGTATCAAACTGGTAGGAGTGGGATGGATTGAGGCTTCTTCTCCCCAGCAACTGTAGTTTAAGCCTCTTCCCCAGATTAGCAAGCCTGTGACCAAAGGTCTTCCCCTTCCCTGACAGATGGGCCCCATCACTCCTCAGGCTTCTCAAAGAGAGTCCCATTACCCAAGTAGCTGAATCCCAGGCTGTGGCACCAGTCCTGTAACCACTTGTTGATTTGCGAGATTTGACTATCCCTTTCAAACCCCTTCCATTTGTCTTTTGGGAAGATAGATGGAAAAGTTATCTGTGTTCCAGATGTCCTCACCACTGCTCACAAGGCTCTGTAATCCTTGATGCTCTTCAAATGTTATATTTCAGATCAGTCCTGTTTCAGTTTGTAATATGTGGCAGACTGGGTGAGCATCAAACATGGCCATATATTTATTCTTTTCATCTTACCCTGTGATCTTTTCATATATTATACACAGATACTTAATAGTCTCTCTGCTACAGGCTTCGTGGCATCCTACATTCAAAATACCTCTCTGGAACATATACTTAAAATAACTATTTGAAATACTTATGAAAGCACTATGATTAAATTAACTTTTTCAATATAACCTGATATAACCACAAAAAAAAAATTGGACAAGTTTTTCAATCCTGACTCTTTTCTTGGTATATCAGTATATTGTAGTCTCAAGGGACTCAGTTTCAAGAAGTGATAGGTATTTTTAAGGTATTATTATCTGAAGATCAAAAATTTAGATTGCAGCATTACTGAGATAAGATTTCTGATAATGATAAATAAGAATTCAAACCAATGTTATACCATACAGATGTTGGGAATACGCGTAATTTATAAATATCTTCAAATACACTTTAACTGCATGACACAGACTTTGAAAAAAGATACAGTGTCAATTCAGGATATTCTTTCTTCATGAACAGTTTAAATGATACATATTACTAATAGGAATGATAACCCTACTAGCATGTATGTTCCTATTTTTATGGGTCTATGATCTGAAAAAGCAGTATCTTGATGCAGTCTTTCACAGGGAAGACAAGCATGGGGCAAGGGAATGTAAGAAGTATAAATCAGAACTGCATTCCTTACTTCAAAGTCTAATTGATTAAATCTTTATGATGGGATTAATGCTCTATTCTGAAGCTTTAGTTGTGTATAATTCCACAAGACTTAACATAACTAGAAATTACCAAAAAATAAAGAGAATATTCTGTTCCCTGAAAAAAAAAAAAAAAGCTGCAATAATCCCAAGAGATTGAGACTAAAGTCCTTCTTACCTAATTTCAGCTACCTAAAAGTGAGGCCCCTGGGCTAAACCAGCTCTGCTTAGCCAGGGAGATGGACATCCCACAGGCAGTAACCAGCTTCAGAGTCCACCTGAGCGCAGTTTGGCCACCTTCTCTCCTAGCAGCTATGAAGACCATCCAAGTAACTATACAGAGCTCAGATATGGATTTTGCAGGACTGCATTTATATAAGGGAAATCTGACCCAGGCATAAAGAGTGGTTGGTTATTGTATTATTAATTAACTGTAACTACAGTTTTCGCAGCTTCATAAAACCGAAAGTCTTCTGAATATCTCATTGAGTATAATAAACCTCTACATTATGAATATAACTTTATTAGGAAGCCAATCTGAAATTTCAAGCCTGAAGGAACTGTTATCCCTGGCCCAAGTGTGGTGAATTCTAATAATTCTTCCACATTTTAGTATACTGAAGAAATTAAGAATGATTTGCTGTATACTTACTTCTGTACTCTGTGAATGCAACTCATAAATTAATTGACAGCAGACATTAAAGCAGTTATATCTAAATTATTAGATTCAAATTAATAAGATCTATAGACAAAATAATTAATATTCAGAAGGTCAAGAGTAATCCTAACCCCTATTAGAAAGGAAAAATAACTATGAAGAATAGAGAATAAACATTTCTGGGTGTATCAGCAGTCTTTCAAACATTTTTTGAGAAGAAATCCTGGTAATTAATGGTTTTTGAATGTATGGGGAAATTAAATCATATACCAGTTCAGTGACTGAAGTACATTTCATTAGCTCTCCAGCCATCATGAGATGATTTAGCTGCCACAAACAAAATCTAACAATCTAATTTATCAAGGTTCTGTTTGTGGAAATTAAAAATAATAAAAAGTTATTTGGTCTAATCTTTTATATCCATGTTCTTGGTGCCAGCAAGGAAGGAGACATGGGAGGATGGTGCCTGACAATGCAGAGCCACCAGCTCAGTACAGAGCTTAGCAGGGCAGCTTGGTGCTGCTCACAGGCGTGGAGACCCTCATTCCCTGAGCTTTGCTTTGGGCTGCCCCAGGGCAGGCAGGTCAGCAGGGGAAAGCAGGGGGTGCCTGGTGACAGTGACTGTGCTTTGCCTTGCTGGGCTCATGCTGGTTTTTCACCAAACATAAATAATGCTCTTGACTCGTGGTCATTAGGGCACTGTAAAAGCATTTGGTATTTCCCCCTGCTGTGCTTGTGCTTTAACTGCAAATAACTGACAGCAGCAATTTTGTTCCTCAGCACAGCTGTAATTTGATATAGGGTCCCTTGGACTGGCATCTCATTGCCACTGCCTGCACACTGCAGAAAGAGAAGTCTTTAATGGATCTTTCGTGGCAGTTTGGCTTTAGCTGGCCTTTTCTGGCCCTCTTATGAAAGCTGCTGAAAGTGGTTGTCTAAAACCCTTAGGAACTTTGCAGCTACTTTGCAGTGGAGCCAGAATTTCAATGCTTTACATGCAAGGGACTTATATAAGCACAGAAGAAAACTGGGAGATCCCCTCCTCACCAAAACGAGAGTAACCCTGGACACAGACTCTTTGCAACAGGTTTTCCCCAGCCTTGGAAGACAATATATGTCAAAGTGGCCAGGCAGCTTTTCCCAGTCACAAAGTTACCTGCTACTTCTCAGATTTTGAAAGTGCTTGCTCCAGATCTTAAGCAGCCCTTCAATGTGTCCCAACATGTGGCATACTTGCTGTGAGCCCCAGTACACAGGATAGAATTATGTCCTCTGACACCTTCTGTTTTATAGCCCAGCTCTTCCCTCCCATGTGCTCCCACTCAGCTGCATTTCCAGCATGCTGAGTAATTGGGCTGCTTCATTTTAGAAGGGGGTCCCCAAAAAGCAAAACTCTCATCAGCAAGCTCTGAAAATGTTTAGTGTGCAGAGATGGCTTTGTTGCAGCTGTGATTTGGATCAACTCCTGCTTGCCTCTGCTGACCATTGCTAGGAAATGGCTTATCAAATTAAAAGAATAAATGTTTTCTGCCTAAGATGACATTCTACTCTACTTCCCCAAAGAATGTACACTTCAGTGGTGTCTTTCGAGTGTGCTGTTGGGTTGTTGGTGAACCACAGCTGCACCTGTTTCAAGCAGAGAGGTGTTATTTGAGAACTGCAGAGCACGTGATTTGTTTGCTTCTGATGTTGGTGCTGACTATTGGTTACTGGTGTTGGTGTCACTGTGAGTCTCACAAAAGGTGTGAGTTCACTTTTGCTTCATGAGCAAAGTCTTCCATGCCTTCCAGTCTGTAGCACAGTGAGGCTCTGGGTACTGCTCCTGGATCACACCCTGTACAGTTCTATCCTAGCAGCAAGTCCCCTTGTTCAGGAGCAGATGTGCCTGGGATTGTCTTTTCCCATCAGATTCAAGTACAATTTGACCAAATAAAAGTTGCCTCTGTCCTCACCTCAACTTGGCCTGTATCTTGGTGGTGCAGAGGGGCATCCTCCAGGAGATACTCTCATCCTGGGAAAGGTTTGAGGTCATGGTTCTTTGTTTCTCAGTTAGTGCTCCAACTTCCACACTAGTGTGTAAAATGTAGGATGAATTTTGGAGTGAAAATTACCCTGTTTGCTATATTTATGCTGGGCTTGCTGCTATCACATTCTTCCAAGTTACCCCTCAAGGAAGGCAGGTAGAACCCACCTACTGCTCTGCTTCAGCTCACAGTGGCCAAAGTTGCAGCAATTTTATAGATATGATCAGAAAATTGGAAGAGATGGGGCTAGAAAAATCTCCAGGCTACATTTCCTGCACTGTTCAGGATAGCTTTTGGTTTTGTAACTGAGGAGGAAAGAATTCCTGCATGTCATCAGTATGATGTATATACCTCCTTTACAGGACATGGCATGAAAATGTCAGGCCAGAAATATTTTGAAAGATGTCAGTCAAATGCACACCTTCCTCAGTGCTATCAGAGCATCCAAGAAATACTTTATCTTGAATGCTTCATGGTAGGAAGAGCTGCAGGAAGCAAAAAATGGAAGATTTTTAGGTTATCCAGAGGTCCATTTATCATAAGTAAGACAAATTTGCATGTTCTCAGGGTACCCAGCCTGAGCAGTGTGCAAGACACCATTTAAATAGATCTCTGCTAGTTTTCAAAAAATTTAAACTGCTGTTCCTAAGATGAAAGGTCTTATTTATAAACACAGCTTCCCACATTAAAAATGGAAATGCCAGGCCAATATGTCATCTTAAATTAAGCAGCAGGAATGCTCAGACATGGCCAATCCATCTAATTTGAAGCCAATGAAGAATTATTTTAATTCCAAGCTCATTTAGATTGTATCTAAACCAGAAATGTTTATTTTTCAAAGGATATGAAGCACATTACACTAATACTTGGAGGAAGGACTAAAACTTTTAGTCATTAGGCAAAAGCCCACTGCTTTCTGGCATTTTAGCAGTTTTCTGGGTCCGAATTCAAGGCGGTGATCACATTTGCATTTTTGTTGGCAGCAGATAGTCAGGGAAGTTATCCCACATCATTATTTCTTTTATTACCTTTCATATATAGGAGACATCCATGGTTTAAAAATCACCTGATGATGCTCAGACTAGGATGGACGTGTTTTATTATTATTTTAGTAATAGTAGTAGTGGCTGTGGTGGTACTGTAAGAATGAAGAGCAACCTGGCTTTCCCCATGTTTGATTTAGAGCACAAACCCTTGCAGCCGTCTCTGAGCTGGCGAGGCGTGTGGAAGGAATACTGCTACCTCAGCCTCTGCCAGAGCTGGAGCTGAAGGAAATTCAGCACAGAGGCACTTTTTCTTTGATTTCACTCCCCCCAGACAAACCTTTGTTCAGGTATTTCCAGTGTTTCGTAGATATCTCATTCTCTTTCCCCAAAAATGTCTGTGTGAGGCACATCTGCCTCCTGATGTCTGGCACACACTGTGACGAGGGGAATCATCTTGGCATCCAGCAAGCACCTCCTCATTTGTCACCATGGTGCCTGTGCTGCCCCACAGCTCCTTCTGTCTCGCTCACCCTGACCTCAGCTCTGTATAAGTTCATAAAAAAAGGGATTTGTCTTCACAGCTCCTGAAATTCTCTTTGTTTTTGAGGTTTATTTTTGAGATTGGGCTATCTGTTCTATGTAGAAGGAAGGGCTTAAGGAGAAAGGCAGCAATGTATGACTTTATAAAATACTTTCTTTGGCTTTTCAGTTTGTTTGACTGGTGATTTCTGCTCTTTCTGTCTCTCATGATTTATCTTCATTAAATTCTCTGATCCATGCTTTAAAAACTTCCATACAGGCCTCCTTCCTCTCTAAACATTGCATCTCTCTGCACTAAATGAAGGCAGAAAAGAGAAGCTTCCCAAGGTACAGTTTGAGGGAAGTGTGCAAGTGCAAACTCAGACAGAGGAAAGGATTAATTCAAGCTTGAAAGGTCTCTTTAAGCTGGGAAGGTGTGCTGGGAAGGTGTTCAGCACAGATAAGGATAGGAGACAAAGCCTGAAGTTAGGGGTTTTTTGGAGGATTTGTGAAAAAGATGCCAGGCAAAATAGTAAATAGGGATTCAACTGGACAATGCAGGATCTGTTAGAGAGGTGTTGTAGGGGAGCCCTGGTGCTGAGATCAGGGAAGCTGGAGAGGAGCTGAGGAGGAATGGAGGCAGTCACAGCAGTGCCTGCAAATTGTGGGAGATGCTGAGGTCATGAGAAAAGTTGGGCTGTGAGTCCAAGTACCTGATCTACCAGCAAGCAGTGGAACAAGGATTAATTACATCAAAACTTCAAAAGTCTTGTTGTTTTCTACCCCTTCAAATAGAGTCCACTATTTACACTTGAATCCACTGATAGGCAGGATTTTTTCAAAGACAGGAATTAAAAACTGATCCTAAAAATCCAAATTGTGTCTCAAAACACTTCCAAAAAAAAGAAGACTTTGAAAAGGTAGTCTAATGAGCTAAAAATCTTGCTGTTTCTACCCAGATGTAGGAAAGACTGTCTGGAAGCTTCGTTCTCATGATATTTTTGCATTTTACTTGGAAGCCCTTAGGGTCTCAAACAGTAGCTGTATGTAAGAGAAAATGAAAAATGTATCTGAATATATCTGTCATAAAAACAACAGGAATGCAGGGAAAAAAGGTGCCTCTGGCAAAGAGAATCTGGAAAAATTGAGGAGGAAGGCTACAGGGAGCTCTTTGAAAGGATTGGTACTGGTGTTCTCTGGAGCCCTGGGAGAGGGAGCACTGTATTTCTCTGGAAGGAAACAAAGAGAATTGCATATGTTGTGAACAGACTTAAATATACTGTCCAGAGAGTTGTACCTCCATTTTAAGGTTTTTAACAGTCCACGAAATTAATTTTAAAAAGAGTGAGACAAAGAAAATTAAAATCCTTAACTGCACAAGACTTTGTTACCACATGAACTTTAAGTCTTTACCATTATTGCTCCTAATCTCCATGCAGAGGTGTATGTCCCTACTTATTTTGCCTATGTTTTATCTCCTAACATAAAAAAAAGAAGTCTAGTAAGTTGCAAAGGGTTTTTTTTTTCCAGTTTAGAATGTGATTCAGGACTCAGCATGTTCAGGTTCTCTCCAGTACAGGTCTTCTCCCTGCTACAGCAAAATTTTTAGGGTGAGATGTAAAATCACTGTTGTCACACCAAGCATGACTTAGAGGTAACACAGCTTGGTCCAACAGCATGATCCAAGAAAGCCCTATTCACCCTTCCTAAGGCATTTAATGGTACTCTCCTGGTTTTCCACAGCAAGCTCATTTACCTGGAGCTTTACTACTGCATACACTGGCAAATGTCACCATCTTGGGTGCACTTACCTAAAAGCCCAGCTACATATTTGACAGGTGTCCCCACCACAGTCTCCTGAAGAGCCTGGCACACTCACATAACCTCTGAGCAGCATTGGCAGTCTTCCATTCACTCAGAGGAAGGGTAGGACCCGGAGGCAATGGATACTTTTGTGTTAGGTTTGCTGCAAATGTGCCTTCTTAGAAACCGGTGGCACAAATTCTTATTTATCCTGGCCCTGAAAAGAATTGAAACCTGCACTTGGAGTATCTAGTTTAATACTGGTACAGATACTCTTCTATGGTGAAAAGAAAGCCCCACTCCTTTCTCCTCAGGTAAAAAAGGTTCAGGATGGAAGTTTTGCTGCAGAGGACCAAGAAAACAGAGGGGTCTGCTCTTATATGCTTGGAACCTGCATGAAAGTGGTGATTTCTGGCCTTCAGTCCCACCTGGCAGAGGCACCTGGGCCTGGGAGACAGGAGCATGTCCCCCTGTTGGGGTGGTGGTCCTGAGCCTGTCTGCACAAACTAGTTTGAGACAGTTCTCAGGGCAACACCCACATTTGAAAGTCAGTCTCACAATCTCCAGCAGCAACCTTCTCTTGGTTTTCCCTTTGGACTGGTTCAAGTGTCTCCTTGCTTGGTAAGATGGGTGTTGTGGATGCCATGGGAGCACTAAGCAGGAAGGAAACACATCCTTAGCTGGGCTGGCCCAGCACCACTGACTCCTGGTCTGGAGTACTGGAAGTTGAGGGTTTGCAGCACTGAGCATCACAGTGCTGAGGCCTTTCTTGCAACTGCTTCAAATCTGTTTTCAGCAGCCATTAAGCCATTCAGATACATAGTGAGCATAAACTTCCATGCTTTTCTTGCCTCAAGCTCTTCAAAAGTGTTGTCATGAAGCACAGCATAACGGAGTTGCATTTGCCTAGTGGTTGAACAACAATAAAAAAAGATAATCAGGATGTCTGCTATATATCTGCACTGCCATAATTTGCTTAGTGATACATCCCCTTATTGTTTGCTCAGCTTCGATATGAGTTTAATTTCAAATTGACATTTGGTCTTTTGTCTTTTTGTGGCAAAGCAACCAGGATAGTATTTAATTACAAATTTTCTGTTTAATGTATCATTTTAAAAATAGACCAGAGTTGAGTTCTGCAGTACTTTTAAAATAAAATAATGGTTTCACAAAATCATGTTAGCTTGAAGAAAACATTCATATTGTCATGTTAGTGTTTTCTCAGTGACATAATTAGGTTCCCAAAAACTTCTATAATTTATTATCTGTGGCAAGAGAGAAGAAAGATCCCCTCCAATTACATGCCTGATAGAGTAATGTTGTTAGCATTTCTGTTTCTCTCTCCAGAGGCTTAGGGTCTTTTTTTGTAGGAGGTAGGGAGGAATAAAATATTCATAAAATGGGTGAGGAAATTATTTTGCATTTGCAATAATTGTGTTCTTATATTTGTCACTTCCTCAAAGAATTTTCTGACAAAAAATCCCAAAACTTTCTTAGATGCAGATGGCATTTTTCACATTTGCTGTTTCTAGAGTCCCATGTTAATACTTTTTGGAAACCTATTGCTCCATTAGTAATAGATTTTCTCACCCTGCCAAGTCATTTGACAGACAGTTGATAGCCAGTGAAAAGCTAACATACATATATGCTAGACAGGTGCTTGCATGTGATGGAGTTACCATTACCTGCATTTAAACTCTGTTTTCACAGCCTGAAAGTACACAACAAGGAAACAATCAACAGTTACAGAACCTGAGACTGGAAAGTTTGCAATGGATTCTCAGACCAAGGATCTTCCTGAGCTGCAGCTAATTTTGCTTATCTAGGTTGATAAATATGGAAATTCAGCTGCCTGATTTCAGGTGACTCTAAAGGTACCTGTTTCTTCCATGCTTTACAGTCTCAACCGAGTTTCTCACTAGGTGGCAGCTGCTCAGATGATTTGGGGGCATGAGAAAACATATTGTCAATGGCAAGAATCTGTTGCTGAAAATCCTAAAGATTTTCAGAAAAATATTCCTTTGGCAATTTCCCACAGCAATCCAAGACCCGTAAAAGCAAAGGTTTCATATTTTCTACAGTCCTGGTGTTCCTCATGCAGAGCTTTTCCTTACCTATTCCTGCCTGCTTCTACCACAGCCCACTTTTGGAAAATACTGCTTCTGATCATGAAAAAAGTCTGTTTCTAGAATATTCTTAGGTCTTGCAACACAAGAAAGCACTCTACTGGCTTGCTAAAAGGACTGAGACTCCCAGACCAAGAAACAAAATGTTTTTGTAAAGCAATAATGTGAGAGAGGACATAATTTGGAACATTAGAGCCTGCCTTGTCAGAACCACCCTTTTTTACCAAGGGTTCTTGTCTCCCCTCAGCTTTCCCACTGAACATGTCCAAGATCCACTGTTTTAAAGACACTTCTGAGGAAGCTTTAAGAGTCTTGTCATTTTCTCACTGACAATTGTTGGTCAACTGCACCAATTATTCACAGCGTGAATTCATCAGAGAGGCTTTAAGAACACTTGTAAGTTTTGTGCTTCATTTTTTTATTTAAATTTGTCTTGCTTTTTGTGCTTTTTTCCCCCATCATTTTCTCTTCTGTCACTTGCCAGTGTGTAAAGCTGTTTCCATCACTCTGTAGTGTATTTATCTGTTGCAGTGACAAAAGGATACACTCCCATCCTTTCAAACTGTCATCTGCTTAAAAGAAATGTCAACAGTGCCAAAATCCATGATGCTCATCGCATTCACACTTCAGGGGTACAATTAAATGGCTCGATTAAGACCCACGTGGGTCAATTTTTTCATGCATTTCAGCTAAATGAAGTTGAATGTTGCAAATGGAAAATGCCTCTTACCAAGCACTTAACATAATCTCTTTCTGTTACCTTCGACACCCAGAGAGAGCACGCATCTTGCATTATCTCTCTGAAATACAAGCTGAAGGTCCAGGGAAATGTCAGCCACAAGAGCCACTCTGGGGGTTTTCCTACCAGTGCACAGAGGTGATTCTCAGCACAGCTGTTGTGGGGAGACCTGGGGAAGGATGGAGGTGGATTTCAGAAATCTGAGAGAAACACCTCAAGGTGATGTTCTGAATCCAAAATGGGCCTCCTAAGCCCAGATGCTCTTTCAGTGAGTGATTCACAGAAAGCCCCAGAGGAGGCTGCTCCTTGACAAAATCCATGGTGCCACGTGTCACTTCTGTCAGAACAGCAGCCCTCTGCATGAGCTTCATCTGAAAATGGCAGGAAATCATTCTGTGGGGATGGCAGGGTGTCCCAGCTGCTGCAGATTGGACAAGTCACCTTCAGCACACTTGGTATGCCAGCCTGAACAGGGAGTAAAAAGAAAGTGGATGATGAAGCACTGCTAATTTGCAAAACACTTAACCTGTGAGCAATTATCATATATAGTGCCTCTAGCAGATCAGTTCTGCCACTGGCTGCTGGTACAAAACAGACCCATGCTGGGGATCACCACAGGACTATAGCTTCATGCAACTGGATTAAAAATGTAGGATGCTGTGTAATTTTCCACAAACCTGCTTATTTAATTGGTGCTGCCAGAAAAGGCAGTGCTCCTCATTTCCTGAAGAAGTTAGGGAAGCACAAAACAACAAAAAAGGAGCATTTCCTTTCTAAGGAAAGGTGATTTGTGCAAATATTAAGGGTGAATGGGTAGCACTGGGTTTTTTTCTGTCGTTTTTGTTCACAGCAGGAGCCAGAAGTCATTAACTACAGGTAGAATATACTTCCTATTGCACAGCCAAGATTACTAATAGATCAGAAACTGCAAGGGTTCAGAAAGTTGTAATGATTTGACATTTTTATAAATCTGTTCACAGAAGTGGCTGCTTTAAGGAAGAACAAGTAGACTACCTGAACCATAAATCAGTGGGGTTTATTTATTGTTTGAATTAAAACAAATAACATAGAAATTAGGTAGTAGTTCTTTTTCTGCTTTTACAGGGTGGTTAAAGACTGCGCCCTCTGGCATTTCTCTTGTGCTTCTGGTTTCTCAAATTTTCTGGTTTTCAGCTTAAGTGCTTTCTTTGTATACTAAAAATACCTAAGTGCAAGACACTTGTCTTAGCTCAAAGTCTCCAATATGGGGATTTTCTGAATTATGAAAGACCTGGAAATGAGCTTCAGGTCTGAATTATGTGTTTACCAGCAGGAGAAGTTTATGAGACTTATCCTTTCCTTTTTTACTGCCCACCTGAGCTACCTACAGGCCTTTCTTCTTTCCTGCCCATCAACAGCCATTCTGGGAGAGCTAAGTAAATTACAGGTGCAGTTTGGGTTCAGCTGCAATAGAAAACACCACCCTCGTAAATGCTGAGAAATGCCAGGGGCTGTATTAACTCACTCCTTTGCAGGGCCTCCATCTCAAAGTGAGCACCTCCCATGGTGCAGGTGATACCCATGTCCACTTTTCTCTGGAGAAAGGGGATGTATTTCCAGAGTCTGCAATGTTACATGGATCTTGAGGGAACTGCAGTTCTGAGGACTGTTTTCTGAGGTTTCATCCACCTGCAACAAGTCTCACTATCTCCATTAAAATGGGAAATTTGCAGGGGAAATATGACCAAAAAAAAAAAAAAAAAAGGAATGTTGGCTTATAATTTTTTATGCCCACAAAGATCTTGGCCAGGGTCTTTATGAGACAAGTACATACCTGCCCCACAGCTGAGATCTCCTCATCCTGTGTGTGGAGGCAATGGGTAGTACAGAGCCCCCTGAGCAGGAGGTCTGAAGGGCTGGCCAGGTGTAGACAGGTCTGCCACACATCACAGATGTAACCAACATCCCCCAGCTCTCCAGCTCACACAGGCTCTTCGTGCTTGGGCGTTGGCCTCTCTTTTACGTTTTTCCTATCTCAAATTCTGTTGCTCCAAGCATTTCTTACAATGGCCTCAGACCTGACACAAGGAAAATTGTTTTCTGAATGGTGATAAAGTGATGCCCCTGAGGGAAACATGGTGATATTGCTCCTCCCTCTGTCAAAACAGTTTCTGGGCATAAGGTATATCCTTTACACCAAAAATAAAAACTGCCGCAAGTGGAATCACTGGAAATGTCATTTATACCAGGGAGGATAGCCTGCAGCTGTTCAGGGTTCCTGCATGAATCTTTCATTTGTTTGTTCTTGTTCCTCATTGTAGTGATGAGACACAAATATTTGAGCCTTGCAGGCTGGAGGGCCTGGGTGTCATCATTAAACAGGCATGGGAAGAAGTGGTACCTGTGCCAGGTAATCACTCTTGGGCTGAGCCTGGAAATCCCACCACAGCTATTGAACATACAGAAGAATTTGGCAGCAGATTCTCAGGGTTTCACCAGAGGACTTTTGCTGCTTGAGCCATGTGTGACTACATTTGGCTCTGTGATAATAGAACTTCTATTCTCTCATGTGTGCTTGAATGCTCATGTATTTATTTTCTTTCATAAGCTCCTTTGGCTGGCACATGACACCAAGGAAAAGAGGGGGGATTATTCTTTCCCACAGCCCAGAAGGGGAGCTGAAAGTCACTGAATGGGTGCTTTTGTGAGAAGGTGCACTGAGTTCAAGGTCAGCTCATAAATGTGAACGCCTTATCAGAGGATGGGACCCCTGTCTGCTTCTATGTCATAAGTGTAAAATATTTCTCCCCCCTATTTTTTAAGCACTGCTATGTACCTTTTGGTTTTATTTCTATCATGTAGTTTATGAATTTTGGAGACTTCAAACAGAAGAAAGTTGTCTCTTGTGTTGGTTTTGTATCAGTGCTGTGTGCCTGGCTAGATCACTTCTGTCTGAGACTGAGGATAAACCCACAGGGGCTTCAGCACAGCCATCCCTGTGGCTTGCCTGCAGCTGTCTGTCTTGGAGCACCAAACTGGAAAAGGATCTGTGTCTTCAGATTTTCTTTTGTGCTTTCCAAATAATAATCTGGAGCAATAAGTGTAGTGAGAAGCCTCTTTTCTTGGTAAAAGGACTGATCTCTTGGTGTCTCACATTTTTATACCAAGAGATGGAAACTGGAGATTTAATCTCTAGCCTAGCAAATGAGTATCTAGAAAAAAAACCCCTGGACTGTAGCAGATCTAACCAGATACTGTTACTACAAACTCTCAAAAAACGTGTCAGGCTGGCCACGACAGCTTTGGAACTTCTCCTAGTCAGGTGGTCAGCTCTGATCCCTGACCACCACAGTGGTATTTCTTCTGGTGCTGACTTCAGTAGTTACAAACCCAGCACCACTCTGAGGGTGTTCATTAAGTGCCGAGATCAGAAAGGGTATTACAGGACTTGCATGGCAAAAGAGATCCACCTCATGAGCCTCCCTCATGACAAAGGTCTCACAAATTCAACTGGCATTAAAGGAAGGTGTCAGCACAAGCAGGAGTGAAACAAAAGTATTTGGCAGGAGAAGACATACTGGGCAGACCAAATGTTACCTATAAATGAGGAGCAACAGTCGCCTGGAATAATGTATCAGAAAAAATTTTAAAAGTCAAAATCAATAGGCAGCAATGAGTCAATCAGCTGGTACCAATAAAGACAACATAGGACTGAGACAGTGATGGCCAGTGAGTATCTCTTCAATGCTTTTATCCAAAGACTTCTATTCTTTACTCTTGGCCTACTTTCTGTTGCTTTTTTTGCAGTCAAATATGAAGAAGACAAGGTGTATTTTTCTTTATTTATCTCTTGTCCGTGATTCCAGTAAACCTCCCAACAGCTTTCAGTTTTGCTGGGCACAGAGCTGAGGAAACACTTCCAAGGTGTTCTGGACATGCTCTGTTCAGACTTGCTCTGAGCTCTGGCTTCAGTCTGCCATTACCTGCCTGGTCCAGTATCCCCCTGCCTATGTTAACATTCAGATTTTATCACAGTACCACCAGATAACAATGCCATAAACATTTACACTAATTTTGAAGTCAAGAAAGGGCAATGGTAATTTGCCACTGCAATAATGTTTGTGAAGCATTCATGAAAAATGACAGGCAGGGAAACAAGAATAATTGGAGCTAATGGAGACAAAAATCCACCATTATAAAGATATATGGCACTTTAGAAAATTGATTTAGTACCTCTAGTGGAAGGCAAAAGGGAGAGCATAAGATATCCAGTCATTCACAATCTACTTATCGTGACTCTTCCTGATTGAATTGGTATCAGTACAAATCAGCAAAGTAATATAATTGATACCAACAGTGTTCTGCTGATACAAAGTCAGTGTGAGATCAGAATCCGTTCGAAGATATGGATTTGAGTTACCTTGCCTCATGATTCTTGGTAACATTACCAAGGAACTTTTAAATGTACACATGGCTTAAAGGAAGGACAGATGTGCAGCATTTTGCACTTCTTGTATCAGGACCTTATAAACCAGAAAAGTTGTTATTGTGTTTTCTGTGACACAAAGAGTCACACTTCCTAGGTTATCAGTTTGTTTTCCTTTGGAGAGTCTCGTACTTATCATTCACTAAGAATCACTTGTGGGTTGTTTTTTTTTTAAGAGGCAACTATCCCTGCACTTGATTTCCCTAGGAAAACTGAATTTCTTGACATGCAACAGAAACTTTGAAAATATTTAATGTGAACATTGATGTTTAGGTATCTAATTAAGGCATAAACCAGAATATAGTCTGAGAAATTACCTAATACATGTCCAGTTGATATCATGTTGAAATCACTCTGCTTTCTGATCTCCAGCCAGATTTTGCCAGTGGGATCAGAACACATTTTGCCATTTTTGCAAAATTTCTATCATTAGATGCCTAAATGTAAATGCAGTTGTTTTGTTTCACATACTTGGACATTACTACTATTTACTTTTTAACCAGTCTTTCTTATTCTGGGTGTTGCTAAGTATTACATCATACATAATTTGATATTTAACCTCTGATTGTCGACTTAATTTATGTAACGTACAGCTAAATTAGACAGCTATTTCCCAAGCAATGCTTCCCATATGGTGCAATGGCCAGGAGGTTGATAATTCAAACATTTTTTCATTACACTGAGGCATTCCCTCTGTCAGAATAGTTCCCCAGCCTTTTGCTGAAATTCCCTGAGGAGTAAGAAGAGGATTTATTGGCTGATAATAATGGATATCATGACTGGTATCCCTTGAGCATTCAAAATCTGACACACACTACAAATTTCCTCCACTCAGAAAAAGAAAAGTGCCCTGCCTAAGCACATTCACTTTGTAACTGTGTGAATTTGGGGCACGCCCTTGTCATTTTTTGAGCGGGAGCAGAGAATGCTATTGAGATTGAAGTTCAACAAGAAATTTTTACATGCGTGCATCACTTCTTCCATGGAATTTTCAAAAGATTGCACTTGCCTTTGGTGATTTACAGCAGGATTGTTTGATTTCTTTTTCAAATGTCTCTCAGAAGGTGTTTTTCTCTGTCCTTCTTGCAAGAGAAATACATCTTAAATTAAATATGCTTCACAGGGCAATTTGCATCTCTAATGGTCTTCCATTTTCAGTGAGAGTAAAAACTAATGAAAGGAAATTGGGAAGAAAGCACTGAAAAGCCACTAAATTTGCTCTACAGGTTTAGGAGAAAAAAGAATATTCAAGGAAAATGTATATGAATCTACTAATCATGCACAACTCATACATTTTAAGGCAAGACTGAGAAATAACTGCTGTTAAAAAGTTAAGCTTTCAAATCAAACAAACTCCAGTGAGTATACTGTTCTTAAGATGCAACCTTATAAGGCTTTCAAAATCTTCAGCTACATATTATACCACTTTCTTGAAATTACAGCATTAACTTGCATGAATAAACAGCATCAGGAAAATATGCAAGAAAATAAAATAAAATTGTCTAGAGACAATAACTGCAATGACATCAAAATATCTTTTTTTTCCAATTTTGGGAGGGATTTTTTGCTTTTGAGAAATTTTCTTCTTTTCACAAATGTAGAAGCTGACTAGTAATAATATCAGAGTATTCCATTGTCCTGATTCATCCCACTTTAATATACATATGTGTCATGCCACACTTTGAATTGGATCACTAGCTCTTTATCCAGCCGTACACACATCTGTTTGGATTGTTTATGGTCAATGAATTAGAGTTTGGTGAACAGAAACTTCTTTTTGGTGTTTAAAACAAGACTCTTTCACCAGAAACCTCTTCATCATAGTGCTGAAACTGTGCAGCAGTGATGACAGAATCACTTGGGCTGGGAAAGACCTCTGAGATCACTGGGACCCTCTGCTGTAGTGCATTCCATTGGGCTTGGTGGTCTCCAAGTTTTGTCTGAGATCTGCAGGGCATTTGTGCACTGGGCTGCCTCAGCCTTGGATCTGCAAAACATTATCTTGCCTTCTGGACTATGGCACAGTTCTGGGAATGGCACAGCATGGTCACCAGCATCACAAAGTAGTGATCTCTTACTCTCAGTAAAAATGTCAGTGCATCTTTGCCATGAACTGAGGGCTCATTAAAGGGTTGAGTGAATGGCCTTTCAATGCTACACTTGTTCATGGCAGTCCTGCTAACACATGCTAAGTTGTGCCCCTACCTGATGTGCAGGCACACACTAGGCCAGTCTACATGGTCATAAGAGATAAGCATGTCTCAGATGAAAGACAGCAAGCCAAGAACTGAAAACTAGTGAATTTCATGACTTCATGACTTCTCTCTGCTTTATGCAGCATGAACACACCTCATAACCTGAAGTTATGGGCCCATCTTGGCCCTTGATTTTTGATTTTTGTCCTTTAGAGATGCTCACAGATCTGGCCAGCACCTAGTACTGGATGTGGGAACATACATTCATGCAGCACATGGATGTACCTGTGGAATTGTTATGCATGCTGTATCTATTATATCTATTCTGTATGTTTTATTTGGGTATATATATATATTTATATATTTTAATATATATATATATAATGCGTAGATGCAGCTACCCCCTGTGCCACTTGAAAATGGTGCTCTGTCTTGAGCCCTGCCCTCTCTGTCCATCTCCATAGTGCCATTCAAATGCGAAAAACAACAGTATTCAAGGAAAATAGTACTTGTATGCCCAGAGTAGACAGGGATCTGTACAGACTGGATCAATGGGCCAAGACAAATTGTATAAGATTCAACAAGGCCAAGTACTGGGTCCTGCACTTGGGTCTCAACGGCCTCAGGCAATGCTCCAGGGTTGGGGAAGAGTGGATGGAAAGGTGTCCAATGGAGAAGGACCTTGGGTGGCCAAGAAGGCCAATGGCACGTGGCCTCTGTCAGCAATAGTGTAGCCAGCAGGACCAGGGCAATGATTATGCCCTCGTATTCAGCACTGGTGATGGTGCTCCTCAAATCCCATGTCCAGTTCTGGGGCCCTCATGACAAGAAGGACATTGAGATACTGGAGTGTGTCCAGAGAAGGGCAGCAGAGCTAGGAAGGTCTGGAAGCACAAGTTTTATGAGGAGCACCTGAGGGAGCTGGGGATGTTTATCCCGGAGAAAAGGAGGCTCAAGGGGGTTATTCTCATTCTTTGCAACTACCTGAAAGGAGGTTGTGGTGAGATGGGGGTTGGTCTCCTCTCCCAAAGCACAAGTGATAGGACAAGAGGAAACAGCCTCACTTTGTGCCAGGGGAGGCTTAGATTGGATGTTAGGAAAAATGTCTTCATGGAAAGGGTCGCCAAGCATCAAAAAAGGGAAATGGTTGAGTCACCATCCCTGGAGATATTTAAAAGACAAGTAGATGTGGCACTTAAAGATATGGTTTCATGGTGGATTTGGCATTGTTAATTGTTGGACTCAATGATTTTAGAGATCTTTTCCATCCTAAATTGTTCTGTGATTCTGCTATCAGGACATGGACCTTAGTGGTGGGCAGCTTTGAATAATCCCCCCTACCTCAATATTCCTCCTATCCTTTCCTCTCAGTTTTGATAAGAAACTATAGAATATAACATTACAAGTCTGCAAATACCTACGCAGAATCTTTTTTAACTTCCCTAATAAGATAACCATTTCTCCACTCTTATAATTATCTGATTTTCCTCCATAGGCCATCTGTGCTGATGGAGGACACAGTTTTTTGCATTAGCACTTTTGAACAATACCCAAACAATGTCTTTCCATTAAGACTCTACTGCCCCAAATCCAATTCTTTTCTAGAAAATTGGACTTTAGAGGAGAAACATAGGTCAGTAGGTGATTTAAAATCCATTTGTGCAACTTAAACCATATGGAAACTTAAAAATCAATAAATTAATGGCATTCAAAGGTCAATTTTTAAACAGAAATTGGTATTAACCTATTCCTATGGTCATTGGCTGTGCATACAAGAAAGAATAACAGGTACAATAGCACTTGAAAAATGAAAGTGTTTATCTCTTTATGTAATGTAAATGTAATAACTTACCCAAAATGATTGATTAGCATGATGGAGCCTGGAGTGGGTGTCTAATAGATGATGGATATACAAAATTTGAAACTGAGAACAATTTTCATGTTCATTTAACTCTTTCTTGAAGTGTTTAAAATGACTATTAAAAACTAAATCAGGGGGAATTGTCAGGACTTGGTTGAATGATGCTCACTCAACACAGATTATCTGTCACCGGGCTACAGGTTATTTGTTGAACTAATGATCTAAAACATGAGCTAATCAAAAATAATATAAACCCAAAAGCGATCATAAAAGAAGCTGATAGGAGTATGACAGACAACCCACTCTGTGGGAACAAAATAAGCATGACCAATGTGTACTAGGCATCAAGGGGGGTTGGCAGCACAATTTGTCATTGGATTTCTGTTTCTCACAGATATTCATAATTAATGGTAAGCCATTTTCTGCTCCTTGAGTCTCTGGATAGCACTAAAAGCCCAGATAAAATCTTCAAATTAAATAGAATTGGATTTAGCCACTACAAATCAGATTTAAGAGGATGCAATCATCATTGCTGTGTTCCTGTAACAGTTGGTGATGCCACTGGAGCAGTAAAAGTGCCAGAAGGGTGTAGCAGGCACATAAAGCAATGGAAGAAAGCAATCACTTCTCTAAGCCTGCCATTGCACGTCCCATGAACCAGCAGCCTGCTGCCACTGCCCCCTTTCTCCGTGTGCCCATCCAAGGAGGCTGGCATGCCCACTCTGAAATGCAGGAGTGGGAGGGTTTTCTTTGGCTTAGGAAAGAGAAGGAGAAGCACTGAGGTCTCAGGAGCAGACAGACACCATTTCTGTAACCATTTCTGCCTTCCCACTCCTTGTCAGGCCCGAGGTCAGGCCCTGCTGCCTTAGGGATCTTAAGACACCCAAAGATGACGTTCAATCCGTATTGACCTTGAGTCTAAAGGTTCCAGACAGGTATCGCTCAAGGCTCACTGCATATATTCATGTTGGACAAAAAGTAAACAAATGTTGTGTCAGAATAGCTTAGGAGACTGAAAATCTCTGTTTTCCTTTATCTGAGTCAGTTCTTGATAAACTAGGTGAGCCCTAGCAACCAACAATACTCAGAGGACACTTGCAAATTACTTTGTTGAACAGATCTGGTAATGTATAATTGAGCAGATCAATTATCTTCTCTTCTTTGACCTTTTGTGGCAAAATTGCCTATTTTTTCATGGGTGCTTCGGGGGTTTTTTTCACAAAATTTCTCAAAACGGATCATAAATCCTCCACTTTAGCTGGCTGTAGAAAAACATAAAATGTCCATTTTTCTGGGAAAACAGCACTAGAAAATAACT
Organism: Drymodes brunneopygia; assembly: GCA_013400955.1. NCBI lineage: Eukaryota > Metazoa > Chordata > Aves > Passeriformes > Petroicidae > Drymodes > Drymodes brunneopygia. The sequence continues at coordinate 1,567,192 of VZTZ01047218.1, read as the reverse complement.
TTTAAGAACATATGGAGAAGACAATTAAATATTTCAATAGCTTTTAAACTTAATTTTCCCACCTTTTACACTTTCGATTTTCATTTGAGTTTTTTTTTTCAATCATGCTTATGTCATCACTTTGACAAGAATCTCAATGAAAATTGTACATTTTCAATGGCAATACTTCTCAAAAAATTCTCCGTCTTAATCAGCAGAAAGGATAGATAACAACAGTTTTCTAAAAACATTTGATCTAACACGATTTGCTTAAAGTAATAGCATTACATGAAATGAAATGTAACGTTTGTAGATGGGTAGTTCAACTGTCTGAATGATACATATCAAATTACAGGATTAATGGGGAAAAAAAGTCACCTCCCAAAAGGATTGTCAACAGTCAAATCACGCAACGACCTGCTTTTAGCTTGGTGCTTTTTAATGTTCTCACCTATGGCATGGAAGAAAGTATAAATTATTGCTGGTACTGTTTTCAGATAGCACAAACATTAACAGATTGGGAAATAATTACAAACAGAAGTCAATTCTACAGGATGATTTGTATCTCTTTTTATTTTGGGTCCACCTAGGGGGAAATCTTCCATAAAGACAAGTTGAAAGCCTGTGGAAACATCTACTGGGCTTCAAAACCAGGTATCAAAGCCATAGAAAACTTTGAGGACTTGAGTAAATCTGTCTTGAAAATAAGACTGTATTGTGTGCAATAAATATGTGTGGGATATCACTGAGCAATAAAGGGAAAACATAATGCTGAATAATTGCCCATAAGTGAACATAGTCTGTTTGAATCCACTGAATGAGATAGGCATCCTGTGAAGGACTAGTTTGTTCCTTTACCATGACTTTATGGTTTAACCTATCATATATGGTAATTATGGAAGAATTAATGTGTGCATATCCTCTTGAATAAGACCTCAGCTCTCTCTGACTAACAAAGCTTAAAATATTGATTGATCACTAATATTTGTACCACTCTCATGGGCTGGTAAGTATGTCTCAATAGTCTGCAGGTATAGATCCAAATCTGATACCTGAAGTTCATTATTCTTTACTGTTGTGCGTAAAACGTTTTGATCTTTTATTCACAAGAAGGAAACCACTGCATTTAACATAGATAAGTGGCTTTGGCATGCTAAGCAAATCAGTCATGAACATAACATCCACTGAAAATTACTGGCTGAATTAGTAGGTGGATGTTTGCAACGATGATATTGATTCAAGCAAAGCATGTCTGGTTTCCAACTGATTCATTAGCCAACAGCTGTGATGAAAATGTAAACTCTATAAATTAAAATAATATCTAATTGAATAATGTGCCTGCATATTTCCAGATTTCTTTCTGCACCCAGACTCCTGCTTCCTCAGTAGGGAGAAGTTTTTTTTACTGAAGCAATAAAATATATCATAACCAATTTCTGAATTATATGAATCACAAGGAAGTGAAAGCTATGCTGAGGTTTCAAGAAGAGAGAAGGAAAAAAATTACCTCAGCCCCTTTAACAGGAGCAAAATAAAGGTGCTAATGTTGAAAGATTTGATTCACCTTTATTTTTAGATAAATATTGCATTTAAAGTTTTCTGCACAGACTACTATTGTCAGAAAAAAAGAGCAATAAGCTGATCAAGCAGAAGAAGTGACCCTTATTGAATTTGAATGAGTTTCAGGAGCAGGTTATAAAGAAACAAATAGAAATATGCCAAGAAGTTAAGTTGATAGATTATCTCTTCGTGTTGTTTTGTGTGTCCAAAGTATACAAGAGACATGATTGATCTGGAATGATATTTGAAATGTATCATTCATAGCATGATCTGGGCTGCTAATTTTTCATCTTTCTCTGCCCCGCTCTTACCGAAACATCTAAGAGTAAAATTTGCTTGCATTTGTTAAACACCAAAGACGCTTTTATGCCAGGCAGCACAGAGGAAAGTAAATAGATGAAACTCCAGAGAGGATGAGGCATGGATTTATAGAAAGCCACATAGAATTCATCAGTTTGCTTTGAAACCTCACATAGTTAAAAAAAAAAAATGAGTCAACATGTACCTCTATTACTAATTCACACTTTAAAACTTCCACGCTATTCCAAAATGGTTCCTTGTGATATATGGCTTGATACTGCTGGTGAGTGTCATGCAAAAAAAAAAAAAAAAAAAAAAAAAATATTTTCCTTATGACTATCAAGTGCAAAAAAACCCCAAAGCAACCCAGCGGAAAACGAAAAAAAATAAACCAACCAAACAAAACTCAAAGCAACAGAGAAAACAAATCAACCAACCAAGCCCAAACCCACAGCAAACTTATGTGCATGAGTGTGGTTTGTGCCACTGTGGCACAAATGTCTCTGCCTCTGATCAAGGGGGCAGAATGGGAGATCAAGAGATGTGCAGGCAGCACCCCTGAAGAGCTCTCAGGCTGTTGGTAAAAGCTCAGTTAGAAAGCTTGTGCTCATATTGGGTTTGAAATCTGATGTTACATAAATGTTTACTGCTTGTTGTCAGCTTTGCTAAATGTTGCTGATGAAGGAGGGCTGAGAAAACTGCCCTCAGCAGGTGCTGCTTGGGGAAAGCAAAGGTGTGTGTTGGAAGCAGAAGCAGCAGGGATTGAAAAGGCAAAAACAGGCAGGTCATCATTGACGGGTTTGACTAAGAGACATCACAGAGCTCCATAAATGCCATTAAAAATTCAGCTCAAAGTGTCTAAACCACTTTAAAATGGCCCATAGTCACTCAAGATCTTGATTGAGGGATTTTTGTGGTTTTGGAGTGTTGTTACAATCACATCCTGGAAGCAAGCTTAAGCCAACCATCCTAGTGACCAAGGGCTTAGAAAATCTGTATGAAATGAAATCACTCACAGATGGAAACACAAGTGCACATTAAGGCAAGGAAGTGCTTCAGTGTCATTGCCATGCAGGTCTGTTCAGCTCCTTAGACAAGCACTGCTGTGTGTGTGTTTTCTTCCTCTCCACTGAATGCATCAAAATTGGGTTAAAGCATCATGTTTTGACAAATAAGCGCAGCAGAACAGGAAATTATTGCCCTCTGTACAACATTAAATTGCTGCCATCAGATCCTCTAAATACTGTAGTGCCACAATAAAGCTACCAGCACCAGGTAGTGGGGATGCTCTTAGTCCTTACAAAACTAGACAGAAAGAGGTCAATTCTTTACCAGTAAGAGAAATGTGAGAGGTGCATCATAAGACAGGTATATTTACAAAATTTCAGAAGGCAAAGAATAGAAAATTAGTCTCAGATTTTCTATTCTTTATCTTCTTTGCCCTTTCACTTTTTGCACAGTCATCTACGACATTGGGCAGTAAAGTAAATGAACATTCATTATGCCTGTCAAAGTTAAAACACTGTGTAATAAAATGACCTATAAAATTCTCCTTATCCCTTTATATTGATCACTGCATTTTCTTCTCTCATTGATGAACGACGTTAATAATCTATTGATTTTCATCACCAAAGTATAAGCATTTATAATGTGCTTTTTTACATACATATATGCAGGGCTATTTTGAAATATGCTCTCTGCTTAAATATTATCTAGAGTTTAAGATTATATTTATCCTAATTTTTTTCCTTTAAAAATATGCTCATCTAATTTGAATGTTTGTGTGTGTGTCCTTACCTCTAACCCTCCAAAAACCACCAAACTAACCCACAAAAAAAAAAATAAAACCAACTAACAAAACAACAACAACAACAAGAAAAACCCACGACAAAAAACCAACCAAACAAAAACCCAAATAAAACTAATCAATAACCCCCCCTCCAAAAAAAAAACCAACCAAAAAACAAAAGACAAAACTAAGAAAAATAAAACAGAAAAATTCTGGAGAAAAACAACATCTGATATAAAATATTGTAACTTTTCTTGAAATGAACCATTACTTAATAAACTAAATTCTCTGCAGAGTAATGGTAAGTATTAAAAAATGCATGAATGCTCCATTGCTTGTATTCAATTTTGCTGTGATGTGAAATATAGGATGTGAAATATCCTTCCACTTCCCCCTGCCACTGCCCATTAGGAAGTATGGTTAAAATGCTGTTGCTGACACTCTTGTATTTGAAATATTCAGACATTTAAGATTGCAGAGAGCTGTTGCCCTGAGCTCTGGAAATGCTTCTCTATATCAGATAATATATTGCTATCACTACAGCCTGCAAATTTACTTGTAAATTGTAATTTGATATTTCACTTTAATGGCAAAAAGGAAACCCCAGTCCAGGATCAGGCAAACCCCCTGGGGCATATTCAACCAAGAAGGATTTTTCTTAAAATGGAAAAGACATTTTACTGCAAATTCCTGAAAGACATTAAAGTATTCATGACCACTTCTACCACAGTATTTCCCATAGAGAGTCTTCTACACATAAAGAATATGCATAATGCAAATATATTTTTCCTTATTGCCTGGGCCTTCCCATTTACTAAATTTAGAAGACAAGACTTGTGCCCTTTTGTGCAACAGGAATAATTACTGCAACTTCTGGTGTGAGTGCTGTGGTGTTTTCTGTCCATAAACTCTTCTGAATTCCTTGTGTTTCTCTGCTTGATGCTTAGTTTAATCAAGTTGATCACTTGGATTGTGGAAGAAAAAACAGTAGAGACAGATCCTGGCTGAAAAATATCCATTAGCCAGGTTCAAATGTGAATGCTAAGGGATGGTTAAACCTAAAAGTTGAAATCAGCCAAATTTTCTAGAAGTGTGTTTCTAATATATTTTCAGGTTTCTTTTTTAGTACTGTGGTATTTCCCTTGCTGATCAGCAACTTTGAGGAGAAAATGCAGAATGACTATTTCATCTTCTAAGGAGCATCCACACTCAATTGTAAATGGTCATCATCCACCAAGATAAACCAAAGCAAGCTGCCACATAAGAAGCAAAATATGCAATTTAGACACTACACAGTTCTATTAACCTGAGCTCCTGTCTCTGTATGTGATGCCACAGGCACTAAGTTTAGCAATAGCATTTCCATGCCTGTATAAGGAAAAAAAGATTTGGTTTTTTTTCAAGTCTTGAAGCTTAAAGTTGGAAAAAAGGACAGAGATTTAATGACAGACTAAATTCTGCTCAGAGGTTATGAAGCTCAAGTCCCTTTACTTTTCAATAAGTTTCTTGGCCTGCCTAAAACTTTGAAGAGCTGAAGATCATGGCAAATACACAGGTCACAGCAGCTGCTTGGTGATAGGTGAGACACACAACATGACATCAATACATTTTGTAGTTGGTCGGAGTTCAAAAACCATGATTGTGGTTTTAAGCATAGAACGTGCTTTTCTTAAAACAGCAGATCAAACCATGTCCTTCCCTCCTGTCAGCACGGGGTCCCAGTGCCTGGACAGCCTCAGGACCATGTACACAAGTGTGGGTGCATTTCCTGTTTGCAGCTTGCGAGATTTGTTCTTCCACACCTTCAGGAAAGGTCTGACCTCTGAGGTGATGTAATGCAATACACCAGATACAGTTTGTCAAATTCATGACAAGTGATAAAAAAACCCTTGCACAATGCATCCTCTTCTTTGGTCAATGATTTTTCAGAGTCAAGATACACAGATATGGGGGAAAAAAGCATTTTGCCTACATCATTCATACCAAATTCTTAGGTTCTGAAATTCATCCTGGTCACCACATGGATGCTTCTGCTGAAGCTGAGCTAAGGAGGCAACAACCAGTAAAGGTTCTGTCATAGCTGCGAGAACACCAAGTTGGTGCTTCTCCAGTAATTTCAAGATGCTCTAACCTGGGAGTATCCCACTACTCAGTTCCATCCTTGTCTGGGTTGATGCTGAAGTTCACCTGATGGCTGCTGAGATGTTCAGGGATTTCTTTTGGCTTCAGACTGAGCACTGCTTCATTTTGCTGGGTTAGGTCTCAGCTGGAGGTTCTCCTGGTCCCAGCCTGTGCAGGGCAAGAGAAAAGGAAGGCAGCTCCTGGTGGCAATTGGTCTGATTTACGCTGCTGTGGCCATCACTCATAGAAGGGAGGAGACCTTTCCACAATTCACATTTTCAGCTGGTTCAAGTGAGTTTACACTGAACAACAGCAGCCAAAAGAGAAATGCAGAAAACGGAAACTGAAGCACAGTGCTCCACACCATATCCTTAGCCCTTCTTGTCTCAAAAAAATACTGTAATTTTACAACAGCAGTTTAGACAAGACAACTGAAGACTCTCCAAATCAATTCACAAAGCCTCCCAGGACTTTAAATTACTAACTTTGCTGTTACAATAAAGCAGGTTTTTCTTATTGCTGGGCAGAAATCACCATGTTTCCATCCCATTTGGGGAATAAGTAAAGAGAAATTCCAGCCCTACTGTAGTCTTCGGGTTTATAGTTGATGAAGTTGGGGCTGCAACAGGAAACTTTGCTCCATCAGGCTGCTGAAGGAAATGGTAGAACAGGCCCAGATTCTAAGTGCTGCCTGGGCTCCTTTTTCATGCTCTAGACAGGACTTCAGGATTTCTTCCAGCATAAAAAAGCAACTGAGATTAAGCACCATTAACTGTGTTTAAGGGCTGCTGTGTTTATTCCTCATCTTCTCACACCAAAAGTAATAAACATCCAAGCGGTAGTTTTTCAAAGAATTCAATTAATGAAAAGAAAACAAGTATATGATCTCTTGAAGGACCATAAATATCATTGGCTTCCAAAGCATTTTAAAGAAATATGTGTACTTACTGTTTTTAAATCAACATAAATAAATCAGCAATCCAGAAAAAATGGATTACTTATGACATTAATTTTCCATTGTGTATTTAAGCCCTTAGAAACATCAATTTTTTGTATTCAGACCTTGTTGGTTCTTTGCAACTCTTTTTCTAATTTCTTTAAGACCATGTTTCCACAGACATGGAACTATTCTGCAAAAATGATAAATTGTCCTGTTAGAGATTTTCCAAAACTCTATTCTTCATTTCTATCTATAGCACTGCAGTGCATGCTTCTTGGAAGCATTAATAGCTGCATTTCATTTTGCTATATAAATATTTAAAGTTTGTAATTTCTCTGTTGCTGACACAGCCAGTGCCAATGCAATGCCATGTTTCATTATCAGTTCCTAGTATACACATAATCTTGTCAGACTTTGCTTCCAATAAATATAGCATGATATATTTTGAATATTTGAATAGCTGAGTGCATTCATATTGCTTTCAGCCATGACCTGCTTGCAAATTCCCAGCTAAGAAGTACAGCCACATGGAACAACAACCTGCAAGGATTGTGCCAATATATTTTCATTAGTCAGTGACACTTAGCTGCAAAAAAGAAAAATTAAACTGCATCCATGAGAAATAAGTCAACTTGCCTCCTGGATCCCCACATTGGGATGAGCTACATTCAGGGCCCATATGGGTATTGTTTCAAACTTGTAGGAGCATTGTTCAAATTTGGTCTGCCCGTATCCAGTCTTTCTTCAGTGATTTGACAATCTCTTTCTCCACAGGAGTTTTCTTGTGTGTGAATATCCAGGAGGAGTGTTCACTCTCTCAGCTATTCTGGGAAATCAGTCTCAGTTAATGGTCTCAGATTTTGAACAGGCTGTGAATTTTCTATTATTCTGCACCTTTCTGAAAGTTACAAGGTGTTTTATCAAAAGTGAAGATAATTTGAAGGAAGTCTCTCCTTTCATGTCAGATAACAGAAAATGTAATTTCAGTTAATAGGAACACTTTGTGAGACTTCTGCTGCTGCATAAGTACATTCAGAAGTCCTGAATTCCTGTGGAGTAACACAATATTATGTGGGTTGTACCCAGGCTCTAACACAGATTTTGTCCACATGTGTAATTTTTTCATACTTTTTTCTGAAATTTGTGGACACATAGCAGCCCAAGCAGAGTTTCCCTATAATAAGTCTGGACGTCATGGATTCCTTCATGTTCAGTCTGACAGTTTCAGGAGACTGGATTAACTGCTTGGGCAGGATCCAGTGGTGGCTGCCTATTTCCCTGTAGCATGTACAATTCATGGAATCATAGAACAGTTTGGGTTGGAAGAGATTTTAAGAACGTGTTCTCCCAAATCTCCAGCCATGGGCAGGGAACCTTTCACTCAACCACTCAGAGCCCCATCCAACCTGGTCTTGAACACTCCCAGGGATGGGGATCCCACAAGCTTTCTGGGACTCCCCATCTCACTGACATAAATCATTTACAGGGGTTCCAGCAATTCAAAAAGAGGTTCATCCCCTTCTGTGTCTGAGCTACATTGTCCAGTAATGCAAGCACAGAAAATATGATTCATTGAAAATAGTAGAGCCCTGTAAAAATTGGTATTTGTATATCTGGTCCCTAGACACTGGGTAAAACACCTCAGTACCTGAACTGTCCTTCCAGTGTGGTTCTCCTGAATTTGTTTACCTGCTGTGTGATTTGGTCTCCAACATTTCTGATTAGCTTCAGTTTATTCTTTTTTGACATATTAAATAGTGCTGGACTATGGGAAAACAAGGGTTAATTGCCCTAGAAGACAACTAAAAATATATTTATTTGGCTGCCAAACTGAAAATGTAGAAAAGTCCAAACTTATGCAATTAGATCCTACTCAACCATCCCTTGGGCTCAGGTAGGGACATTTCCCACCAGCATAAATGTCTCCCATTTGCCATACATGAAACAAGCCACATCCCAGCAGATGGGCTATGAATGAGGCTTTCTTAAGTGACAGTTGTATTTGAACATCTGCAGCACTGGGCCCTACTGGCAATACAGGCCAGTCAGGTGCTCCCATGGTTCATGGTGAGAGAACAAATAACATTGGGATGTGGGATACCCAGGCCCATACTCCACTAACTTGACTGGAGTCAAGGCTGAATTCTGTATATTACACAGAGGAGATGAAAATTCCATTTTCTAGGGTGAAATCTCTACCTACCAATACCCTCTGTGCTGCTGGGAGAGCTGGCACCAGATCCTCAGGGGGAATCCATGGCTCTGTATACAAAGAAGGAAATAAATAGCCTCCCCCAACACTCAAGAAGTCCTTCTAAGGGCAGAGATTTCTAAGCCTAGTATTTATATATAAAATTCTTAAGTATTTCAATCTCCTTTAGCACTGAAGTAGGAATGGGTCCAAAATGTTAGGTCTGCAGTCAAATTTACAATGCTGAGCAATTTATGTAAAACTGCCCCTGCAGTTCTATAATACACACAAAATTTTTTTAAACAGTATGTTGCAAGAAACACATGAAGAACATCAAAACTGTAGACTATCTTATGAAAAAGAAGCTACAAAGGGGAAGACACATCTTTTCTACCACACAGCTCACCAGTCAGCATGCACAGATGCATAAGAAACAACATTTGCCTACAGGACACTCTTCCAGTGCTTAACCAAAATTTGGTTCTTGCAGCTTACTATTCAGCTCAGTTCCTTTCTCCTCTGAAACCAACTGGTCTCTTGGAATGATATTAAAATGGTTTTTCTGGTCTTTACTGGCCAGGCTGGTAAATAACCACAACCTCTTCTATCAAGGATCATTGTGAATTCTATTTAGACACACTAAAATTAAAGGAAAAGCCCCTCGAAATTGTATTAAGATGTCATTAAGTAAATTTCAGGTATCTCATACATTTTTTATTTAAAGCTCAATTCAGTATTTGTCCTCTAAAATACATCAGCCTTTTAAAGGTTCTGTTGTCTATTTATTCCTTTTTTTTTGGAGAAAAAATGTGTGCATGTTCCTCCTATCCAAAGAAAGATAAACCTTTCTGTCCCAAGGAGCAGGCTGAGGACTTGACCTCTTGCTGGATGAATGCATATGCAGCCAGTGATGAATTAGGCATGATGTGCAGATGAAGGGAAACACAACAGAGAAGGTGGTGAAGAATAAAAGATGTGGAAATATCAAAAGGGCAGTTCAACAAGGGCTAGTGTGCAGTATGGTGGGGAAAGAGGCTGAGGGCTTAATTTCAGCCTAGATGAGCTTTTTTTTTTCACTTGTTGGACATTTCAACTGGTTTAAATATTTATTGGTTATAGCATTTGATTTTCTTTTTCTTCCCAATGAAATGACACAAAGAACTGATCTTTAACCTTTTTATTTTTTTTCTTTGTTTTTCTCTTTTTTTGTTTTTTTGGCTATTTGCCTTGAATTCCTGTGGAGGACCTTAAGGATCTCTGCATTGTCTTGTAAACACCACAGTAGCACCATTTCATTAGTGTCTATGAATATATGGGGTTTATTTAATGAGAAGATAACTTCTATGACCATGCAAACTCTCCAGGTGCAGTCTGAAAGGAGTAAAGGGGTAAAATTGACTCCTTTTGGAGTCAGACCCTTGCAGACTCAGCAGACGATTGGTTGTGGTTATGATGATACCCTAGTCAACCCCGGGGATCACAGCTGCTTTCTTAACATATCTAATGAAGTGCAGATGGGAAAATTTACATGCAAGTCTTAATCAAAGCAGAGAAAAAAACCAAGAGAAATTTCCAGTATTAATTTGCTGGTCACACTGATACAGAGGTACTATACAGTCTGGAAATGAGCTTTTCCAGAACAGACTTTATAGTTGCTGGAGCTGATCCAGAGCCCTTTGCAGTGAATGGTGGTTTCTGAATTACATGGGATTGCCTTCACTGACTTAAATGGTCTTTGGATCAGGTCCATAATGAATTATTGCTTACTTAGTCCACAGTCATGATAAAAAAATGTTACATAACAACACCAAGGAAGAAAAGAAGATAAGTTACAAACTACTGTCCCTTGATTTCCCTTTACAAAATTCCCTGTTTAAAAAATAGCATTGCCTTGGATTGCAACCAATCACAGTCTGATCAAACTTGTCATTCATAAACCCAGGTCTTCTCATGACACTCTTCAAAGCCTGGGTTCCATTTTTGAAGGGGCAGTGATGATGATGTGGTGCCATCCAGGCTGTCTGCTGGGATTGATCGTGTCACGGGGCCATTCGTAGCCCTAAATGATCGCAGCAATCACCTGTGCTCAGTACTTGCAGTGAGTGTCTAAAGCTCTGAGTTAAACAGAAGCTGTGCTCAAAGTCTCAAGGATCTCATTAATTAACAGAACCTCATGTGTGAGGATGAGCTTCTCATTTTTACATTTCCTTCAAGTTAGTAGGAATAATGTAATTATCCACGCGATAACTAAACCTATCTGAAAACATATGAGTATGGGGCTCTTCTGTGATTTTAATTCACCTTGTCTATAGCTAGCAAACAATAAAAGCCAGAGTCAATATATTTAACAATATCGGAGTTAATAAATAAACAACAACCTCTTCAGGAGCTTTTAAGTCTCTGTATTTGACATTTTGCCACTCAAGTAATCCCCTCTAATCCTAAATTACGTAGCAAGTACACAGCTAGTTAAGTCCTAAAAACACTGGGCTGGTCCTTGACATAGCCTGGTGTTGTATTCACACACACAGAGCTGGCATGCCTGAGGAAATCTCCCTGTGAGAGGTAAAGTTCTCACTGCTCTGAGAAGGCACTAATGGCAGGCAGGCATTAAATTCCTGGCAGCAGAGTTATTTTCTCTCTCTTTGCTTCCTCCACTTCTCCCACCCAGGGGGGTTGTTCAGCCAGCAGTGGGTCTGAACAATGAGCAAGCCTTGATGCTCAGGGTGGTCTCCAGTCACTGCTGAAAGGACTTCCACCACCTCAGCCTTTAAAAAGGAAAGCTCTAAGAAAGAAGATACAAATATTCATCCTCCCAGAGGGTAACAGGTGCTTCCTGATTGACCTGAGGTGAGTCTAAACCTAGGCCTGAGAGGAAAAACATAGAAAAGTCTTTTCTTCACTCTTTATTTCTTAGCAGGAAAAGCAGATTTCCCCCCAGCCTGGCAGCTGCTGTGAGCATGCAGTGTCACCCAGCCCTCTTGCCTGGTGTAAGAACAGACACCAAGTGCAGCAGCTGTGAATTCAACGAGGCTGAAATGTTAAATGTTGCTGCTCTGAATATCACATTACTTCATTTCTCCTTTGGGAATACATAGCTAAAAGTGAGGAAATTTCACTTCCCATGTAGAAAACAAGAGGTCATTTTCACCTTCCCTTCACAGTGACTGAATAGGTGGGGAATGCTCAAGTAATGGATGTTTGCAGCGACCCTTTTAGCTCGTGAGAGCATTTTGCAGTGAGGTGTATGCAGATTTTTTGCTTAAATTCGGATGGTGCCTAAGATTAAGCTTTAAAATGGCCTTCTTTATAAGTACTCTGCATTAGTCGAGTCAATTTGCAAATGGAAGTGTCTTGGTTTGTCCCCACTGCCACTTCTGTTTAGCTGTGGATCTGAATATCAAGCAAAGTTATTTTGTTCTTTGTAGACCATCAGCAGTAATACTCACCCTCCATTTACAAATTTGTTAAGAGAACTATTGATGGGTATGAGTCAGCACAGTAGTCAGTTCTTTCCCAATTATCTGATTTGATCCACGGGTTTTATAGGAAAAGGGGAGGAGAGGAAGCAAAAGGTTAGTGGCAAACTGAAATAATAGGACACAGGCACTAAGCAGCAGGTGCACCAAGACAGAAGGAGTTTTACTGCCCTGAAAACAAACAAAACTCAAAAAAGCACCACAAAAGGTGATATGGAAGGTTACAAAGCTGGCATGCACTCCACTGTCCCCAAGGCAGGGCTGCCTCTGTCTGGCAGTGATCATCCAGAGTTTATCACCCAGTGTCAAAACCTTTGGCAGGGAACAGATAAAGCCCTAACTCTCAGTGGGAAGAAAATGGTGTGTGCAGGTATTGATCCTACCTGAAGAGATGGTCTGTTATCTACCCTGCTTGCTGAGAAAACAGTTTCTTGTGTGCATCTAAGTATATTAAATATCCATTTACTTGGTTCTAATAAATTTTACACTTGGGACAGTATCCAAATTTAACATCAGGAAAACCATATAAAAAATTATGTGTTTTTCTCAATTTCCTGAAAACCAGTGGCTTGCTGAGAGAGAGAGAGAGAGAAAGAGAGAGAGGGAGAATCCCTAAATGACCCTGTGGATGAAAAGGCTTCAGTATGCACTGCCCAGGCAGCAGAGGAGCCAAGATAGGCAGGTGTCTTGGAGGGCTCCAGTGCCCCCAAACAGGCAAAGACTCTCAAACCTTATTCAGTATTAGAGCATTTGACCTCAAAAGCAAAGCTGAGGAACCCAGACCGTATTACTGCTGCTGCTTGGAGAAGTAGCTACAAACTTCTGTGGATATAAAGGAAATCTTGAAAAGCCTGGAGGCAGACTGGAGAGGTGTGACTTTTCTCATTCATCTCCATCAGCTATTAATCATGAAATCTAAAAGGGACAATTTAATTAGCAATGTTAATGATTTCACTGAGAACAGTTTTAATCAAAACATACAGTGCTCTGCCTGTCTGAAAATCTTCAGCTGCAAATTTTATTTTGCCAAAACCCCTTTAACTTCTCAAAAATTCTAGTACCTTCACCTTTCATAACCCACAGCCTACTTGAATCTGAAGGGAAAGAATAAAATATATCAAATTTTAAATCAATAGGAAGAGCCTAGAGTGACTGTGGTGGATGCTGAATTCTTAGCTTTTTAGTCTGCCACACCAGGGCACAGTAGAACATGGTCCCCTCCACAGGACACAGAAAACTTTCACTTCTCAAGGCTGTTGGTTGAGTTATTTTGAGCCATCTTGCAGGCAAAAGGCCTAAAATTTCATTTTAATGGATTTATAGTCTGTCAGTAAATTTGCCTTCTTTTTTTAATCCAAAATTGCTCTTTCACACACACATATAAACACACGTGTTCTCCCACGCATGCCTGATTAATTTTGACATGTCATTCTCACAATGAAGAACTGTTTACTGGGGAAGACTTCTTGGAAAATAAAAAATTGCAATAGTATCCCCAGGATTCTGTATTGCCAGCTTTGGCTAAAATGGGAATCATCAAAGAGGCAGATGCACCATTATTTTCCCTAAACACTATGAAGTGATAATCACATCAGTCTTTCCTTTTTTATCACCCCGAAACAAAGACTTACTCTAAATCCCACCTTTCCCCATAAAAATTCAGTTATTTTCCCCTATCAAATTGAGTATGGGAACATTAAAACTGTTAGCATTTTCCTCCCTAAAACTCAATGCCTGTGACTTTACTTGAGATAGGACCTGGTATGTAAGCCAGAAATGTATTTCATCTCATTGAGAAGAAAATAGTGAAGTTCAAATGGAAAACAGTGGTTTCTTCGGCATAATTCTGTGATGATGTTAATTTTGCCCTGAATTAAATGTCATTTGTCACATTAAGCAGAAAATGGAAAACACACAAGCTTGTTAGAGAGTTCTCTATAAAAATATTGCTATTGAACAAGTAAAATGTTTTTTTGTCATAGTATATCTGTTTAAAATTAAGGAGAAATCAATGCTTATGATAATTTGAAGAACATTATGATTTTATTTGGAGTTTTTGGGAAATCATCCAAAAAGTCTTGTTTTGGAATATTTCTTCAATACGTTCTTTTTAATGCAGAAACAGTTGAGTGTCCTGGAGTTATGGGATGTCACGGACTAATAGGGTGATATGCTCCCTTCTAATCAATAAATGGCAGCATTGTCTATTAAAAACAGAATTTTAAAAAAGAGACCTCAATACACATTCCTGTGAATGAATGATTTTCACTCTGGTTTGAGACTTTCTCTCACATTCAGGCAAATTCAGATGATAAACTGCCCCATCACTTTCAGTTTTTATGTCTCAACATCTTCAGGTCACAAAGTACTGGGAATTTCAGAAGCAAGCCAGTCAGGATTTCTACTGCAAAAAAAAGCAGCTTGGATCATTGAGTCTATTCTGAACAAAATCTCCAGCCTCAATTTAAAACTGCTTCTGTTCTTTTGCCATTTAATGCTCTTGGCAGAGCTCCACTGAAGCCAATATCCTCCACACCCCAAAGTCAGACCCCGTATATAGCTGATGGTAACACCTCTGAACAAACTGACAGATGCATGGATCTCCTTCCTTGTCTGAAAATGAGTTTTAACTACCAGTCTCTATAACTATCAGTATAAAGCTATTTTATCTCTTTATCCAGCCTCAGTCACTAACACTGCTTCTCACATACATGGATGACTCAGGAGAGCTCCACCAGGGCATTGTCAGAGCCAGCACAGTCATGCTGATTCATGCCAACTGCTAACCCCACTTTTCTCTTCATCTTTCTCCCCCTATCCTTCACAGGATGACAGACACTCTGCTCATTAAATCTGTTTTTATGCACTAAATCAAACAAAGATCAGCCCCTCTTCAAGATATTTTTCTAGCTGTAATCCACAGTTCTTGTCCTTTGTCATGTCTGTAGTAGCCAGCCAGAGGAGACAGTAATAGTCAGAGATTTGCCCTTCAGTTGCTAACATATCCCACATTTTATTCAGATATATGATTTTATGTCTATTACAAGTGTGAAAACTCATCTTCCCAAAGGCTGGATGCAGCCTGTGTCTTCATTACAAATGACCTGCACCATGTTCCTTTTGGTCTGTGTGCCTTCCTGCAGTCTACCCCTCCTTATTACTGTCTTCTGAACATTTGCAATTTCTTACTATATTCCCCAAACCAGGAGTTGCTGAGAGCTGAGAAAATACATAATGTAAAATCCTCACAGTTTATTTCTCATGTCATATAATCTTTTCTTGAACACATTCAAAAAGAGCTGAATGGCCTTTTGTTCTTACCCAGCATGTCCATTCTCACTTCACTGAAATATGTGTTAGTCTGTAGCCCACACAAGGTCTTTTTGGTCTGTAACAAGGGAAGAGTTCCTTATTCCCTGTTCCAGAGGTGTTACTAGACATGTGTCAATGTGTCATGTAATAAATAACTCTCTTTTGGGAAAAAAATAACAAGCTGGTGTCAGGAGACCATTTTTCAGCTGATCTGGATTCCCTGCAGATGTTGGCAAAGTGAGTACATGAATGATATTCTGAGGGATCAATTTGTTTTACATGGAAAGTGAACAAATGGGGTGAAGTGGCAGCAATGACAGGTTAAACAGGGTGTGCCAATTTGTGTGACTAGAAACATCACTAGGTGCAAGGCAATGCCTGGAGTAACAGGAGAAACTTCTTCTGTTGGAGGAGCCGGGTGACAAACACCCTTCCAAAAGGAGCTGGGCAAAATGATGCAGACAGCCTTAGCCTGTCAGAGATATTATAGGAGAGGAGACATGGCCTGATAAAAGCTTGTACTTCTATCAGGTGCTGTGACACCTTGTGTAAAGCTGCAGAATGAAACAGAAGACAAACCTCATTACCACTCTCAATAGTGCAGCTGCTGGAGTGGCTCTGTACCAGTTTATACCAGCAAAGAATCTGCATGGAACTCTTTGAGGGATCATCTTTTAAACTCTTCCCTAGAAAGGGGATTCCTACTGTTGCTGCATTTGGATAGGAACTGGTGGAAGTTTAATGACCTTTTGCAAGCACAAATTACTTTCCACTGATGCCCATGACACAGCTAAACTCATTGCCCACATGCATAGAGTCCATTTGTTCCTGGGATGTTTTCAGGAGCTTCCAGATAATCCAGAAATATGCATATTTAAAGAGGTCTTTACTGCAAAGACAGTCGGGAGTGAAAGGGAATTCCCCACAAGGGGCCATATGTGCCAATATGGATAACATGAACTGGTCATATTTCAGACTCCATCTTTATTTGAGCTTTAACAGGTGCTGATGGATCCCTTCTTCCCATGGCGAGCTCAGGTGCGAGTTGAGCAAGTAGGAAAGTAGAATCCCTTTCAAAAATCTCCTCTAGAGGCTTCACCTTCTCAGAGCATCTGCTGCAGCCATTGCTAAATCAGTCCATGGCCTGAAGATCATCTCTGGCTGCCTAACACAACCAGGACCAGAATGCAAAGTTATAATGATGGCAAAAAAATTATTTTTTTTTTAATCCAAGCATGCCCTGGAGTCCAGGAGGTCAAGAATCCTGGGCTAGTAGGAGCAATTATAGGCCAAGTTCATGGCATCATACTGTCACTTCCATTAATATTCAAGGTGAATGATTTGGATTGACAGATGCAATCAGTGACCTTGGGAGAGCACCTTGTTTAGTGCAGAGAAAGCTCTGGCTGGGTTTTGTCTCTGATACCAGTCCACAGGTCCCAAGGAGCATAACCCCAACTCTGTGCCTTGGGCTAGAACACTTACCCTGATTACCAGCTGCAATCGAAGATCTTTGCTCTCCTGCAGGGAAAAAAACAGGATCAAATTCCAAAAAATAGATAAACAAACCCATGTAGCTAGGTGATCAATCCCCCTATTCTATTTATTGCAGATATCCAGCATACATTAACAAACCTGTGGGATCTCTTCGGGGAATCTACTGGATGTGGATGCAGTACATGAGATGTTTATTTTTTTCACTAAAAAGAAGGCTGAAAAATTAGTTGATAATTATTTTTGGCTATGTGATCAAGATATAGATTTAAAACATAGAGTAATTTTTCCCCCTCCCTAACAGGTTCAGGAAAAACAGCAGTGAGGTTAAACAGCAGCAACGGAAATTCAGGATAAACATGGAGTAATGTTTCCTGATGAAAAGGACAGCCAACCCTTCCACCACTGGAGGACTGTAAAGCATAAGTTAGACAAATTGATCATGAAATTCTGCCAGAAGAAAAGACAGAGAGTAGATAGTCTCTTCTGTCTCTATTTTTAAATTTCTATGAAGTTTTGGGAATCTTTTTGTTGGACTGGCTTTAGGTGCTTGACAATGTCTTCCATGGCAAGCCACCAAGCAGAATTCCAGTGAAAGTCTCAACCAGCAGGGACTATTTGGTATGGCTGCAGAATATGGACATAGTTCTAGAAGTGCCAGAAGATGCGCAGGTCTTTGGGATTTACAGCAAAGGATTGAAAAAAAAACCAGATCCTGGGATTTCACTTCACTTCTGAACCCACATTTTTCCAAAGAGCACCTCAATGTTTCATTCTCTACTACATGTATGTACAATTATTACATACACAGAAAAATGAACAAGCAAGGTGCTTCTGAGCAGGGAAGAGAAATGGGCTTTATAGAATTATTGTATTTGCACTCACAGGAAATGCAGAGATGCTACAGTGATTGCAGTGCTGGATTGAAAAGGGTATTTATTCTGAAATTATACAAGTCACCTGTCCTTGACCCCAGTTATTTTTCAGCTCGTATTGAAGTCCTTCATTCACTTGTTCTAGTTTTCCCTGGGTTTTTGTACAAAACCTTTTCTTTCCCAAGTATTCTCATATTGAAAATTATTTCCCTATTCACCTGGTAGCTTTCTGCCAGCTTTTGTGAAAGAACAAAAGGTGGCTTATCTCCTCCTCGATTGACAATATCACCTCAACTTCAACATGTTTCCAAACTGCTGTGCTTTGTTTTCTGTACACTTTTAATTACAGCTCTTGTACCTTTGGAAGAGTGAGGTTTTCTTCCCTTCCTCCTGAGAGCTGCCCTGTTCCCCTTAAAGCTTTTTATTTTCTTGTCCCTTTGCTATCTTGGTATTGACAGGATCTTCATTACTATCTGATTCTGCCGCCTCTCATTCTCTAATGATGCCATCTTTCTGCCTCAGAACAGTGTTTCAAGGATTATTTCTGTGTCTGTCCAGGTGTTTTGGAGCAGTCATCCTCAGATCCCCAGTCACTGTGCCCCCACCATGGCACAGGCAGATCCATCTCAGTTATACTCCTTGTGTGTCGTGTGCCTCCAGAACTGCTCCAAAGACAAAGAGAGGCTTGGATCACCTTAACTGAGCAGTTAGTGTACCAGTGAGTGCCAGGAGCATCCCAAGGTCCTTTGGCAGCTCCAGCTGCTGTGCCTTAACTGCAGGAGAGCCAGGACAGGCTGCAGGATGGGGCTTTGTCTCCCTGCACCCCCTTCCTTTTAGAAGCATTTTCTTAACATGCCTCCTCACAGAAAAGGTTAATCTGTCTTTGCCAACATACAGCTGCCACAGGCTGATGTTTCCTAGGCAACATTCCTATGGAAAAGCAAACTACTGACCATTGTCACCTTGCTTTTGTGAAGTCAAGCTATAGTTTCATTTATTATCCTTTAAAAACGTGGTTGCCACTATGCAGGTGAAAAAGAAGACAAAGTAGCCAGTACTATCTCACAAGAGTCACAAGCTGGTCCTTAGATGCTGCTCTCAACAGCAGGGATGTGAAAGTGCCCTTTAGGCTCAAAATAATTTCTAGGAAAATTAAAATTAGCTATTTTTTTTAACAACAAAATTTTCCCCACATTTTTCATTCAATTGCAGAACACCTATCAGCTAGGTGTTCCACAGCTGGGTGAACCATAACTAGTCTTATTCAAACCATCTGTAACCCGTGGGTCAGCAGCCCCAGAGAGGGGAATGATGGTCTCTGAACTGTGCTGCAGGAGGCTTGTGCTGGTTGCTGAGGTCAGTGGCACACTCTAAATGCTCACAGCACTGCCCAAACACAGCTATTGAAGTGCTCTCCTGTTTTCTGTGTCTGTCTCCAGCACACCGTGAAATTTTTGTTTTTGTAAGCTAATCCAACCCTGCCTCCCTGATAAGTATGGCTTTAAACTTAATTGTTTGTTTGTTTGTTTGTTTGTTGAGAAGGGGAAGGAAGTAGCAAGGAAAGCATCACACACTGATGCAATCAAGCACAGGAGAGAAAAGCAAAACCCCTCCAGCAACAGGTGGCACCTAAACAAATGCTGAACAAGGCAGTTCATCAATATGCTCACCCTGTGCTTCCTGGGCTGTCTTTCTCTCAGATTCTTAACTTGACTGGTGATTGCCTGTTTTTTCTCAAGAGACACCACTGAAGCCTATCAGAGGAACTTGCCATGTCTATTCTTAGCCTCCTGATCTATTGTGGGAGAAGAGAGGTGGGGTTCTTCTGCTAGCCAAGACAAAAAAAGAATCAGCTGTCTGCAAGCTGATAAAAGCAAAGCTGCAATTTCCATTTACTTTTCAGTTTCATATGTGCCATGTTGGGCTGCTTCAGCTCCCTGTCGCTGCAAGGTTTGGTTTATATTAGCAAAGCTCACATTCTGGGGAGCAGCAGTAGGTAACAGGAGAGCTACCACCACTTTCTTCTTTAGAAAAATCACTCCTAAGCATGAAATGACCCTGTCCTCACAATCACAGCAATTGTGCACCAGAGGCATACAAAAGAATAAAATAGGTGGCGTGTTTTAGATGGCTCAGACATGCACATGACACTAAAAGGAGACTGTTATTTCATACCTGGGAGATGTGGATTCCTTCTTTTCTGCTTTATCCTGGACGAGCTATGGGAGAACATGAGCAGCAGAGGGCAAGGTGCTGGCTATCAGTGATCCCCAGGGGATTTTCTGCTCCAGCTCCCCCAGCCTTGAAGCACTGACCATCACTGTGGCATTATGCAGCAGGCTCTAGAGCAGAACAGATGTAACTCAAAGGCCCTGGTTGTGTAATTCTCAGTACACCTCAGTATGGGGGAACCTGTGGGCCTCACACACAGAAGATGAGATGATATAGCTGTCTTTGTGGGCCTTGCCTATGACCCTGTGCGTTCAACAATCAGGAGGGAAAACTCCCTCCCCTCCACGCTCCCGGAGGGCTGGTGCAGGTCACACATGAATGAAGGCAGCTATTTCACACTTGGCTTGCAGAGGGCACAGCATGCGTGCCTGGGGAGCAGGGAGAGGAGGGAATCGGGGCAGGAGGAGCAGGAAAGAAAACAGGGCAATAGGACTGGAATCTATCCTTGAATCATTCACAACACCAGCTGGACATAAATGCAATCCACTTAAGAGACTTTGTTTTTTAATGTTTGTTTGGTTTTCTCTTTATAACTTGTCAAAGAAAGCTTTTATTATTTTGGGATTTTTCAGAGTTCTTAAGTCCTCTTTTGTCCTCTCTCTTCAGCTCTGTGTAGTTAGAGACTACCTAGTTTATCTCCAAGTCCTGGGAAACCCCACAGGCTGCCCTCCCAATGCCTTTTAAAGTTTTGAGTTCACTCACTGGGTACATTGTAAAGGAACAAACTACATTCCTTTAGCAATGACCTCCCAAGGCATACCTGGCAGATCAAACCCAGTGTGGATTTTGGAGATACACCTAATTGAGCTCATGCATGCTATCCATGATTCTGCTGTATGGATCTTGATCTCAGTATAAGCCTAAAATTTATCCCAATATCACCTGGTGCCAATATCACCTATCCAGGTATAGATAACATGGAAGTGATGAGTGTAATTGTTCATTCCTCCTGGTAAGCATGATTACAAGCCATGACACTTCCTTGCATGAAACCAAAGCAAACTGAGTTAGCAAAAACTGCCTGTTAGAGGTGTTCTATTTAGAGACAACTGCAATTCAGAATCTTAAAATATATCAGAAAGAAACAGAATAATATACAAATCTTGCTGAGGAAACAAGTTTTGAATCAAATACTCTAAAAATATTCCCTGTGATCCTTTTTTTTTTTTTTTTAAGAAACATTATATTTGGAGAGAGCACAGGAAAAATAGCTTGGGGGTGGTGAATTTATTGGCACATATTTGGCACGGATGGCACCAGGAAGGCTGACAGGTTTCTTCTATTCAGGAACCATCCTGCACTCCTTGCAGAGCCAAGTGTTCCTGCCTACATCAGGCACCCCCTGACTGGGATGTGTCTCTGTCTCTGCAATGCTGCACTTACAGCTTAATGTATCAAAGGCAGTGCACATTAATTTTAATTCCTATGACTATGCCAAGCTGTAAATTGAAGTGGTTCATGAATCATTCAGCTGGAGAGGCAGCTTCCAGGAGAGAGGCGAGGCAGATGGCTGTGACAGCTAAACCTCCCCAGCTATCCCAGGTTTAACTTACCCATCTAGGGCAGCATTCTTATTTACTCTGCCTACTCAAGTCCTGCAAAGACAAAATATCACTTCTCCCCTGCAGCTTATTCAGCTTTCCTTCTCCCAGGAGCTACTCAGAGCTGTCAGCTCACCCTTGTTTGTCCCTAACCAGCTCCAGATGAAATGAGAAAGGAAAGCCACACAGCTTCAGCTGTAGCTTGCTGGTAAGAAAGTCCTTGTTGGACTGCCAGGGAGGAGAGTTTGTCTCAGCACCTCAGGCAATAATTCAGAGGAATAGGGACATGCAAGGGCAGGGCAGGAAAAGCTGACTTTTCTCTGGTATCAGCAATAAATTATCCCAGAAGCCAGGGAGGAAGGTGTTGTGTCTCACTTTCTCAGTCAATGGGCAGTGTACAGAACTAGAATGCTTCTGGAGGCAGGAGAAAATGCAGGCAGAACATGGGATGTTCTGTTATCATCATATTGTGTGGCTCACAAGCTCCTTGTCTCTGCAGAGGAGCAGTCCTGATCTGCCTTGTGAAGATTTTATCATTAAGGAATCTCCCTTGTGAAGTCACACTCCCTCATTTCTCTGCCTCCAAAATAAAAGGCTCTCTCTGTATCTGAGAGGAGGGCAGCTTCTCCCTGGGCCGTGCTGCACATGACAATTCAGGCAGGGCTCTCTGGGAGCTCTCCCATTGCAGGGTAATGCAGCTCTTGCCCATCTTCTGATCCCTGAGATGTTCAGAACAGACACCCACGCAGCTCCAGCTCTGGGAAATGCTTTCACCATGAGGGATCTGAGAGCTCACCAGTGGTACCAGGGTCCAGCTCTCTGGCAGTTCTCTGAAGCTCAGTAGTCCAGAGTTGTCCTTGGGCCCTCCTTGGTCTCCTAAGGTTCAAGCAAAATGTGAGGTGTAGATATGGACCCAAGGAATGCCCCAAACCCAGTGCCACAAAAGGATATGCTACTTCCAAACCAGCTCTGGGGTATAATGGGAGACTTTAAAACCAGAGAGCTGAAAAGCTGAGGGAAGCCTCAGAATTTGCCTAATTTGCATTGTATCAATTTTGTAAACACCTCAGAAGGGGTATAGCTAGAAAACTTGTTTCTACCATTAGATAGCACCTGCTTTGAATAGTAATGAACAAAAAGTGAAGAAGAGGAGGAAACAATATTCTACACTTGTATTATGTCTACTGCAGTTCAGTGAAACAGCTCCCTGGTTTGAGCTCATGAACATTTACTGTATATTCATTTTATGGGCTTTGAGTAACTCTTCCCAGTTAAAGGACGTTGTTCAGCACATATGGACTTCCAAATATAGTGAAACCAATTTGCTTTGGAAAGCAATATATCTGCTAAAGGGCAGTTTTATTTTCCTTTAGGTAAAGCAGAACTTTTATGCATAGCAGGATCCCAAAATACAAAGCCCACTAATTGGAGGCAGGGAGAGACAGCATACTAAGACTAGTTAAAAACCTGGTGAAATATTTTAAAATCTCAAAGGATCCTGACCTCAAACCCTTTATAGCAGCTATTCCCAACTACTCAAGCTCCCCTAAGCACTTAAGCAGGAATGAGCAATCACTGTTTTACTACCTATGTGTCTGTTAAACAAAAAAAAATTGTTTATATATTTGAAGGATCATTTGTAGACATTACACTGAGAATACACTCAACAGTGATTAAAGAAAAGCAGGTCTGCCAAGAGATCTGATAAGTAAAGCAATGAGACCTTGCTGCCACACCTTGTGCACTGCCCCATTCATCCCTGCCTGCCCCACCTCAGGCTCTGTTCTCATGAGCAGCTGAAGCTTGTTCTTTTTCCTCTTGCTACTGTAACTCCATAAATCTTCAAGTCAAAGCTAAAACCTGGAGTTCAGAGCATTGTGGGGCCTGGGTGCTACGTCTGCCAGCTGGGGACACCAGGAGCAAAAACCTACAGTCTGAGAGGGGAGTCACCAAGAGTTTGCCAGTGACAAACCCTGGCAGTGAGACTGTGCTGGCAGGGTGTGATACCTAAAGCTAAGTGTGGTCTGTGAAGTGTCAAGGTGTGAACAACGTGCCCAGGCCATGACTGCAAGCAGTGGGAAGTCAGGTTCCAGTTGAGCTCCCCGGCATCACATCCTGGTGCCACTTGAGACAGAGAAGGGCAGCCAAGGCACCCACACGGGGCTGGCTGAGCTGATGTGGAGTTTAGGGAGGACCTTGGTCCCCTGATGGGAGACAGGACATAACACAGAATAATTTAATAATAGTTTGCTGCATTTAGGTACATGAATGTTGACTCAGTCTAGTCAGAAGGGTCAAGGGGGCTCACCTACAACAGATACCAACATTTGGCCTGGTCAATAGCTCTCCTGGGTCAATTCACTGTATTGACAGTATGATTGTATTGAAATTATTGGGAAAAATTTCTACACTAGTAAGGTAGACAAGCATTGGAACAGGCTGTCCAAGGAAGTGGTGCAAAATGATCAAAAAATGTGTAGATGTACTGCTTGGAGACATGGTTTAGGGGTGGACTTTGCAGCACTGGGTTAGTGATTGGACTCAATGATCTTAAAGGTGTTTTCCAACCTAAATGATTGGGTGAACTGCACTCTAAATGTAGATACACACCCAAATTCCTACTCACCTCTGGAGTATACATGCCTCCATTCACGTGGGAATAGAGCTGGGAACACACCAACCTCTGCAGAAGGTAAGTGTACAGCTGAATGGGGTCCAGCCCCTTAAAGAGCTGGTGAGGCTGGTAAAAGTGCTTTGCCTCTTCAAAGCTATTGCTGTGCACAGCTGTGCATGGAAAGGTCCTGGGATGGAAAAGTCCTTACAGTAGATGAATGTGGTGAGCACTCCCATGGGAGAAAGGATCTGGATCTGGTCCTGGTCTGTGGGGCCAGGGAGGGGGGATTGAGTTTTGTTTGTTCATTTGGCAGAGAAGTTGTGCATTGCAAAACTGCATCAAAAGTCCCTGTAACTGGGAGCAACCTGACTATTTTTCTCCTCAAGTGACTGACTGAGTAAATCACAGGGCTAGAGAGCTCAGTTCCCCCTTACCTGCTCTTACCCTGTCTCATTAGCATCCTTAGCTTCATTATGCTGCAGCAGAAAAAGAAGTTTTGGAGGTTTCTCCTTACCTGGCCTCAGTCTGGTCTCAGGTGTCACATTGAGAGTTACACAATGAGGAGGAAAAACTGAGAACTTTTGCTGCATGAGCATCCCTGTTGGAAGAGACTAGCAGGAAAAAGAAGGCAGATGTTTGCTAGTGAAGGGATTCCCTGAGCAAGAAGCACTAGCAGAGCCCTACACCACAGGAGGACACAACTGTTGGGATACAGCACAACACACAGGGTCCACAGGTAACGTTACACCAAAATAATCCCCTGTAGGGTGTTATAGTTTTTAATCATTGTATTCTGAGAACCTCTCTGTAGGATCTGGAAAAGCTTCTTCTGCAAACAGAGAGACATTCTGGACCTCAAATATGCATCAAGTGTTGACAAAATGGCACGACCCCCTCTGCAATGGCCCAACAGCAAGGGCTTGTGCCACCTCCAGTTGGGACAGGTTGGCCTGAATTGCTTCCAGGACATCAAAAAGCTTTCACATTTCAGCAACAGCTCTTGTCTTCCACGGCAGTTCAACCTATTGTCTCAGTGGGAGTATTTTTTTACTATTCAATACCTGCAATAAATCAAACTCCATATATTAACAAGAAGCTCAGAGTAAGTTAAATATCAATGGATTAATTAAATATGATGGATAATGATTGCCAGCTAACATAGGCATTTGCAATGTTATTGCATGTTTTAATAAACAGTCCTCAATTAATTTGTGAGGATGGTGCCTGTTCTGAATGCATGCTTTGTGCCTTGCCTCCCCTGCCCCACTTCAAGGAGCATTATCTGCTGCTGTTGTGTGGTGGCAAGCTCCTCTGCATATGGAAGCAGGTGCTCCCCAGTTATCACAGACTGACATTCAGCACCTTCACTGATGTGTAGATAATGTCAGCCTGGAAAGGTGGCAGGCAGCATCCTGTCCAGCCTTCCCTGTGGTGTGGAAAGATAAGCATCTCCAGCTGTCAAAATCCTTCTCCTTTCTTCTGTATGCAAAACTTACATGCCATTTGTGGCAGCTGAGGATGAGAGATATGCCCTTGGTTTAACATGCTTTGCAGTTAATCCTCTCCAAAGTGTATTTAAAGCCAACAGCAGTAGCTCAGTACATTAAGGGATTTGGTCAGTGACCATATTTTAATGGCCATCAGATGATGGTGCCCCCTTTATGTTGTAATTCTCTTGTGATACTTATGCATGCATTGCATGTACAGGCTAAAGGAGATGAGGGAATTTTATAAATCCTGGGGCCTGAGAGAAATGCAACCCTGGCCAGGAACAAAATGTGTGCCATTTCATCAGGTTTTTGTATCATTACCTATCTCAATTTGCAGAAACAAGCTGCTTATAATTGCAGTGAAGAGGCTGATGCCTGATGGTTAGTATTTTAAGCACTTTAAATGGCACATGATGATATAAGCTGGAACTCTTGTGCTTGCTCTAAACAGTGGCCTGTGCTGACACAATGTGATGACATGGACTGTTGCAAATCTAGCAAAAACCACCTCTAGGCATAGGTGCTAGGCAATAGTAATATTGTATAGGTTACTAGTACTATAGCTGTACAAATATACTGTTTTGGCACTACACAGGAATATCCTGTTTTAATCCTGGTTTCTTGATGTTTATGTGATTGCACTGTGACTGTATTTGTCTGAAAACTGTTGAGTCAGTAGCTGATTTCGATCAGTTTTGACAGAGCTTCCAAAGGTATCCTACTTTTGCCAGCTCTGTGAACATTGGGTGTCTGAATAGAGTTAAAAGAGACCCATTTGACACCCTGATGAGAGAGGAGGGGGAAGATAAGGGAAAAAAGGAACGTTCAAAAAGAAAAAAGGGAGACAGAGAAGAGTTCTTGTCTTATTAGACATCAGCACATTTGCTGCCAGATGCAGACCTTGGTGTATTCACTGTTTACCCTGTCCCTGCTCCTGCCATCAGGTAACCCAGCCTGCACACAGCAGCTAAAAAGCAGCACCTGGACTTTATACCCTGCCAAGCACAGTTACAATCACAGACACCTGGACTTACTGCTCTGGGGCTCCCTGTGCTCCCCTCTGGTGCATGGACCTCCGTGGGCTGGGGACAAACAAGTGCATGGAAAATCAGGAAGCCAGAAGAAAATGCATTTGAGTCCTCCGTGTAGGAGCTGATAACTTTTAGCCACTACAACAGCTTGTCACTGGTCTGTCCTGAGTATTTTTGTGCAATTGGGTTTCAACCAGCAGGACTCTGAGCAGCCCTCAGTCATGCCCTAAGGCTATAAATTCCTGGGAGCTGAGGAAGGGACAGATCCAAATCCCCCACAGCCTGGTGGAGAGCTTTAACTGGTGATTTATTACTCAGCAGGACAAGCATCTGGCTGCTTTGCTGATAGGAAGCTGCACAACTGCAGAGCATGTGTGGCATCCCTCTTGGAGGCAGGCATTTGACAGCAGCCGAAAAGCAGAGTACCTTTGGTAACTCTGCTCTTGGCACACCAGGTCCCACAGGTATATTCTGACATACCTCACCCCGTCTGTTCACTGCATAAAGGATCCACAGAGGATCCTCTCCGGTGGCTCTGATGGATTCCTCCAGCAGGCAGTGCCTGGCACCTGCTGTCCCTTGCTGACACCATCCTGTTCAACAGGTACAGAGCCATAGAAAGGCTTGTGTTGGAAGGGACCTGGAAGATCAAGGTAGTGATTCTGCAGCTGAGGAACAGCCTTGCCAGGCCTGCAGGCAGGCTGAGGGGGGAGAACACTTCTAGAGACGGTCAAGCTCAACCCCCATCAGCCCAAGTGTGTCTCACCAGGGCTGGGTCACCTTCCTGGATCTGCTGGTGACACTTTTCCTAATGCAACCCAGGGTGCTGTTGGCCTTTTTTGCAGGTAGGGACATTGCTGGCTCCTGCCAAAGCTGGTGTCCACCAGGACCCCCTCATCCTTCTTTGCAAAGATGTTCGTTAGCCAGACAGCCCCTGGCACGTCCATGGGCCTGGGGCTGTTCCTCCCCAGAGGCAGGACTTGACACTTTCCCTGGTTAAAGGTCACAAGGCTCCTGACAGCCCATTCCTCCTGCCTGCTGAGGTCCCTCTGGATGTCAGCACGACTTCCTGTTGCACCTGACCCTCCTCCCAGTTTTGTACCAGCTCCAAGCATCATGCTTTCCCACAGGCAGAGCTTCCTGTGGAATGACACCGTGCCTCGGTGTGAGCTAAATGCAGCAGTGAGATTATTGTTTCAGCACTTCCAGCCAGGGCTGAGCCTTCTCTTTGGGGTGCTGTGGGTACTAAAAGGCCAGGGCAGGAATCTGTAAATTTTTCACAAGTAAAATTAAAGTTCTAGAGAATTTAGAAATGAACATCTCAGGTCTGAAATGCCTCAGGTGTGAAAACAGGGAGACCATGTCCTGAGCCTTCTTTGTAACTCACCTTAAATTGTTAATGTCTGCTTTGGTACTACTTGTCTGAAAATTTATTTCATCTGAACTGACTGCTGTGCTGGACTGAACCAGAGTTTTGTTTTGAGACGTGATAGATACAGCAAAAACCACATTTCTACCTCCAACACAAATGCTTGACTCCCCCAACCTTATCTTTGCTCAGGCCCAACAAAAAGTCATGTCGTTCATTGCTTTTTCTACTTGTAGCCACTAGAAATCAATATAAAAGAAAAAAGAAAAAGTGGAAAAAACTCAGAATCTGAAAATTTTAGTGCAGTGCTGCTAGAAATATGGGTGTGTTTTTAAGGCTGCTCCATTTGGCTAGGTTCATACAATGGAAAAGGAAGCTAAATGAAAATGTAAGGGGGTTTCAGGGGTTTTTTTGGTATTGTGACACTCTGTTTTACCTTTCCGCAAGAAATAGCAGATTCTAAAATGTTTGATTTTTTTTTTTTTTTTGCCTGAACAGAGGTTTTTACATGTATTTTTACTGCAGGTGAAGTAAACAGAAACAATGGCAGGTAAACAAAACTGCAAATGTGTCTGGGAGAAAGGCAGGGAAGATGACGAATCTATAATCACACCTCTGTCAGCCTGGCTGCTCTCAGCTCAGATGGCAGGATGGTGCTCTCTAGGTATAATGGAGATCTATAAATAGCTGCATCATTATATAACCCAGCAGCAGTCTCATTCCCTTTCTAAAAATAGGCTGTGCAGCAAAGGACAGTCTGGTGATGTGTTGCTCCTGATACCGATTAATAGCATGACTCACACTGCCCAGCTAATAAAAATGAAATGTGTGCCTTGGAGGCACTGCAATGGATAGGGTGAATTTATATGAGGGGGAAAAAAATATTAGATTTGGTTTTGTGACCAGTGAAGGAGAAACTGAAATCTAAGCAATTTCATAATGCAGGGCAATATTACATTATGTCTCTCTAATCATAATGACTTCAAAGAAATGTGAAGCTGTCATTAATGAAATGTTTAATGTCTTGTGTTCTGTTCATAAAAAAATAGTTTATTGCCTTTGAGTAATTACTGCAAACTCCTTTGGGGGGGGTTATAATAATCTCATATTCCCTAGGTGAACATGGCTGGCATGCTTGGGATGCCTTTCAGAGGTGGGCTGTGTTCACTCAGGATGCAGGTGCAGAGCTCCCACTGTCAACCAGGCTGCACATGCAGAAGGGAGGGAAAGTTTTCTGTAAAGTATAAATATTCTTTATGTAAAAAACTTTGATATCAATGCAGTGAATTGCATCTAAGGCACACTTTGACCTTCAAACTTGAATTATCATAAATAGTGAGGCATGTACACCCTCGTTCAGTCATACTGCCTGTGTGCTCCCTCACATCCAGTCTGCAATCAATATTACCATTTCACACACAAGGATTTTGCATCCACCTTTTTTGTCTTTAGAGTGCTTTCTCTGCTGAAGCCCTTGCTGATGTCTTTATTTAATTACGTGGGAAAGGTGAATGTCTAACTGTACACAGTGACTTTGATGGAAAGTGCTGCAGTGGATTCCCCTTATAGCTCAGGACATTGGTCTTTGCTCAAGAAGGAAAGAGCCTTCTGCAGTGAATTGCAGCATCATTTTGTGTCATCTTCACCAGTTTGTCCAGACTTTCATGTCTTTCATTAGAAATACTTTGGTCATCTTCCAGGAGCCTGCTTATGCAGTAAAGCAGTTCTCAGCAGGAGTAAAGGTCCTGAATTGCTGTAATATCTGTTACTAGATAGAAATTTATTGGGAAAAAGAAGTGACTCCCTCCAGCCTTTGCAATCACTGGGGATACAGTGAGGGGACCTAAGCTCAGGCAGGTCTCCCATCTCTGTGGGGCAGCCCTGTTGCTGTAGGAAGGTCTCTCCTGCTCCCCGGTGTGGCTGCCTCTCCTGGCAGCAGCAGACACAGCAGCAGTGCCCCACTGTGCCCAAAGCCACCCTGCCCTCCTGCAGAGTGTAGGTGTGCCTTGGGGACAGCCCAGGCTGCAGAGTAATTTCTGGAAACATCTGTCTAATGTCATTTACCTGGATCACTTCCAGCTCAGTGTAACCCAGAAGCAAAACTGTGCGGACCCCTGACACAGCAGCACCCGAGTGCTCTGGCCATTGCCTGCAGCAGCTCCAAGGAGGGCTCCCAGGAGACATCTGCTGAAGCACTGGGAAATTAGGGATCCCTTGTACCTAAAGGCAGCTGCTGTGAGCAAAGCTCAGCAGCTCAGTCATCCTAGGACCCCCTTGCCACCAGCTCCCTGTCCAGCCAGCTGTCCCAAAGTCTGTCCCTCCCCTGCACCTCTGGGGAGAGACACCACAGTCCTGGCTTTGCTCAGCCTCATTGCTGTGCTCAGTGCTTTTGCTTTCAGGGTTATCCCTCAATCAGGCTTGGCAGCTCAGGAAAGACAGGGGATGTCAGGTGGTTTGGGACACCTCTGCCACCTGGCATGGGCATTCTCCAGCCCAGAGCCTTGCTGGTGTCCCTGGCCAAGAGAGGCAGTTCTTGCTCTCCACTGGAGCAGGCACTGCTGTGTGAGGCTGAGGTTTCCTGGTTGGAGGCCACACACACCAGCACTGGATAACACAGTCTGAAACTTCAGCCTCCACTTCC
This sequence comes from Drymodes brunneopygia, assembly GCA_013400955.1. Lineage (NCBI taxonomy): Eukaryota > Metazoa > Chordata > Aves > Passeriformes > Petroicidae > Drymodes > Drymodes brunneopygia. Next base: position 1,536,234 of record VZTZ01047218.1, on the reverse strand, counting down.
TTCTCAGTTATATTCTGTTCACCCCTTCTTCAGTCTCCAGCCCTATGGTTCAATAGTAAATTGGCCATTTCCTCACCATACAATAGCCAGTGATGTTTTGCTGAGGAAAGGCTTAGGTTGACAAGCACCAGAGAAGAGGGAGTGTTATGAACAACTTCCTTTTTGCACAACTTCTCTGACTTTTCCCAGACTCTTTTTTCAAGCAGTTAGGTGTTCCATTTGCACCTCCAGCAGCCACAGTGTCAGTAATTCTTAATTTAAACGATTTAGCTGAGCTTCCCATCAAAACAATATTTTTTCTTCTTTCCCCTCAGGATGTGGAGCTCTGCTCCAGCTGCTTCCCTTTGACAGATTTACGGTAATAAAAAATAAAATAAGAAAACTGTTATTTTGGTTTCAAACACAAATCTTTTGTGACAGATTAGACATGGAGGGATAACCTACCCGGCTGGAAGAGTCAGGTATTTATCTGCAGGACTGCACAGCTATATCCAGCAAAGACATGGTACCAGCAGCTTGATCTTGGTCACGTGAATAACCTTAAAACCTTTTAAAACCCAGGGGAATGCCAAGGGGACACTTTAAGGGAACTTGCACAGAAATGACAGTCCTTATCAATCAGGAAGGTTCCTGCACTGAAAGCCTCAGCTGTGCCACACAGCCCTTGTGGTCCCCACCAGTTCCAAATGCCCACACTCAGGTGAGGCTGAGCAACAAGGTACCAGCAGCCAGCCCACAGCTGCCTCATGCCACGTGGTGTATCTCAAATCCTAAAATACAGCTCTTGGGGGCTTCCAAACCTGACAACTATCGTGAAATTTAAATCTACTGTATGGTTAGGAAGAGCCATACCCTGAGAGGAAAGGTGTTGCACAGCTGGCAACAGAAGAAACACGCGGGTCTCAGAGCAGCAGTTGAATCTTCAGGTAGCACCGACCAAAAGCACCTGCCCTTCTTTATTTTTTTTTATTTTTATATCTTACTAAAGACAATTAAGGATTAGTGAAAAGGGTTAACACCCCTGAAGGTTTACAGGACAAAGACATGGTCAATCATCTTTCTCCACCCCAGGAAAAGGAATGAAAAACAATTTCACAAGTGCAAAACAATCCCGGCCGGTTAAGAAAAACAAGGACCATGTTTACAGAACAAGCATGGGAAACTACAGCTACAGTGTTACAACTTATGGGGCCCTGTAAAACCAGGGCGGCAGAAAGGTACCATTTTGATGAAAAGTCACATACATAAAGATTTCTGTGTTCCTAGGTATTTCTGTCTGGCTTGAATGGACATGAAGAGTGGCTAAGGATGGGCAGTGAGGCAGAAGGTGGCTTCCCACCAGAGCCCCCTGTAAATATTGATCTGTAAGGCATTTTTAGAGTAAATATAAACCAAATGGACACTTTTGTGTTTATGTTAAAGTGCTGCTTGCATTTAAAATGAAAGGAAACAGAGGAACACATTTTAGATACTCCTGTGGATTGTGACCTTTCCAGGGAAAACCAGACTGCTTCTTTAGGAGCATGCAGATCTCATGGGAAGGCTCTAGCACAGGTGTTCCCCAATGTACCGGGCACATCAAACCCCATGCAGCAAGGAAATTCAGGGTAATTAGGTCTGAAGGCACATGCAAATGTAGCCTGATGGTAACACAATGATTAAATGCCCAAGCAAGGGCTGGGAGAGCAGCGATGCTGTTCCCTGCTCTCCTCTGTGCCAGAAAGCACTGGCAGGGTCTCTGACACTGCACATGTGGTGAGGCCACACCACTGCCCTGGGCAGGCAGCCTTGCAGGCAGGATTTGAAGTTCATCTGGCTGGCATTTGCCCAGTGGCCACCCTGCCATGGCTGCTCACTTGGTGCTCCTGAAGGCTCTTGGACTCACCTCGCCCTGTCTGTAAAGTTTCCAGCCAGCAGCATCCATAGCTGCTCAGTGAATCCACTGTGACTAATTTACAGTTTCTTCCCTGATTGATTAGTTTGGAATGAGAGAGAAATCATTAAACCCCAGGCCTTTTATTGATAATTTGCAAATGGGGAAAATGGTTCAATTCTTGGTATTGATCATTAGTTACATCCACTTCCCTGCAATTATACAAAACATGGCATTTGTTGCTTGGATTGTGCAGGTTAAAGCCACATCTAGGAAGAAAATAGGCCTCCCTGTGGCTCACTGCAAAGCATCTTGTCTTCTAAAAAACAACTGCAGGAGCAGGAAAGAAAAAGAAGCAATGTGCTGCCTTAAAAAACATGCTTGTGGTCCTGTGGAGAGCAGACAGGTCTTCTTTTACTTGCTTCAAGAAAAAAGTTAAGGTCCAGGACAGCATGGTGATTCAAGCCTCACAAGCACAGGCTGGAATTTGTTGAATCTTCCAAGTTAATACACAAACAGCCAGGCTGAAGTAAAAAGATTTACAAAGCTAAAAAGCATTTCTGGCTTAATAAAAGCTGGTTAATAAAGCTGGGAACTGAATGTCCATCCTGCCCATCCCTCTGACTGAAAGAACCACAGGCCCTCTCTGTGTCCATCTATGTCTCCAGGGCCCCTCCAGGTGTGAAAGCCTCTCCCATCTCCTCCACTCCTTTTGGCATGATGTGCCATAAGTCTGCCTGACCCAAAAAAACACCCCAGCACCCTCCCTGCTTTGCATATTGAAAAAGGACCATATGCTAAAATATTCTAACCAGGCAAGAAACCTTACAAAGATAAACTTGAAGATTTTACCCTTCATTAACGAAATGCCATCACAGTTCATTCAAAAGTTGGAATTATTTAAAACCTGATGTAGATTAATCCAAAAGTAATTCTAAATGGATGGCTAACTTAGCCACTGTATTCTGTGATGAAGCCCATGCTTAATCTAAAATAATCTTTATTTTATTATAGTAATAACAACCAAACCAGATGCTTTAGCCTACATTTCATATTTGAAGGTACTACTGATAGAAAAATAATACCCCATAGGATGGTCCTACATGGTGCAGTCTGTGCCTTGAAGGGAGAAGAAAAAAGGAATAGCCTGGCAAAGAATTATCACCTTTATTATATAGCTGAGGAGCAGGGGCACTGAGTGATTAGCTGTCTTGCTCACAATACCATTGGAAGGCTATAGCGAGACCTAATAGGGCCTGGCTGTGCCAGACAATGTGTTCTCACTGCACTGCCATCTTTCTTCACTGATGGAAATGGCTTATTTTAAAAGTAGATTTTCATTGGCATCAGCTTGGTTAAAGACACCCAATTTCTCGTGGCTGGATCACACATTAAAGGTGAATAACCCTTGTTCTGCTGCAGATGACTGCTGTGGACAGCTGTAGTCCTAGGCACTAAAACACTATGAAAAAAATAGCATTAATTTTAGTTAAAAAAAAAATTGCTAAAGTTCTAGGACCTGAAGAGAGCATTAAGAAAAGATCTTATCATCCTTAACTCTGTGTGTTCTTGTACTGTCAGGTGACAGGTATGTGATTGTGTACAATATTGCCATGAAAAGCCCAAGATTTAAAGCACCACTAACATCCCTGACACACACTGGAGATGTAATAACCTGGGGCATAATGTTCAAAATCCATCTGGTTCCAGGTGGCTACAGCCAGAAGTGTACACTGTGTAGAGAGGTTGCTCTATGTTGTATCTATGGGTGTTTTCCCTTTGCTGAGGAATTTTTGTTCACTGGTGTGGTCATTTCTCTCACTGCATGCCCAATTTCATGGACCAAAATCCCCATGATAACAAACTACAACAGGGCAAATCCTCCTCTGGGCCAGCTGCTTTGTTTACATAACATGCTAACTTTTCTAGCACTTATGTGTTTTATGAGAAGATGTAATTGGAAGTGTAACTTTGGGTGCAGAGATTGCAAATAAAGTAATGGTGCATTAATTACTTTCTTTTGTTATTTTATTATTTTATTATTTTATTATTTCTAATTTGCACCTGGTCTTCTAAACTTTGATCCAACTAAATAGAGAGCAAGACAAGAAAACGTGAATCACTTTAGACTTCTGAGCAGCTGTTAAGGAAAGGAGTGATGGCTGGCCCTAAAAATAAAGCAGTGGAAGAGCACTGATGCTCCAGGTGGTCTGTGTTCCTACAAAGCACCCTGAAGGGGAAAGCAGCCCTGTCTCTGCCATCCCCATGGGAACTGATCTGGAAATACAGTCAGGGCTGGCTTTGTGTTGCAGACTGAGATTTGCTGCCTGGAAAATGGCTCTCCCTGGGATTTCCAACTCCCTAAAGCCCATCCACATAAGCCCATTAATTATTGTTGCTCTCCTGAGGACTGACAGCCAAACCATTGGTGGCACTGCTGCTTTTCCTTGGCACCAAATTTTCCTCCTGTGCTTCTGCTTTTGCCTCAATGTGCTCACGAGCTGCAGGAGATGTATTTAGTGTTGATGCCTCCCAGATGACTGGCAGCAGTTGGGCACAGTAATGGTCTCTTCTCTTCCTATTTTTCCCCAACCTTTATTTTCCCATGTTAGCCAGCTACTTTATTTGTGAAATAAAATTAATGGCCCAGGTGTAATCTATTCCAAGTCTTTCCCAGATAGCAAATTTTGGCAGCACTTAATGTGAATGTCAGGGGTTTTGCTAACCAGTTTTCAGCTTCTAATCCTCACCATGAGGAGCTGAGCCACTGCTGTCTTGTAATCCATTGCTTCCATAGCACTAGAGAGCCCAGCCAGGCAAAAAGGCAGTTCTTTTATCTCAGAGAGGATACATCTATGGATTCACCAAAAAGACACAAATGAGAGATGAAGCAAATGTGGAGAGGACAAAGACAAGGCAAGGTGACAGCAGAATTCATAATTTCTTCCATTTTCCACAGCTCTGAGAGCCAGCTGTGACCTCTTTGCAGCACTCATCATACTGCAAACAGTGGTGTGTTTTAAAATATTATTCAGGCAAGAAAATGTATCCTATTTTTGCCCTAACTTTCCCAGCCAATCTACCTTTTGCTGAAGACATCTGTGATTTCATAAAACTGCCTTTCTTTTTCCTCTCTTACTAGTCATAATTGTGCATAAATCTTTATCACAGAAGTTTGCTACTCTAGTGAGACCACTTTCTGCAATTTAAAGAGCTGAGAAACACATCAAATTGTTAGTCAAAAGGGCAGGAGATAAAAGGTTTGAGATTTCTAACTTAATTTGAGATATTCTGTGCTTGTGTTGTGCGATAATGTTAAAAGTAAAGCGTGGGTGGATGCTGGTTTTTTAGTGCCTGAACTTTTCAGGGCCTCTTCCCAACAACACTGCAATAATTCACTTACTGTACACTTACCATGCAGAGAATGACATTATGTTCCAAACCTGCAGGAGAAAACCAAGACAGAGCTAATAAGGAAATCTTTTCTTCTGAGTGTGTCAAGGAGTGAAGGCCAATTGATTTTTCAGAGGAATCAAAAGCAATGTGTATCTCCTCAGCATCTTGCAATCCAGGTCCAATTATACTTTTTCTTTGTAACTGGTAAACAGGCTGCTTTCATGGTTTCCAGAACATTGTTCTCCTATTGCAAGTCTGGTTGCTTCATTATTTCTAGTGGGAAAAAAAATATTTTGGGGGGAGTCAGGCAACTGGAGAAAGATCAGAGGGCAGCATTTAAGTAGGTACAACATAAAAAACAACATAAGTGTTCACATTTACAGAAGGTTGGATTGTTGGACAAACATCCACGTTTGGAGAGGAACACAGTGATCTTGTAGTAGGAGGGTAGTGCAGCTTCTTACAAGGTAATGAAGTAGAAACAAAAACTTCATACCAAAGTTTCTCCTCTTCAGATTTAATTTGTGTTCCCTGTGGTACTTGAGTCTTTCCTCTTGTGATAGACTGTAATGTTTGAGCCAAAGCTGTGGTATCTTGGTCTTTGCTGGGATAAAGCTAAGGCAGGTTTTCAAGTTAGAATTTCCTCTATGGGTAGTTTGCCATACTCCTTTGCTACCTGATGCCATTTTAGATCAGACTGAAAGAAGGGAGTGTGTGTGAATTTTACTAGTGGCTAAACCAGGAAATCACCTTCTCACTCCTTCTGTGGCCATGTGCAGTGGATGAGTGCACTCAGCAATTCAGTGCCTTCTCAAAAGGTGCAAGTTCAAGGTTATACTTTCTATTATCCATTTGTTCTTTAAATATTTTCCTCTTTTCCAGCTAGGTGGCATGCCAGAGCCCATAAACCTCTTAATATTCTAGCTTTACCACACAGCTTTTACAAACAAGGTCATAGAGAACAGAGGAAAAACATATAATTAATAATTATCAAGACTTACTGCTGTGTGGGCTGAAAGTCCCTGCTCAGAAATTAGAACCAAATTATTCCAGGCTTTAAAAAAGGTAGTTAAGATATCCAGCATACCTAAATTATCTCCTCTGAGAGACTACACCAGCTCCATTAGCTCCCTGCATGTATTTTGCTCCGTGCTAACACGTACCACAGGCTTTAAATCACAGCAGCCAGTTCCTTCCCATTGAACTTGCCTCACCCCCCACACTCCCTGAAATGCCTTTCCAGTTCCCCTTGCTTTATCTGCTTCACCCCAGCCCCCTGTTAATGCCAGCTGATCTGGAACAGCCACACAGATTATTTAGCAAAGCAGGGAAAAGAAGGGGAAATGTTTCAAGTATTTTTGAAATAGCTGCAAAAATCAGTAGTGCAATCCTGGTGCCTTTAGGAGTCCTCCAGGTTTGTTTCAGCCAGTGAAATGAGGGGGAACTACCAGGCCAGGTAAATCCTTACCCATGGTATTTCTAAGCAACTTGATTTAAACAGGATATAGTGGCACCGATTACCAAAATCTGAAAGTTATCCAGGAAATTATTAAGGATGCACAGATTTTAAAATGAAGAGGCACAAGTAAGTTACCTAATCTGACTGAATAATCCTGGATAATTAATTTGTCTCATGTTCCCCCAGGTTATCCAGTAATTTGTTGTTATGTAAAGAATTATTTTCCAGGCAAAAGTGTTTATATAACAATCTGGGACTAGTTCACTTACCAGTGAATATCCAGAAGGAAATTTACTTTGGGTTTAGAAACTTGAAAAATTGAGTATATATCCCCATAAGAGACATTTGTAAGGGGTGGACCAACGCTCTGCTAGAAAAGCCCTCCCTGAAAAGTGTGTCCTCTTCTTGGAAAGCAGCCCCTCTGATTCAGATTTTATATATTCCCTCATCAAACACTGTTCATGTTCTTTGTCCAGAGACAAAGTCTGTGGTTAGTCAAATAGAACACCAAAGGCATCTATTTTCTCCCAATAAAATAATAAATCATTGACTCTTAGATTGTGATATAAACATATTGGCCTAGAAAATAATTACTTATGTTCTTTTAGCAAATAATAGAAGGAAATCAGATTAAGAGCATTTATCCCATAAATAAAAAGCAAGACTGTATCCAAACATCTGTCACCAAACAAAATGTTTCTGCTACCCAAATCCATTTGTTAATTGTCTCCTCTCTGCCTGGAATGCAGCTGTTTAAGTAATTTCTGAAGTAGCATCCATGTCATTGACAGACATCTGTGCATAATCAGTGATGTGCAGAGAATACTCTATTTATAGAGAGGCAATCATGCCTTTCTCATCTTCCGTCCTCCCACCCACAGCTCTTTGCACTGATATCAGGGGAGTCCCAATCATGGTATTAATTCCTTTTCATCTGAAATGTACCCACAAAATTTAGTCAAGAACAAATGAGTAAAGAGAAGTGAAGATCATTTTTCTTGTGCTGAAAAATATTTTTAGATACCAGCCATAGAGATTTCTTAATATTAGAAAAGGGCAGGATTTGCTAAAATAGAAAGAACATAAAAATAACATTTTACAAATAGTATAGCATCTTTTATTTATCATAGCAGTCTTTGGGTAAAGGCCCAAAGCAAAATATTTGACTTTGAAAATGAAACAAAAAGAGGAGGCAACTATTACAAAAACTTTTTGTATTTATTCATGATTTTTTTTATTGAAATATAGCCTCTCCCTAAAACAATCTTGCTTGAGAAAAAGAAAATAAAAGACTTTAGTTCTTTTCAAATGCTCATAGAAGAAAGAAGAAAATTCTGTACAATGTTTCATAGAAGAAAAACCTTTTGTAAAGAGACCAGTCCTGCTTAAGTATCTATGGCTTTCTATGGAGCTAGGATGCTCCCATTCCACAGCAAGCACACTGCATCACAAACTTATCACAGCAGCTCTCATGTTCCAGCCCCAGAATAATTGAATTTGATTGAATGCTCCTTAGGAAGAGGAATAGGAAGGTGCTTGAGACACTTTGTAATGAAACACATACTAATTATAGTATTATTTAAGAGTAAAACATTTCAAAATGTACTTTATTTTACAAGGGGATATTCAAATATTAAAGATCATATATTATTCACTTACAAAGAAAATGAGTTTTTACTCTAAAATGGAACATACACAGCAGGGCAGAAAGCTATTCATGACATAGTTGTGAATGTGAAGGCATTCTAGTCAGTGATTGCTGTTTCCAGGAATCCTGTGCTTGACAGCAGGCTTTATATGGGCACAGTTTAAGTAGAAAAACCTAAACAAAACCCCTATTAAATGTCTTCAGCAACAAAGAAATGACTACACAGCTCCAATGTGAAGCTAATTTATAGATTTTGTGCTTATTTTTGTCTTCAGAATTTAATTTTTGCTTAACTGTCTGCACTACATAAAATAAGAACATTCCATACACTGGCTTGTGTGTCTCTGCTCAGAATAGTGAAGGATCTTATGATGACTTTGAGGAAGTCAGGCTAGCCTGGGGTTCTCATGGCTTTGCTGGGTCTCAGCAAAGGATATTGCACAAAATTAACCAATTGTTTCACTATTCAATAATTTAATTTATGACAGTGTTGTTATTTGCAAATTTTTCATGGGCACAATCTATGCTAACAGCACCAACTTCCATTAAAAATACTTCTAAATAAAATGGGATACTTGCAAACATCAAGAGATAGAGCTGTTATTTGTGAATATGTATTCTGCAAAACCTCTTAGTTCAGTTCCTGTCAAGGTTAGAGTTAGCTGTGGGTGTTGTGGAGCCTGCTGACTGGAATGAGAATCCTCCACAATTAACTGAAAATCTGCAGCACCACTGGGGTGATCTGCTGGGTTTTCCTGGCCTGAGAGAGATATCAAAAAATTTAAAAACACTCTGCATTGCCATTCAAGCTATGCTAAAATGCAGGGCTGCAGCTGCCTGTTCTATAGACACACTTAATGCAATTCCTGTCAAATGTTTTTGCATCTCCTGCAGTCAGGCTTGATTCTGCTCCTGTTTCTGGTTGAGGCCAGACTGGAGAGGGCTCTGGGCAGCCTGACCTGGTGGGTGGCATCCCTGGGGAGGGGATGTGGAGCTGTGTGATCTTTAGGATCCCTTCCAACCCAAACCAATCTATGATTCCATGACCAGAAAAACTAGGCTTGCATTGCTAATTCCACCAAGGCCCTGTATAAACCCTCAAAAAGAGAGCTATTCATTTTTTCAAGCCTGATAAACCATCCAGCAGACTGCTCTGTTCTTCCCCAAGCTGAACCATCCAAGTACCCAATGTGACTTCTTTGGCATGAGATAGTCCACGTACTAAGACAAATTTAGGCACAACTTTTGAAACCCTGAAGAGAAACCCTGACCAGTGTCCACAGCTACTGGTGCTCATGGGAGGGAAAACCAGAGTCTGACTAGATACCAGCTAATTTTAAAGCCCACATGGCAGAGCACATCACAGAAACAGTCCTGAGTCCCAAAGCAGCACTGCCCCAGCAGAAAGAATGCCAGGAAAACATTTAGCAGAGAACAGCTTGAGGCTAAACTTTGTGTTAATTTGCTTCCCTACCTCAATCTTTTCCTTTTACTGAAGGCTTTTACAGCCACTGCATTTGTCAATGTCAGATATGGATAAAATGCACAGCAGTCAGGACAGAGATTAGTGGAAAACTGGCCGAGGGTTGCTCCCTCCATTCAGTCAAGTCCTTGTGTCTTGAAGCATGACAGCTTAATTTTTTTAAAGCAGTTATGTAAAATTGAGACTGCATTTGTGTCCCCTGCAGCAGCAGGTCACTCTGCCCTCTGCCCTGCCCAGGAAGGCTCATCTTCCTGGCAGGGAGCAGAGAGAACATAATTTAAATTAACTCCTTGTCTGCTCACAAGGAACTACTCCACAGCAGGCTGGGAAAGTGCCACACCATTCTGAGGCAGAACCACCTGCCCATGATGAAGGACAGAAGGTCCAGCTGAATGCACTGTCCATGTGTGTGGTGCTCTCTGGGCTCCATGTCTTTCCTCCTAAATGATGAGGCCACAGGTGCACTTGAAAGCCAGAGGGCAGATAGATGAATTTGCTGTCATCCTTTTTTTTTCCAGTTTGTGTCAATTTTACTTGATTTTGCCAACAACCTCAAGAAGGAGTTTACTTGCTGACCTTTCTTAGATGTGTTGTTACATGTCTGAAAATCAATTTCTAGAGTTATCTGTTGTCTTTTTCTTTTTTTTTTTTTCCTCCCCTGTAGCACTTTGAAATGTGTAGGCTGGGGAGAGATAAGTGATATAGGTTTGCTGGACTGACACAAATGTAACTGGGACACAATTTATGACTCAGCTCATTCGTGGTAGATTATATGCTCTTGAGATACTCGATGATTTATAGCTGATGTAAATGGTGATACTTACTGTGCCATTAGCAAAGCCATTATCTCTGTCGTGAAAATGTGGAATCAATATTTGTCAGCAGAGACAGAAACAGTATTGTGAGCTTGCTGGTAAAAATGGGTTTGTGGAGAAGCATTCTAGGATTCCATTTGACACGGCCCTTTCAGAATTCTGAGAATAGTAATTTTACTAATGAAAATCCTGAAATCAGGTAGTTATGTCCTCTGCAATTATTAGGTCTGTGGTAATGGCCAGAGTGCATTAGCAGCCTCTCTCAAAAAAGAATTTTGCAAGTCACAACTAGGAAAAACTAGCCTGTGACATGATGCTGCCAGTCATTTTCTAGATAATAGCTAATAATATGTTGAAATATTACTTTTTGTCTTGAAAATTAATTCCCAGTATTGATTATTTTACTCTGTAATTAAACAAAATGCATTATTTTGGAGAAAAGTAGTACTAATTAGAGCCTCTCACCAAAGAAGAGGATCAGCACCATACGTTTAGGCCACTGAGAACAGGCTGGATGTCTTACTGGACATGCAAGGCAAACATCTGAGCTAGAGCTGTAGTGAGCAAGCCACTGACTACAGTCAGTTCACAATAAATAGTCACACAAACTATTTGTTCAAAGTCAGTTTAAAAATCATTGCTCTTCAAGTGACAGCTCTGAAGATTTACTTCACTAAATAAGCCATCTTTTAAGACTGCTCACTTTGGGATTTCTCAGGAACTGCTATTTGTGCAGGAGAACAGCTGAAAGGACCACCAGCCCTTTCTCAAAGGCATTGCTTAGGTCTCAAGCTGAATTGCTTTCAGAGCTCTGGAGCACTGGATGTGGCACGCTACCCTGGCTCACTCTGGAAACAGTTACCAGCCTTGAAATGCTGATCTCTCACAGAAGGTGCTCACGTTTCTCACTTGTAATTTGATGTGAACAGAATTTACCATGCAATGACTTGGGATTTTCCGTAAGGCTCTTAATAGCTTCACAGTCATTATGTTTGCCCCCTGCATCAGTTCCTTCCCTCACCTCTTGCATGGCTGGCTCACCACATCAAACCAATCCCAAAGTGCCCTTGTGTCTACCCTTGCACCTCAAATGTTCTCAACATCCCCACACCTGGACTGGCTAACCAGAACAGTTGCTCTTATTGTGGTCTCTAGTTCACCATCTTCTAGTTTCACACAATGTTGTTGTTACAGGATTGACACTGCCAGAGAATTTCAGAGTATTTCAGGTTTGAAGAGAACTCTGGCAGTCTCCAGTCCACTTCCCACACAAAGCAGGACCTGCTAGAGCAGGTTGCTTGGGTTGCCTCCTGCTGAAATTAAGTGTTTCCTTGGATGGAGAGTCCACAATCTCCATAGGCATTTGTGTCATTGTTTGTCCTTCTTTGTTTGACTTTTTCCTACTATTTTCCTACTATTTTTTTACAAGTTTCCTTATCCCCATTTCTGTCTGTCACCTCTGATCACTGCACCCCTATGAGCAGAGTTTGGGTCTGTCTTCTCTACACTCTCCCATTAAATAGCTGTGGACAGCAATAAACTCTCCCCTTTGCCATGTCTTCTGCTGAAAAAACAGTTCCCATGATCTTCCCTTTATTTCATGTGCTCCAGCCCCATGAACATCTTGGGGATTGAAGCTGGACTTGCCCCAGAAGATCCCTGTATTTCTTGTACTGGGGAGCACAAAACTGGATGCAGAACTTTCAACACAACCTCACAAATGCCAAATACATGGCAATAGCCATTTCCTTGGACCCCCTGGGTATGGTTTTGCTAAAACTGTGCAGGATGTGATTGGCTGCCTTTGCCACAGGGATACACTGCTCACTGATATTCAGCTTGTAGCTCCAAACTGATAGCTCCCTTTTGGCAAGGTTGCCTGCTGATCACTTAGTCCCTGTCCCAGGTGTTTGCAGGGATTCTCCTTTCCCAGGTGCAGGATTTTGCACTTCTCTTTCCTGAACTTCATGAGGGTCCTGTCAGTGCATTGCTCCAGACTAACAGGATCTCCCTCCACACAATGGCATTGGCTGTGAATTTTCTGGGTAGTGCACACTGTCCCATCATCCAGGTAATTTGAAGACATAAAATGTTCCTGTCCCAAATAGGAATCCCTGAAGATTATCACAGTGACCATCAACCAGATACACATTGCACTATTGATTAAAATCCTTAAAGACACATGGTCCAGGCAATTATCCTTTCACCTTATTGCTTACTGTCCACTTAACCAAACATATCTCACCAATTTGGCTATCATGATACTGTGGGGAGCCACACTGAAGGCTTTGCTAAAGTTAGAATATACAGCATCCATGACTCTCTCCTCACTGTGAGTCATCTGTCTTGTCACAGGAGGCAATCAGTTTCATCAGGCACAGGATGCTGCTGGAAACTCCAACTGGCTCTTTCCAATCACCCCTTTGACATTCAAGCACCGGGACAGGACCTCCAAGAGGACTCACTCCATAAACTTTGTCATGCCCTTGCAGAGCTGCCACAGAGCAGCCACATGGTGATGTTGGCCCACTCCTCTGGTGCTCCTGGAGACATCCCATCTGGACCATCTGCCTTGTATATGTCCCACTTGCTTCAGTGCTCCCTTGCCCCGTCTTCCCCTCCTCTGGGTATTGCTGCAGAGGAGACTGCAACCAGCCTCAAGAGCAGGAGAGCCTGAAGGCAGCCTTGCACAGCAAAAAAGGCAAAAAGGCACTGACTGCCTCTGCCTTTTCCATGTCCTTTATCCCTCAATCTAGCTGTTCTTAGCAGTAGGCTCACAATTTCTTTTGTTTTTTATTTTCAATTCTTTTATAGAAGCTCTTGTTGTCCTTCACCTCCCTTGCTAATTTAAACTCCAGGTGCTCTTCTGGTATCTCTCTGTTTTCTTATATTACAGTAAATTAGATAAATTCATCCCATTGGTAGTAAGAAAAACTCTGAGGAAGAACTCACTGGAGCCATTCACACAAGGGAACTGGCCAAATGCATCTCAATCTCTCAAGACTTGGAAGCAGCAACCAGATGGAAAGGGACAATTTCCAGATGCCAGCCCTCCATGGAAGATTTCAAATCCTCAAAGAAAACAGCTCATAGAAAATCATCTTTTAAGAGACATCAGAGAAAGAAAAATCATTGTTCTCTTCTGTTACTGTGCAGCTCAAATCCTTTACCAAACTCTGACTCTTGCTCTATATTTTTAACTCTCAATGCACATTCATTACCAATGGTATTTTAACAGTCTGTCAGCACACTGTATCTATTTTCACTTAGAAAACTTCTGGGGTTTTTTCCCATGGGGCATTAAGATAAGCACTTAATTAATTAAGCTGCCCAGAATTTAATGCAGATGATTGGGAGTGTACCACTTCTGTCAAGTATGAAACATCATTGTTTGGAAAGATGTAAGACAGCTCCAAAAAAAAAAAAAAATCCATGGTTGAGGACATACTCAAGGGACAAAGCACTGTGTCCTTCAAATCCTTGCTCTCTCAGGACTTCCTAGGAGAATCTTGGTGCAAACAAAATTTTGGAAAACAGTAGGGGTGTCCTCTTAGTCTTCACAGAGAAAGATTACAATATTTCCAACATGAAATTATTACAACCCTAGAAGAAAATGATATGTGCTTTCAAACTTTTCTTTAAAGATTTTAGTTTGCTGCCAGGTATTAATTTTCATATTTCATGAACTATGCTGTTATCCTTAGAGGGTTTAACACATTCACTGTCTTTGCTATGAGAAATTTTTGGCATTTTCTCCTTAAGTATATCAGGTATGAAAATAGCAGAAAGTGAAAACAGTGACTATCAAAGGAGGACTGGACTCTTGCCTTTTTTTCAAGTAACTTTCCAGACTGAGGTTGTCACTGTAGAGCTAAGAGTAGAGTTCATAACAGCTGTATTGCCAAAATTATCTCCTCTTTCCTTTGATGGCAAATGTTTTATCTCTTTTTCTTTTGAACTTTTTGCAATGATGCATAAAAAAAGTGTCCCAGTTTTGCTTCACTTTCCACAAAACAAAGCACACACCCACTCACACATCTGCTACTTGGTGTCTTAATGCCCAGAGCCAGCCTGGCTCCTCCTTTAGGCCCTGCCTTCAGGCACATTTCTCTTTCCATGGCAGGGATCTGAGGCAGCAGGTCTTCAGCTGCATTACAGCTTAAAATGGCAAATGGTACTTTGCTTTGAAGCTGTGCATTTATACATCCCCTCTTGCCCTGCTGTTCACTGCCCCTGTGAAATGCTCCTCTGGGATGATGAGACTATTGCCTTCTTTATTTCCTACACCAGGCCTGTTTTTCTAGCTCCTGAAGCCTCTTCCCACATCAGCCTGAGAATCATCTTTCTGTTTCTCATTTTATGTGGTATTTTGGCTTGTGCCCTCTTGCATTTGAACATTCAAGAGCTCTATCACAGTTTCACATGTCTGTTTTAGCACACTTGAGTCATATGTCTTATATGTTGTCTGGACACAGGGAGCAGGGCTCTTCCAGTTCCTGCACTACATAATTAGGGTGAGTTAATTCCTGCAAGAATTATCTGGAAATTATTTCTATATTCACATATACCAAAGCCAGCTCTTTTTGGGAGTAAATGTTCCTTCTAAATAATTGTATTTGTTGATAATATCCACCCTCTGCACCAACAGAATCAAGCAAGTCTTCTTATGTCCTCTGAAATCCTGGGAAATTTAACTTTGTTGAGGAGACACTCAGTGGTTTTGTTCTTTCTTTTGAAGCCTTCCCCACTGTCCTCTTGACACCAAGGATGCTTCACTCAATCACCCCAAGAGAAGGAGCTGTCACCTTCAATTCCACCTGATCTGTCTTTGTTTCCTGAGCTGTCACCTAATATAACACAAGCCCAACAAACTGATCTGTTAAAAGCCTTAAAATGAAACTTTTCCACAGCAGGCATCAAACCCACATCAGCCATTATGGAAACCCATATCTTCATATGTGAAATCATCTCTCTCCAGCTAAAGCATCCCTTGGGCACTCCTTTGCCCTGGAAGCTGGTCAGGACTCAGGTGCTTTGGTGCCGCCACATCTGCTGGTGGAGATCCTGACATGGTACAGGGCTGGGAGAAGGGGAACAGTGTGCCTGTGGTCTCTGTGCTGATGTAGGTCTTCCCTCACCCAAGTAAGCATTCCTCTTTTGGACTTCCTTTGCTTCTGGTAATGTAAACACCTAAATAACTTTGCAAACACCAGTCTGCTGAAAGTTAGGCTCTGAAAAGTTTTGACACTGGGGAGGGTTAATAAAACTAGTTGGGCAACCATTATTATTGACAGAAATGACAAAGCTAAATTTTGACCTAAATTTCTCCATCTAACATGTAACAGAACAAAAATGGTGTGTACAGGGACAGCTTTGGGTTTGTGAGGAATGGTGTAGGGTCACCCCCAGTTCTGGCCAAACAGGAGTTTCCCCTGGTGAAGCAGAAAGGTGACCTTTTGCAGGAGTGCAACTCCTCACTCCTTCCCTTGGCTGTGCCTCTATAGCTCAACTCTAAAGATGGCACTGGAGGGTTGCTTTGCAGCAGTAAGTACAGAAGGAACAAGACAAGAACATCAGACCCTGAAATTTAGGGGAAGCCTGCAGCAGAGCAGCTAATCCCACTTGAAAGGATGGGCTCATGTCCAATTAACTTTTTTTTCCAATCCACTGGGAAAGCCATTACACTGATGGCAGTGGGATTGGTGCAGTCATGGCAATCTTGAAAGCATTTAGGATATCTTTGATTAAATGATCTAGTGGACAAAGACTGAAATTGCTTCTCTAGCAGAACCCTAGCAAGGATAGTTTTTTAATTAAAATCAGCTAATATGAGATTTTACTTGTAAAATCACATGAAAGGAAGAAAACAAAAGTGAGTGATACCAGAAAGGGAAAATGCCCTTTCGTTTTCTATACTGACTGATTATCGCCACACTCTTTTTAAAATCCCTTTGCTTCCTCGTGTAATCAGGTTGATTAAAATCCTCTGAAGAAATAAAACGGCTGAACAGACCTCCAAAATCACATCCTTCTCTACTGTGTGTGCATTGTATTCACTTCAACAGCTTTGTTTCCAAATTATTCTTTTCCCCTCATTGCCTCTGGAAGTCTATTACTGGATTTATTAAAACAAAGCTGAATAAGCATGCTGGATACAGCCACAGTGATTGCCTCAACACATGTTGTTCGTGCAAGGACTACTGTGCAAGCAGGTTTGAGTTGCCGGCTGTCACTGAAATGAGGCAGAACAAAGGAAAACCCAGCTGAAAGAATGAAACTGTTCACTAAAGGAAGGTTTCATATTTTGCCCTTCTATTATACACTGAAGAGCTGAAATAATTATTAAGCTGAAGGCAGACCATGACATTTTACTTCAACCCAGGCTGGGAGGAGAATTGTTCCTATCTTGTCTCTAAAATGACCTGACACCTTTCCACTGTCTGAGGCTGGGGTGAGGTAGTGCTGCCACGTGCTGCTGCTGCAAGCTATGCCTTCCAGGGAATTAGCTCACCTGGGGTGACTTGGGAAGGGGGCATCTGCTTGCTTCCCACTCCTGCTGGGTGGTGATTTGCCTGGCTGTAGGAGGGAGCAGGAATAAGGAAAGGCTGGTGTGCAGAGCGCACCACACACACCCTGTACACACAGCACACGGGCATCTGCACCGTGCACGGGGAGGGAGGGCAGTGCCTGAACCCTGGCAGGAACCATGCAGGAGCCCTGCAGGAATGCAGGAACCCTGCAGGAGCCCTGTCAGGACTGCAGGAACCCCAGCATCTGGGGAGGTGGCACACCAGTCCTGTCAGTGTGTCAGTGCTTGTGCATACCAAGGTGTGCCCAGTGCTTTAACAGACCTCTCTGGGCCGAGCCCCTTCCTCCTCCCCATCCATCAGGTTTTTCACAGGCAGGGTTCCCTCAGGAGGCAGGAGGTTTCACTGAACAGGGCTATACCTGTCTCTGTGAGGAGGTGCAATGTACCAACTGCCACAGTGGGAACTGGTGGTGGAGCTTCTGGTGACTCCCAGGGAAGTGGTTGAGTCACCATCACTAGAGATATTTAAAAGATGTGTGGATGTAGAATTTAGGAGCATGGTTAAGTGGTGGACTTGGCAGTGAAGGTTAACTATCTTTTGCAGCCTAAAGGATTCTGTGATTCCTCTCTGGGCAGCATGGGGGTGCCCTGTTTCCTACCAAGCCCTCCTTCTGTGCTGCACTCCCCAGAGTGGTGAGTTTTGTTCCTTGCTCAGCCCATCCAGCAATTTGAGCCATCTCAAAACATTGGGAAAGACACAGCTGCAGGCAGAGGCAGTTCTGCAGGGCTGCAACACTGCTGGACTTTGCACAAGCAATATGCAAATGTTTTATTAGTGGCCTAAGTCAGCATGATGGCTTCAGTCTTCCCACCTTTGCGATTTGTCCAAGAAACGTACTTTAACTTCTTGGTCAGGACAACAGATTTGTTTGTTTTGCCAGGTGGTACCATTTCAGTGCAAGGTGCACAGAGGAGCACAGACTTTCTTCTTTCTGAGCAGCTCATGTGCCCGTGGTGAACCAGCCATCTCCTCCCCAGCCACCCTGCAGCCTGACAGTCCTGACCTTGCCATGGGCACCAACAGCTTCCCCGTCACTCCAGCAACACAAAATATTTCTGCCTCATCATGGAGACCAAGATGTTTAGGAGAGATAAAAAAACATTTACAGAGACAAAAATATTTATGACCTCAGTGTCATAAATAAGCCTACACTTAGTTATATAGAACATATCAAGTTTATTTTAATGATTAATAGAACCATATCTGGAAAGGGCAAGTTGAAAAAGCTACTTTGCAATTCTGAAACAGTGATAAAGTCACTCTTGAGATGTTTAAAAATATGAAAATGGAGTATCTGCTAAACAAGAGCAAACAGAATAAGTCCTATGCAAATGATTAAGGACAGGACAGATTCTGACAATACCAGAGGCTAGAAATTTCTTTCTGTCTAGAAGAAAATGTGTGTCCCAAATAGTTTCAAATCAGTAAACTTTATGTGCTATTATCCAGATGGAGTAAAATGCTGGCCCCACAGACATTAATCACTCAATGAACTCACTGAGGTCAGAGTTTTACCCTGAGAATCAATTTTTTAAAAAAATAGTTAATATTTCTGACACTTTTATATACACTCTCATAGCACAGACTTATAGACTTCCTGCACTGTGTCCATATATATATATAAAATCATTTATAGCAGTACTTGTACTAATGCTTTGTAAAATCTTTTACTGATTTACAATGCTAAAGAGTTTCTAGTGTCTCTTTGTCATCCTATTCAGATGTCACTCCATATTTTGCTCTCTCTAGTGCAAACCACCCAAGGCCTGCTCAAGCAGAATGACATGAAAGCACGTGTGTTGTCTGATGAAGAGCAGCCCTATTCCACAAAACACACAGATGTTTTTGACATGCAGCAGCACTGCCTTGTCTTGCAGCACAGACCTATAAAAGCACCTCTTTATTAATTTAAAATGCCATGATATGGACAGTGGCTGATTCATGTGATGTGTTCTTTGGTGAAAAGAACAAAAAGGATGTATAGAACTAGAACTCAGTGGCAGAATTGCAGCCTTTTTGGGTGCTGTAGACACCCAAGAGAAAGCAAATAGCCCCTCGAGCCCCAGGGCTGATTGGAGTGAACTGTCAGAAGACACAGCACTGTGACCTCACCAAAGGACTGAGCTGTAACACACTTGTGCCCCAGGAAGTTACAAAGGCAGACAGGTCTCCTGCACTCAGATGTTTCTTCCAGCTGAAATAATCTGTCAAGTTGTAAACCATTCCCCTGACCCAGTTCGGCAACTTCATATCCTGCAACAGCTTTTTATTTCTTATTGCATATCATAGCATAAACTCACATATTTGGGTTTCCCTAATTATTGTATTTGAGAATGTAATTTTTTTCCTAGTTTTACCCAAATACTCTCTTAGTGTCAAGAGGATATGCCATCATATTTTTTCAGATTCCTATACTTAAATGTTTGCTACTCACATTTCAGAAGAGGACCATCGTCCATATAAAACAACCTATTGGTCCTTGCTCATAGCAGCACTGGTATGTTAAAAAACTTTGTGGTAGAAGAAGTTTAAAATCCCTTTTGAAGCCTGTCCCCAAGCTTTGTTTACCAGTTTGGACAGTAGATATGGGTGTGATAAAATGTTTAGAGACATGTATTATAATGTGCATCTCAGTTCACAACCACAGTTAATATATGCAGCTGTGTATGTGTCTAACCTCATACATAAAAGTGTTTCAGCTTTGGTGCTTATGGATTATTAAAATTATATCATTATATCTCTTCCTTTGATCACAATTTAGTGTAACACATTATCTTGATTCTCGGTGACTTCCAACTTTGATGTTATATTTAATAAAATATAATGCTGTGCTGAAGAATCCCTTGGGTATCTTTAATTTCTTTTCTCTTTCATTAATATATATTACACTTTAAATGGGATTAAATTGTCTGATTAGTGAAGCAGGCTCTCGCTGCAGCAGTTAAACCCTGAATTCCTCAGGGCGCTCTGTAGACATTGTTAAAGCATCTTTCCAAGGTGCTGATAAACCCATGAGAATTAAGCCTAGCATTTCCCTTGTGCTGAGGCTGGTTTCACCTCTGACTCCAACCTTTGCTTTGTTAATTCTTCTTCCTGCACAGAAACCTTTGCATTTGCCCTTAGAAATGTTGTAAGGCTGCACTGTAAAATAGGTAGCAGAAGTGATGCAGGTTTTTGAAGACACCCTGCCACCCCAAACCCAGGAGCTGTGTGGAGAGTGGCCTGCACAGAGCTGTGGCCTGCACAGAGCAGGGGCTGCATCACCACAGAGCATCATCTAAAAGATGCAGCAACACCAACACCACCCATTGTCCCACCAGGGGAAATTGCTCTGTGATGCTCACAGGCCTGGTGCTGCCTTGAAGCAGGTCAGTACCACTGCTTGTGGCCACCCAAGCTGCATCAGGAAACCTGGTCAGGGCTGAGCCCAGGAAATGGGGCACATAGGCCAGGAAATGGGGCACATAGCCCAGAACAGCCCAGCTGGTGATGGATAAGGCCCTGGCACAGTCCCTGTGCCCGAACAGCCCTTGAACAAGTGCTTGGTCACGCTCATGGAGTTCATTGTGTGCTGAGCTGAAGTTCAAACTCAGGCATGGCACAGGGACTATCCTATCAAAAACTCTTCTGGAAAATGCTTAAAAGCAGTTGAAAAGCAAAGAGTGGGCCAAGAGAGGCATGGACCTGGGGAAGAGGAGAAGAGGGAGGCTGACAGGCAGGCAGATCTTTTCTCACTCTTTCTTGTGCTCCAGTGGTTTTTGGTTGAGACAGCTCTGCCGTCTGCCCTTCTGCAGCTTTTACAGCATCCTGCCCTCATCCACAGCAGCTCATTGGCCATTCATTTTAATTGCCTCCAGCAGGGTAATGAGGGCAAGTGGAGCCTAAACTCTGGCTGATGATGCCTACACAACTCTCTGAGAGAAGAGGTCCTTCTTAGCCTGTCAAGCAGCAAAAGTAGTCTTGAGAACCTGAGGCCACATCATGATGCTCTTTATTACATCTTATTAAGACTATGTATTATAGAAGTAATATTGTAGAGTTGGACAGTGCCAAGCCAAGCAGGTTTTGCCATACTGCAAGCATAGGAAAATTCTTCATCACTTTGGCTTTATTGGATAACACAATTGTCTTTAAAACAGTCAATCAATGTACTTATGCAAATAGAAAAATTCAAATGTACAATAGACTGACCAGTAAATAAAGATCAGATTTAAAAGACTTAAATGCAAAAGACTTTTAAAATCACTGTAGTTCTGCCTCTTGAGTTTTCAGGCTTTTAACATTTCACTGACAGATAAAGGTAAATATAAAACATTGTTATGAGATATAATTCCAAGCCTTTAACTGAATAATGCTCAATGAAAAGTTACATGCAAATCCACCAGATTATTTTATAAATAATTAAACCAATTAGTGACATGACAATGTTCCTGCCTAAAGAATAGTGAAGTCCCCCCTGCACAGGGCACAAGGCAGAGTTTTATAATGGAGCTGTTTTTTGGTCCTTCAGTGTCCAGACCCAGCTTGGACATCATTTATGTACCTAAGCAGTTTATACAGGTGAATAGCACAGCTGCCTTTTCAGAGAGCTAAGTCTTCCACAATATGATCAGCAGAAATACAGTGTATAAACTGGTGTTTTAGGATTTCAGGCTTAATTAAAAAAACAAAAAGAAAGAAAGAGTAGACTAGAGTAGACTAGACTAGGCTTCCATATTTCTAGGACCTGAAGAAGGAGACATAGGACAGAAGCAGAGGCTGTTTCTTTGTCTACACAGTAGAAAAACACCTCTTCAGATTTACAAAGGTAAAAATATTTCATTGATAGGTGACCCTTTCCTGCCTGGTCACTGATAAAGAAATAGATTACTGAGCCAACAGGAAGAAACATTTCACAATATTACTGACAATTAAGCAAAATAACAATTTTAAAGCTCTGGGAAAAGGATATATATGGTGAAGGATTTGTTTGCACAGATGTAACAAGTGAACCTGAGAGCAACGCAGGAAGGCACTGCTGGCACAGACCCAAGAAGCACAACACAAAAACAAAGCACAGCCAGGTGGTGTGACAAAACAGAGGCCATGGGAAGAGCCCTCCCAAACCATCACAAATGTCTTGGCTGTCTTTGATGACAAAAGTTTTAAGAACTTGTTTAATTACCTTCTGCTTTCCTTTCCAAATGATACCTAAGCAGCTTATCCAAAGTGAACTGTAAATTGCTTGACCAACTCTTTGGTTTGAGGTAAAAAGCAGCAGGGGAGGCAGGCCAGGGTCCTTGTGTGGACACAGGCAAGACCTAAACCCCAGACACTGAGAACCTGAGTCAACAGCAAGGATTTCCTGAACCAGGATACTACTGATGAATGTACCAGTCAGCAGCAGGGACTTCTGGCTTTCCTGGCAGTGTTTGGTGCCCTCTCAGCTGCCAAAACCAGGGTACATAATCTGGCCATGCCCTCTCTTCCTCTCTCCTAGTGCACTGCCCCCAAAACACCCAGCTCCCTACTATCCCCCCAGCCCAGAACCTGTCCCCTGCCTGCTGCAGGAGATGGCCTAACAAGGATGAAAGAGTTTGCAGTGGTTCCTGGGCCTTTGGGAATATGCACACCACAATTCAAAAATCCCTGGTATTAAAGATTAAAGACCTGAGCCTAGCAAGGAGCAGGAAGAGTGACATTTAAAGCAAGAAACATCAGACATTTTAGAAAAAATTGCTATTCAGTACAGAGCAACAACTTCATAAATCACAAAATGACAGAATCTGTCCCACTGGAAAACAACCATGAGAGAGGAATTCTTGCAAATGTATCTCTGATTTGAGAGATAAAATTAGAAAACCCAGAGCTGATGGTTGTGAAATCACCTTTGCATAGTCCAGTAATTTAGAAAATTCAGATAAGGGCTTGAATTGATGTCCTGATTTTTCTGAGGAAAAATATATTGCTACTACCTTTAATGGGGCCAGGATGTCAACCCTGAACTCTGGGCTGTTGATCCAAAGCAGCCAACATCAAGTCATGTCAGTGAACATGAACACAGAAATGAAGCCAGTACATACTCAATTTGCAAAGGAACTTTCCCATTAGCAGGCAAACAGTATCCCTTTGCCAGAGACCCATACCTGCTTGTTCGAGGAAAAGCTCTATGAAAATACTGCCATCACAATTTATGTGAAAAATACCTCCAGGAAAAAATTTCAGTAGTGGCAATTCAAATGATAAACTGAAATCCATGGAACTCAGGAACTGAGCTGGCATAAAGAAAGGGAAAATGCTTTCGTCTTAGGAAAAATTTGACTTTTTCAGGGAAAAATTGATAAAAGAATGTTCTGCTACAAAATCACAATATTTTGTTTCAAGGCAAGAGAGCCTTGAGGACAGGAATGGCTGCTTCCTTCACTCTGGAAGGTAATTTGAGATCCTGTCCTTTTCCATAAATTATGCTTTCATTATGTCCCCCTTCTTTCTAAGGACACACAGGAAAATGACCCCATTTGTTTCAGTGACTCAGCTTCAGTAAACCTTCCTCCACCATGACTGTTGGACATAGAATCAGAGAATGATTTGGGTTGTAAAGGGCCTTAAAGGTCATCTAATTCCAAGCCCCTGCCATGCTCAGTGACACCTCCTTGCACTTCCACCAGCTTGCTCAGAGCCCCATCTGACATGGCCTTGAACATTTCTAGGGATGAGGCATCCACAACTTCTCTGGGCAGTCTGTTCCAGTTCCTCAGCACCCTCACAGTACAGAACTTCTGGTATCTAATCCAAAACTACTCTCAGTCTGAAGCCATTCCCCCTTCTCCTGTCACTACATGCCCTCGTGAAAAGTCTCTCTCCTTCTTTCTTGTAGACTCCCTTCATATACTGAAGGCTGAAATTTAGGCCACACCAAAGCCTTCTCTTCTCCAGGCTGACCAATTCCAGTTCTCTCAATCTTTTCTCATAGGAGGGGTGCTCCATCCCTCCAGTCATCTTGGGGGCCTCCTCTCCCTTCCCTTGACCTGCTGCCCACACTGCTCTGGATGCAGCCCAGGACACTGTTGGTTTTCAGGGCTGTGAGTGCACATTGCTGGGTCATGTCCAGCCTCTCACCCACCAGCACCCCCAAGTCCTGCTGGGCAGGGCTACGCTTGATCTTTTTGTTGATACCAGGGGTTTCCCAGCCTTGGGTGCAGCCCCTTGCACTTGCTCTTGTTAAATCTCATGAGGTTCCCGTGAGCCACTTCTCAGGCTTGTCCAGATCCCCTTGGATGCCATCCCATCCTTCAGGTGTGGTAACCACACCACTCAGCTTGGTGTCATGTGCAACTTGCTGAGGGTGCATTGAATCCCTTTGTCTGTCATTAATGAAGAGATGAAACGGCACTGGTGGTAGTAAGAACCCCTGAGGGGCACCACTTGTCCCTGATGTCCATTGGGACACTGAGCCATTGACCATGACCCTCTGGATGTGACTGTCCAAGCAAGTCCTTATCCAACAGTATTTGACCAATCCTTGTAAAAAAAGTTCCTCTTAGTAACATTTCTATGCTGATAAAATAAAATTAAAGCTTATTAAAAAATTATATTTTGTATATATGTATATACACAGAGAGACCAATATGGATTTGCAGTAATTAAATCAGTCTAAAGAAACTCCTTTTGAAATAATTCCACCATGTAAAAATGAAATAATGCACAAGGTATAAATACATACCACTTATATTGGTACCTTTCTGTTAGGAAGAAAAGAGCTATGTGTGCATCCTCCCTCACCCCCCATCCCACCCTCCAGTAACAGTTATATGTTAGAGTTTTTCTGCTGCAATATAATATCTTTTCATAAATATTCTTTAAAATCAAATTGAAAACCCAACTGGACTATATTTTTACAGCATTTTTAAGTCCTCTACTCCTAAATTGCTCCTTTTATCCAGACTTGTTTTTCTGTCACATACTCTTACCTTAAAATCACAAGTCATCCGGCCCCATCCAGAACACAAGGGCAAACACACACACTCCTTACAATGCCATGTAAGACCCAGACACTACAAAATCCATCATTTAAAACTGGTATAGTATTTCTGGCTTAATAAAACACATGTAGATGAAGCTATCTTAAGCACAAGGCAAAAACCATCCCTGGGGAAAAAACTGCCAACAGTGTAAACCAGAATAAATGCTGCAATATTTATGAGTATCATGGTGCTGGGAATCCCCTCTGAGAGCCTCTGATTTGCACCATACATTGATTTTTATCATAAGCTGTTCTAAAATTAGAAGAGGCCATGATCTTACAGGTATCCTTTATGTTTTAGTCCTACAGATGGATACCATGAGGTACTTTCTCAGCTTGAAACTGTTCCAAAACCAGAGGCATTAATCTGACATATTAAACTGAACTTATATAAAGTCTTGTGTCTTTACATCATGCAACATCATTTATGGCATGCTGGGCTGTGACAGCCTAAGTTATGAAAATGCAGTATCACGCAGCAGATCAGAGCTGGCTTTATAGCCGGTCTCATGAATTTCTTCATCCATAAAGAATAAATTTTGTGTGGGAGCATTCTGCATAGAACCCCTGCAGAGCAATAGATTAAAACTGGATTTTAGCATTTACCTCTTGCTCAACTATAAATCAGGAATTAGAATTGATAATGGCAGTTATCCATCAACAGCAGTGCAACTGCAGACGAGCCGGAGTAGTTTTATGGCTAAAAGGAGTTACTTTTTATTATTATACTTAAAGAAAAGCTCTTCTATTTGGAATGTTTCTAGGCTCTAAATAGAGAAGGATTTGGTCCATGCAGATCATCAGCATGGATGAGGAAGAAGATGCATTTGAAGTAACACCTCTCCAGATTCCAGACCATCATTCTAAAGCTCTGGCAGTGGGCTTGAGCAGTTCACATTGCAGAGTCCCCCTGGCAGAAGGGCTGGAAGGAACAGCTACCAGAGCCGGCAGGACTCTGCCCCGCGGTTCATCGTTGTGTTCGCCGCGCAGTTGAAAGCTTTGCGGAACTCCTCAAAGTTGCTCATGGCTCCAATTACTCTGCAAAGAGAAAAGTGATGGACATGCAGGTTGCCTTTTGTCAAACCCTACAGGTCTGCAAGTGTCTCAGTGTTTTCACTTCAGGCTGAATTTTCAGGCTTTCATATAATTTTTCCACAAATAAAACCAAAAGGTTTGGCAGAAGGGCTCCCAGTTAAAGCTAATATGAAGAAAATAATGTTCCATGCTTTGAGAAACATCTTGCTTTGCTAGAAACTCGATGAAAGACAAATGCATTTTGTGATAATGTGTCCTTTAGAACAATTTTCTAATGTGACCCTTGGCAGCAGAGGTGGGAGATCAGCAGTAGCCTTGAACAGCAGAATCCTTCTCCAGCCCTGCCAGACAGCTGCAGTGCAGCAGGCAGGAGGATGTAAGCACACACTGGGGTTGTGCTGGCAGTGGTTTCATTTGATTCCAGATTCTCTTAACCACATTCTCTGTCCATCCACACACACCCACACCCGGTCCCTGGGACTTAGCAGCCTCAGGGGGCAATTAGAGCCCCTTGTTTGGCAGCTCAGCATTGCACCCGTGAGCATCTCAACTCCTGATATTTTGGAAATGTATTTTCTGAGCCTTCTGCCCTGACCAGCTCCCAAGCTCTCTTGCTTCTACCGCAGGTGGTGTGATACTGAAAGAGCAGCACAGCCCTGCCTGACACAAGCTGGACAATGTGTCTGCATATCAGACTGGCATCTTCAGGCATAGGGGAAGAGCTTGGTCTTTGTATGCAGTCATCCTTGGCTCCTGCTTTCATGTCTGCATTATTTGAGGCGGTCAGAAACCATTATTTTACCTTTGCTAGACTGCAATTGTGTTGTTTGCTGCTTTTTCCTATGCTTTTAATCATCTTGGGATTTACTAACCTGAAGCTTGCAATGATATTAAAGAGTTTCCTGAGTTGAGAGCAGAAAAATATCTACTGTGATATTGATTGTATACCTTTCCTTTGTTGTGCAGGGAGGAGGCATTTTTCTATATTGCAGACAATCAGCTTCTCAGTGTAGCTCAGCATGGTAGAAAATATTCTTATTACATTGATTGGACTTTCTGTGAGTAAGAAAATTTGCAGTCATCTGGCACAAAAATGTCTAAAGGTCAGTTTTATAGGGAAGATTACCAAATGAGGTTAGGCTTCAAATCAGATATACAGTTTTACTGTAAAAACATTTCAGATACATATTCAGGGACTGGAACAGCAAGAGCTGTTCATGCAGAACTGTTGCTGATGTTGGTGGGAGTTCTGCCTGTCATGTCAGGGATTTCAATCTGAAATTGGCATTCACAAATAGCAAAGACACATGCTAATACTGAAAATCTGCCAATTAAAAAGAAATAAACCCAAAATTTATCCAGTGAAAGAATCTTGATGTGTGCATGCACATCACTTTTCTACCCATGGTTTGATATTGCCACACATTAACTGAAATCAGAGTGGGCTGTCTGGATTTCATCCCGTTGAATTATAGTAGAGACACCTTTCCCTGAGAGGGTCACCCTGGCCTCCCTTTGCAATCAATAGAAAGATGTACTTGCAGAGTCTAAGTAATTTAAATTTATTACCTGCTGAAAGATTATTTATATATATATATTAACTTCTAAAATGCCATTTCCTTTTTGACTGTGAAGAGAAACTGGTGTGAGTGGTTCAGATGCACACACCTGTGCTCAAGATATGTGTTGTTCATTTTTATAATTTTTATTGTTACTTTTTATAATTATTTTTAAAGGGCTGTTTGAGCTTTTTGGACAGACAGTGTTGGAGTTAGCTGTATTGTAGTTATGCTTATAATGGTCTTGGGACATAAATTAAACCAAGTTGGGAGAAATAGATAAGATAATTTGTTAGCCCAGCTGATATGATTTGCAAGAGGAGACAAACACCAGTGCTTCTCTTCAGTTCTGAAACAGAAGCCAGTTCTCAGTATCTCACATAAAAACTAAGAAAAAGTTTTGTCTATATTTTCTAGATCTCAAATTAATCTAAACTTCTTTCATAGCTTGATACCTTCAGCAGTTTTACTAATAAATACTCTATCCCTAGAGTTCCATGTATATTTTGAGATTTGCACCATCTCATGGGAATGTAGCTATGCAATGATTCAGAATATAAATATCCCTATAGGTAAATAAACCTCAGGATTTTAAAAGAAAACAGATGGTTATTTTACCAAAATCTTAACAAGGGTAGGAATTATGAAAAGAATATCTCTGTAGGCTGAAGGTCAGTCTGATGCTCCTGTCCTTGTTGTCATGATGTATTTTCAATGTTAAAAGGCACACAGGTTTGTAGACTGCACTACTTTTACCCTCACTAGCTGGTATAACACTCTTTTAGTCAACAGAAAGTGGTAGGATTCTTCAGAAGGCAAATAATCCACTGTATTGTGTGAATCAGCTTGTGGAGTTAACATCCTTTGTCCAAATAAAGAGGTAATGTAGTACTTGACCGAGGGCAAACAGTATTATTAGTTAAGTAAATGCAACCAACGTGAATCCCAACAAAACCAACTCGTACTCGGGGAAGAAGCAGAAAAATAAATTCTGGCTTCCTAATTCCTATATAGTCTCTAAAACCTCCCCCCTTCCCATGGCAGGATGTTCATGAGTGTCTGTGGCTACAGCAGCCTGTGGAAGGCCTTTTGGCAAGGACAGACTCCCTCTGTGATGACTGCACTATCACAGCTCCTTCAAGCAAAGTGTCACTTGAAGGCCAATGAAGGAGTTTGGTCTTGAACTGAACTCACAGGGCACATTTTGCTTTGCATTATCAATGTAATTCAAGGTAGAGACTTAGGAGCTTTTAATGAACTCAGACAGATTGAATCAAGGACCCTCCCTATATTCACTGTTTTCTAAACTAGAATTGCTCAGGGAGAGAAGGTGATAGATGAGGCATTTTAGGTACTCAGGCCATGATTACAGGACATCACAGGGATCAGAGTGTGTTCTGGTTCAAATGCTTTTGAAGGTAGATGCAAGCCTCTCAATTTTACAGGAGAGCATTTGTAATAGTGAAAGATAAGCTAATAAAACCAGTTCAATTTCCATCTCAACCAAGAGCACAGTCCAATTTTGTGTTTGCTCTTAACCCCCTCTTAAAATGCTATATTTCTGCACTTCTGTTGTGCAGTGATTGATTCTGCCTGTACACCAAGGAAATACCTTATTTGCACTACCTGAACTGAGGAGGGCTGTGAGCTCCAGTATAGATTTGCTCCCTCGCAGATTCTGGTCTAAAGGAGTTGCATCTTACCTGATAAAATAAAAACACCACAGAAACAGGCACATTACCTGGGATGACTTTTTATGTAGAGCAAAATGTAATGTCACTGTTCTTAAGATGCCTATTACTTATAGGATACATAAAATGGAAAGACACCATAAATTCCTACTTTGTTTCACCTTTGCCAATCTGCAGTTTTCTCTTGGTATATTCTTTTGTTTTTCAAATCCCCTAATGGATCCAGTGTCCACCCACTGTTTTTCTCTACACACTCTTTCCCATCATCTAATCACACACACTTTAGTGGTTCTTTTTTTGAAGTTCTCTGTAATGGTAGGTTGTCTTTCAGCTTGTGCTGCAGCATCTCACACCTTAATAATTACCAAACATTCTTCTTGGTCTCAAAGCTATGTAATGTGTATAAAAGGTACACATAATGATACTTATAATCTCTAGAATTGCAGCTATCTTAGCTGACATATTTATGCCATGTTGGAACGTCAGTTTCTTTTGAAATTACACATTGTCCACATTTCCATCAGTGGTCCCCAGTTCCCTGTTCCTGATGAGATACTTAACTCAATAATAACTGATCAAAAACAGGGTAGATAAAATATTTGCACAACTGAATACAGCATTTATGCTGTATACATTGCATGAAAGATCTCCTTTAAACTGCCCCTACCTTACCTAAGTCTCTACATTAATGAAACCCTTTAAGCCAGATTGCCTATAGGATTTCAGTGGACTTCAGTGCAATTGTGTCTGGCTGAATACATTTCTGACAGTTTAAATAAGTCTGTTGAGTGTCTTGAGCTTTGTGGGAGTAGGCTGAGCTCGAGGATCCCTTGCAT
This sequence comes from Drymodes brunneopygia, assembly GCA_013400955.1. NCBI lineage: Eukaryota > Metazoa > Chordata > Aves > Passeriformes > Petroicidae > Drymodes > Drymodes brunneopygia. The sequence continues at coordinate 1,505,847 of VZTZ01047218.1, read as the reverse complement.
ACACTGCTCCCTCTGTGCATGCGCCTTCCCTGTGAGGGACCACTGGATAAATGATTCCTGCAGTGGTCCTGTAAGAGAAAAACTGACATGAGGTGAAACCAAATTCAGCACAAACAACGGAAGTGGAATATTTTCTTTGTTCAATATTGTCAAACTGAAACAGCCATAGGCCCATAGACTGCTACACTGACTCTCAGCCAGGAGTGGTTGCATTGGGTCCTCTTTTTTCAGTTTGGGATGATTCATTCCTTCAACAGGTGGCAAAGTTTTATAGCCTGCTTTTACTTCTCATGTGGGGAGTTTGTCCCAATTTTTTCAAACAAATAAATAATTTCCGATTCTCTCCCTTGCCCTATGTTTTTTAGAAAAACTCACACCCCTTATCAAGATTTTGCTACAGCATATTTAGTGTACAGATGGGAAAAAATAAACTAAGACTTTCTTCACTGCTGCTTAATTTCCTTGAACAATGTACACAGTAACAAATGGTGTTTAAAAATGAAGGAGGCTGAGGAGTCCATACATGCAGGAAGACCCTTTTAGTGCAGGGAAGCAGAAAGAAGAAAGAAAGTTGCTGTGACAACGCTGTACAAAACCAAGAATAATTTCAGCACTTCTGGCACCGTGGGTAGTTGAGGACAAAGAGGGAAAGAGAAAGAAATAATCATGGGAGAAGTCTCTGCTTATACCCTCAAAAGTGGGTGATGCAGATTGTTGAAACAGAGCAGGCTCAACTCTGCACTGCACATTGTTCAGGTTAGTAGATGGGGATTTGAAACATATTTGTACTACTCACATGGGCATAACTCAGAAAGAAAAGCTGGTTATGTGTGAACTCAAGACCTGGCAGTAAAGGCTCTTCTTCTCCTCCCCTCTTTTCTGTAATCCATTTCCGGTATGCCTGATAAGAAAGAGATATTTAGTGCCTTTCAGCAACATGAAGATAACCACAGCTTTTCTTTCTTTTATTTTTTTAATAATACGATGTTTCAGATATTTTCCATCTACTTACCCTGAAAGCTTCTCGCAAACCTCCATTATCTGCAATGTTTTCTGCCAAAGTTCTCTTCCCTTTCACCTTGGCAGAATGAAAGAACATCAGTCATTTGACCCATTTCTGAACTTCCTACTTGATCAACTTCAAAAAGAGGGGAAAAAGTAAAACAATGCAAGAACTCAGTCAATTTCAACCAACTTTGGTTAAGAAAACTGGGCTTCCATGTGAAAACTGCCAGTAAACTATTTTCTGTGATGAGTTATGCTGGTTCTGGTCACAGATCTCTGTAGCACAAAATAGAGTAGATAGAATGCACTTAAGAATTCAGTCCCTGATCTTTGAGCTGAGTGTCAGTAATTTTCCCCTAAGGACTGTTTATATCTGGTGACATGTGAGATCCAGTAGCCTCTTTCTTAAACTTTTATCTAAAAGGTTATATTTATTTCTCTACATAACTCTTAATATACTACTGGGATGATAAAATAACTTCTAAGTCATAACATAAATAAGCGTAATTAAAAATAACTGTCAGAGACAGAATCAAAACTGGTAGTATATTCAGTGCTCTAAAAATATCTGTGAAGGAGATTCCTGTTGCTTCTCCTGGGTATTGATTCCAAGAGCAGGAGCAATAGCAACAAAACTGCACTAGATAAACTTTGTGAGGAAACTGGTCTCCTGGCATTACCAAGTGCAATATCATTACAAAGAAACCCTAATTTCTGCTGCAGTAGCATTATCTCTACTCACCCAGCCTACTAAGGTCCTTGTGTTACCAACTGTATTTGTAATTAAGCAGTTTTACTCTCTCCTGTGCCTCAAATAAGCAAGATAATTGAGCACAGTTTTGAGCAGGTCAGTGGTGCAGCCATCAGCTGTCCTATGCCACAGGGATCAGTAGAGTGGGGTTGGCATCAGGGCTCAGTTTCAGGGTGGCAAAAGGGGGAAAATGGAGAAGAAGAGGAAAAAAAACCAAAGGAATGGCCAGGTACTCGTGCACAGCCACACACCCAGTGCAGATGAGGACCCAAATCGTACTCAGGACATCTTACTTCATACCTTGGGTACAATGTTACAGGAAAAATGGGAGCCACAGAGGAAAGTGCAGCCCTTTCCTGTCAGCTCTTCCCTGCCCTCAGGAGACTGGAGATGGAGGTGAGAGAGGAGCTTTTAGGACAAAAGGTGCTGAGACACCAGGGAATGGGCACACACATCAGCTGCCTTTTTCCCTGGCCTTTCTGCTTCCCCATTTTCCTTGCAGTAGCCTTGTGAGGGAGTCTGATTTAGAGCATAAGAGGAGAGTAACCCAACAGTGGCACAGGGCCACAGGGCATCTAAAAAGTGGAAGAATTCTTTCTGCTGTTCTCAGGCAGCTCTGGATCAGGTATTTGAGACTACTCTGCACAGACAGTTTGTGGCAGGGCTCAGGGACTGCAATAAGCCCGTTATTTGATGAGATGACTTTATGTGATTATTGCACTCTGAAGCTATTTCTACATCCACTTTTTCTTTCATTAGGCTTCTTTTCTGGGGACATTTTTATTGTATACCAGATAAGGAAGAAGAATAAATAGGTTTCTTGATCCATGAAAAATATTCGCACAAGGGTAAAAAATCAAAAATATTGATATGACAGGCCAAAATGGTAATGAAAAAAAAGGTCTTTGCTTGCATAGTTCTTCATATAAAAGCTATAAAATATGGCAGAAAATTGGAAAATTCTTCTGTCACCTAAGAAGTGCTTTTGGTTATCCTGCGGAAATAGAAGGAATGGGATGACAAGGCTGTAGGTAACAAGATCTCTCTAGTAAGCCCATCCATGGCCTTCAAAGGCAATATCTACAGTGGAGTGGAAATTCAGACCTAGCTCATCTCAAGAGACAGTGCAAAAGGTAAAGGGGATGGGCAAACGAATGGCAGAGGCATGGGAAGGGCTCAGCCCCATCCTTGGAGAAGGTTTTAATGATCTTCTTTGAGTGGAATTTTTGCAATGACAGTTTTTGTCCTACAAATATTCAGGATCGAGCCTGAGAATTTTTATTTGTAAATTAGCTTATTACGAAGTGTTTCAAGTTTGAATTGCTGGACTTCAGACTGGACCATAATATGGCTTTGTTATCTCTGAGACCAGCACAAACCAGTCTGGGTAAAGTGCTAGAATTGTTGATAAGAATTTCATGTGACCTCACTATTCTTAAAAGACAGAGATGTACTAGTATGCCTGAAATGTAGGCAGAGATGATAGAATTGAGTGGGGACTGGAGTATGTGTTTTACCCTGAAAACTAAGATTAAAATCATGTCCCAGACAACATTACTGGAATTTCAGCTATTCATTTCTGAAGGTCTGGGATATATCCTGTTTATCCTCATTTTGGACACACATATGAATGTACACATTTTCAGGGAAGCCCATATCTCTGATAGACAATGAAACAGAAACCATTCCTTTGCACTTTCTTTCTCAATCCTTTTCTAGGAGCTACTGCTGTCATATTCCCTTGATTAAACATACAAATGGGGTCTGTGTGCACACATGGAAGAAATAGCAGGAGTTGAATCTGAAATAAATAGGGCTTATGCATCCATTTTATAGCTGCAATAAATAACAGGCAGAATTGTTAAAGGAATCTATAAAACATCCTATTATATTCTCTCTAAAAGAGTGACTGCTCAGTTTTCATTACAGACCTCATCTTCAGAAGACATTTAACATGCTCACAATAATTAGAGTAGCCCTGCTGAGTGGCTTCATCCTCTTCCTCTGATTCCAAAATGATGTGATGGGGAGAAATGGTTTAACCCTGTCACCAGAGTGTGGGTAGTGGTATTTGACTAGACTAATCAAACCTGACAGACAATTTTTAACACAATTATTCACTTCAAAAAATCATTTGTTGTGAGAAATGAAGTTGGTAGCCTAATATCCCAATATTTTGGGATTTATAAAAAGAGAACTTAAAAAAAAAAGAAAAAAAGGCACAACAACCCAAACTCCTCATGTACCACTGTTTTCAGTCACTGGTGGTTTACATACATGTAAGCCAGCTTGCTTCCAGTAGTAATTGTTGTATTGATTAATCATGCATTTTGTTTTCTCTTTAAATTTTTCTTCAGAGTCAGTCGTCCACCACGGGTCTAAATTTCCATTTTTGTCATATTTCCGACCTCAAAAAGGAAAGAAAAGGTATTCAATATTACAAACACAAGCAAACTCAAAATTACTCCCTGGAGGAGGAGGTTCAAGTTTCTTTCTCCCTCCACCTCCCTCCTCCCCCACCCTCACTTTCTCTCAAGTGCCAAATTTTTAAAAGCACTTTACTTTTTAAAAGCACTTTATTTTGACAGCCAAATCTAGATAGTGGCAATGCACCCAGTTTGTCAGGACAATTGGATTGACATTTTCTGACCATTCTTCTTTTTCTCCTCTCTCTCTTTTGAACTTAATATTTTGCAACATTTTTTCTGTACCACTCTTGTTCCAGTCTTGTATTTGAATACTTTTGTAATTATCTTTTGAAAAATGTCAAACCTGAAATGAAAATTTTTCTTGGAAGTAATTTTTATCAGTCAGAAATTATCTCTTTGCCCTTCCCATTTCCTCCCCTCCTCCCATTAGGACTTTCAGAATCTGTTGCTGATTTAGTTTTCATTCAAGACAAACAGAAAGAATCAAACTTGTGGTATTTCTTACAAAAAAAAATCCAATTCAGACAAGCAAGATTCCATGTAAAAAAATCTAATAAATACAAGTTTACTATTTTTTCATACAACTCAGCACCATCAAAGAAATCAAAACAATAAAAATGCTACAGCATGTACAAGTGCAAGCTTTCAAATCTGACAACTCTGTAAATAAAAAAGGTATCAAAGTGCAGTCAAATACTCACCATTGCTATCAAATCCATGAGTAAACTCATGACCAACAATCACTCCTATGGCACCATAACTTAATGACCTGTAACACAAAGAAGCAGTTTCCTCAGAAAGTGTTCACAGTTGTGAACATCAAAGGACAAAAGACTTCTGGAAAGATCATTATTGATTTAAAAAGAGGGTGAGGAGGCAGGGGATATGGGTCTAAAAATCACACCTACACAATTTTGACTTGAAGATGTTGAAAGTTTTAATGCTAAACCCTTTTTTAAAAGTAACATTTCATGTACTGAGATGTAAAAGTGATTACTAAGCTTCACTTTATGCAAATAGATGTAACTGGTTTTTGTTTGTGGCACTGGAACTGGACACTAAAATGCCACTAGATGGTAAGTATTTGCTAAATCAGTTTTTCAGCAGGCACTGGTGACTTTTTGATGGTTTATCTGTTCCACTGCCATGTACTGTTTCTTCTAAGCAGACGGGAAACATCCAGAATATTTCAAGGACAAAAGCAATCTGTTGTCTGACATAAACCAGCTACATTTGTTTACTAAATTTCATTTTGATATGTACTCAAGCAAAACCAATTTAGGCTAAGGTAACCTTTAAAGAAGAAAAATGAGCAAAGTATAATACTTTGAAAGAACCACAATTTTATCACTATGGCAGAAGGTCAGAATACAGAGAAATCTGTTTAGAAAGAAAAGCTCGAAACAGGTCTGCAATAACTGTAACAGAAAATAAGTTCACCTTAAAAAGAAAGGACTTTCTTCTATCCTAAATTACCATTTACAAAGTCACCTGGCTCACAAGAATTCTCTTTGAATGCAAATTAATTTGTTCCTAAATTGAACGTGTCTTTCTACACATATTGCCAAATTTTCTGTTTACAAGGACACAATCCAGATTGGATGATGGCAAGCACAAAATGTAAGAGAAGTTTGATTTTTTTTTTTAAAACAAAGATTTATTAAGGATATGTTTCACCTGGTTTTATATAACTGCAAAATAACTTTCAGAAACTTTTCATGGTCTTATCCAGCCCTAAAATAGAAATCTATTGAACTGCACAAAAGCAGTGATTTTTCAAAATTAAATGTATGTGACCTATAATTACCCTTCCTCAGCTACATTGGCACACAGGCCTGCTCAGGCAATCTCAGGCAATCACTTATGCACATGGAGATATTCTCTCATGGACCTCAACAGGCACAGACAAGGGCCCACTGCTAATCTTAGATATTAGCAGAAAGTGAACAATAAACTGATAATAATTGGCTTCTCAGGGTATTCACTTCTGTTCAGGAAGCATTAGTTACCTGATTTACAATTCCTTTTAGTACCTGCCATGTGCACACTGCTGCATCTGCATGCTATAGCATTGAAACACTTCCACTTGGGTGCACTTAATTAGCAATTCCTGTGAGAAATCAGTCATCAGTTTAAGACAACAGCAACACATATGGCTCCCAAGGGGAAGAAAAAGTATCACACAAAGCAGCACTTCTCAAAGTCAGCTCTGCCAGTAGCAGAAGCAGGATACAGCAGAACACACAAACCAAGGGCCAAATTTTCCCTACAGAAGGACAGCACAGTTTTCCTTGGTGCTACATTTTGGTTGCCTTCAGCACTGTAGCCTTTTTCTCCATGCCTTCTTTTTTGCCTATATGTGTTTGCAGTATCTTTCCCTGTTATTCCTCATTTCCAGGTGGATGAGGTTCCTTGGTGCAGTACTTACCTAGGATACTCTGTTCCCCAAAAGAAAGGCTTTTGAAGTTCTCCTGCTGGGAATCCTGCAATTAAAAAAAAAAAAAAGAAAATAAAAAAGAATAGAAAAAAAGAGTGAGGTCAATTGAATACAGCTGAATAGTTGTCACAGTGCCCAAGGGTTTAGATTTTATGACCTCATTTGTTTGATTTCAGAAGGTTTTGCAAGAGGAGCTTTCCCTCAGGTGGTGGTTTCAGAATGCAATGGAGAGGATCTTGGAGAGGCAGCAGAGATTCTGCCACACACAGGTCTGAGAAAATGCATGTGTTCCTGTGAAAAACACACCTCATGTCTCCTATGAAGAGTACTGAATTAGCCTCAAATGTGCCCACTGATCAACAGACAATACATGGGTAAAGTGCAGTAAGAATTAAAATAGCATTAGCTTAGTGAGGCTTCAGTGAAGCAAGAAATATGAAAGTGATAAAACGTAAGCCTGATTCTATTTAGTCTATGAAAAACAAAGGTAAATGAGCATACTTAGGCACTTCAGTAATTGAAAACTGTAGATTATTAAGGCTGTAGGGTCAGTCTAGCTAGATTTTACCTGGCTGCTTCTGGTAGACTAAACAGTTGCCAAAAAAACATCAATGGAGATATTGATGTGGCGAGTGATGAGCTACTGATGTTTCACATAGGAATCCAAATTGTTCTTCAAATTCAAAGTCACATGTTTATGTTTAATTCCAGGGTGACATTTTAGCATCAGGATACTGAAGACAGTGGAGCTGCATATTGTAAAATTTTAACAGCCCAAAGAACTGCTAAATAAAACATATATTCATAGTCAAAGTTCTTATGTGAAAATGCAATCCTTGCAGTCCCAAATGAGGCATTTACTGTCTTGTGTCATAAACTCCCATCTATAAAGCACAGGCATACACCTGCTTTGAGGATTTACCCACAAGGTCATCACCTTGTTGAGGAAGAACAAGTTTCCTCAGGTGACTCACTTGTTTTCCCAGGAACTGCTGCTTCACTTTAAGGGTCTCACTTCAAAAAATCACCTGAACACTCAGACCAATACAAAAACTACATTTATTTGATTCTAACCCTATTCAGGTTTTTTGTTGATAGATTGGTCATGGATTTCTTTGTGTCTTAGATAAGTTGTCTGGCAAGAACTTTGTCTTTACCTTACAAAGTCTTTAAAAAACATACTTTGAAAAAAAAAACAACCCCCCCCCCAAAAAAACCCCAAAACAAACCCAGTATGCTGAGTGTAATTCATGCCAAGAGATGTGGCACAAGGCATGTCCTCCTGGCCTGCCCAGCTGCTTTTTTCTGTGGCTCCTCTGTGGCTGTCATATTCCCTATCTGCAATTAGCTTACAAAAAGTGTGTGCCTCAGAGTTATTTTCTGAGCGTTATTTGGGGTTTTCTCCTTACTTCTCCAGATGTTGCTTTATTGTTTCAAGCACGGTATCATTTTCTTTTCCAGCACTACAAACCACAATTTTACCAATGTCAAGGATAAAGTTTTCCTGATCTAACTCTCCTTGCCTCCCAGTGCACACAGAACATTATTTATTATGCATGTTTTTAAACATTTTAAGCTGCAATGGTAAACTCATACAACCTGATGAAAATTGCTTGTTAGGCCTTAAGAGCTGCATTCAGAGCTGCAAATCTAGTCTAAACTGGTTCCCTCCAAACACTGAAATTCAGAAAAGGTTTTGGAATGCTTAAGTTCGGCTAACTCTAAATGATCCTATCCCCACAACAACAGATGAGAGGAGCTGTGGCCAAAATGAACAAATGAGCCCATACTGAGGATGGTACGAACCAAGGTAGCACAGGCACCCCACAAATCATGTTTAATGATCACAAAATCGTGTGTGCCTGTCACTACACCAAGAGGCTATCAAGGTCTTTTAAGGAGCTGCAATTATTTTGTCCAGGTACAGACTTGTGTAGTGAATTTGCACTTGTCTGCAGTAGAGGTAATATACATTATTTACAGCAAATTAGGTGCAAATCTCCACTCAGGCTTATCCAGCTACATTAAATGTGTCTTCATAGAACATTGCTGAAACACAGTAGCTGTGAGTTAAGCCAAGAGATAATTTTCACTGAACAAGTCATGTGAATGAATGGTACGAAGCTCCAATGCGGAACTGGACAGGAATTACCACAGGTTGGTAATTATTTTACTCAGAGTCAGGATCCATTTTAGGTTAGATATCACTGAGTAAAGTGCTGGTTGAAGGAGTGGTTTCTGCTTCTGGATGTGTGTGAAAACACCTCTGCAGTTGGCACTAGAGGAAGCTCAGGAAGTATTTTCAGGCCAAAGCAGAGTCAGAGGCCAGTAGAATGTAATAGACATTTCAGAAAACCTCAGGAAACTGGAATATATTATCATCAGTAGGAGTTTATTTGGTTTGTGTTATTTGGGGAGTGCATGTGTTTGTAGTTTTGTTGATTTTTTGTTTTGTTTTGTTTTTTGTTTTTTGGTAAGGAAAAAAAAATCTAGTTTTGAAAGTGATTCTTGGGCAGCTAGTGAAGCAAATGGGTCCCATTCTCCAGAGGTCAGCAGCACTGAGGGACTGAGTGTGCTTGACCACTATTGCAACACTAGAAGGAATAGAGTTGGCAACACCTTTTATGCAATGTCTCCTTCAAGCAAGCAACAACTACATCATCCTTGGGGGGAGCAGGGATAATATTGTCTTAGACCCAGAATATCCTTGAAATTGTAACATGAGATTGATCACCAGACAATTTCTTATTTTGTGCTGATTTGAATTCCTTGATTTAGGCAATTCCCTTGTGAAGTCTGTTTCTTTTTTTGCTTGGCAAATTGCACCTAAAAGAATTAATGACAAAACTCAGAGAGCTCCTAGTAGGCTGCAGATGTAATAAATACTAATGGGATTAGTTATGTGCCACTGGAGTTCAAGCAGGCAAAGGACAGATCTGAAGGAGTAAGACAGACAGACTTCAGGGAATTTCACATCTTAAGGAACAGATACAGGCACTAGGAACGTACTTTGAGCTAACACTTGACCACAAATTTAGCCTGTATTGTGCATCTTTTAAAGCTTGCTCCCACTGCACAGCCCCAGAAGAGAGATACAGGCTGACAGTCTCTCTCTTTATACACTACATTGCTAATGTAGACCCAGAGTCTACACTCAAGGCCATTACTCACCAACAGCACACAGAAAGAAAACTTTGTTATCTTATTACAGACCCCACACAAATCCTTCTGCCATCAAGCCCTGGACTTGCAGAATCTGCTTTGATAACCATTTTACAACCTACCTAAATTTGGAGCAATGCCACTGGGCTGCAGCATCATTCTGAGATGGGCACTGGGTTCACATGCCACTGGTCTGTGGACAGCTGAGTTCAGGCTGTCACAGAACAGCACTGGTACCCTACATCCATGCATCTTACTGGTGGCAAGGTGGGACAGCCAGGCTAGATCATCCTCAAGAGGGACTTTGTGCCACTGATCCCAACATGCTAGAGACCAGCTGTTTTGGTCACAGCCCTTTATGCCCAGCAGTTCAAGGAGTTTTCAGTGCACCTGACTATCCACTCAAGCAGCCAATTCTTCAGCAGTTTCTATTTGAGCATGTTAAGGGAGAAAGTGCTGAAATTATTTCTAAAGAATAAATCATATTCACATCTCTCTCTTCCTCCACTGAACTGGTAATCTCAATGTATAAAGCTGGTCAGGGAAACAGTTTCCAGGATTTACTTTGTCATGTACACAGGGACTGTTGTGAGCCTGACTAGCTTGTAATTCCCTAGATCTTCCTTCTTGAAGATAAGAGTGACATTTCTTTCTTCCAGGCCTCAGGAACCTCCCACAGTCACTATAACCTTTCAAAGATTACCAAGAGTGGCCTCACAATGATGTTGTGAGCTTGTAGGTGCACCCTGTCAGAGCCCACGGGCTTGTGTTTGCACAGTCTGTTTGAACATTGCCTAACCCACTCCTCCTCCATGGAGGGTAAATCTCCTCTGTTACCAGGTCCCCTGCCCTCATTCAGCACTGCATTTTCCCTCAACTTTCTGCTGCTGCAGCTACACTTGCAGAAATGTTTCTTCATATCCCTTGCCAGACTCATCTCCAGGGAGGCTTTTGGCTTTCCAAACCCCTGTGTCTGGACCCTTGGACAGTGACTGTTCAACTTTCCTCTTAGTCACCTTACTGCTCTGGAATGCAGGGGCACTTCAAGCAGTGGAGTACATATGGCTTACTTCAAATATTTCATTCTGAATTTATGCTGATGTTGAAGCTCTGACACAACTCTGCCTGCACATTATATATGTATATATATACACACTCTACCTTTTAATGTAATTTAAGGTTTCTATCTCCATTTTATCCATGATGTCATTTTCAGCATCTCTCTACAGCAAGGTGCTGTAAAGCTTGTTAGAATGTATTTAAAATTTGAAGGGGTTTTTTTTTCTCCAATTTTGCAAGGGCTTTACTGCCATTAATAAATTCATTTACCAGCTAATACCTTCATGGTATTATGATACACTCTTTGCAGATGAATACCCTTACACTCAGTATAATATTGCTAGTTTACCAAGAAAACACAAGTAACCACATTTGATCTGATAATTCCCTGAAAAAATGCAGAGCAATAATGGATAAAGTAAACCAAAAACACATGAGAAGACTCACCAAATCATAAGGAAATATAATTTAAATATGCATTAAAATTTTATAGTTCAATTGCTTTATTTGGTTATATTGCATGGTGTTTTTGACAGCGCAAGGCAAAGCCTTATTCCAAGTTAGAGCAATTAAAACTTCCAATTATGAGGTTAGTTTGTTGAGAGCAGCTTCTGACATGCTAGTGAATCCCATATGTAAGCAACAGATATGGGAGACAGCTGTGCTAAACTGTGTGATATACAGGGTGCTCTGCCAATTGGTGTCCTGGCAGTTCTCAGATGTGTTCAAAAGCTCTAACTTGTTTTTTCAAGTGTCACTGAATGAATTCAGATGTAGAGTCTTAAAGGGACAAGATATAAGCAGAAGACTAACTGTTAGTCAGCAATCAAAGAATATTGAATTCACATAAAGAATTAAATGTGAAGACAGCTGGGGTGTTGGTCTTTTTAGTTGTCTAAAAACAGCCCAAAGGGCAGGACACATTTGTTTAAAATGGTTCCACAGACTTCTATTTGGACAACTGAATCTCATCCCAGTGATGGCTTGCATGTCCTCTTTGGGGTCTAGCTGTCTCAATAGCAAGGGGCTCCTGCAAGTTTTATCTCCGATAAAACACATGGAAAAAATAGAGCACCCCAGACAGCTTTGAGCATCTATATGTAGGTGACAGAGGCCAAAATGTCTGTCATTACATGGACCTGAATCATACACCTTATTTCAAGTTTTATCCTGTAGACAAAGAGAAAACAAAAATTGTGTAAGGATAGAAAATATCAATTGTGTAAGGCACAGAAACTGTTCCATGCAATGCATGAATACAAAGCTTCATTTTATGAAGAACTGAGTGAATAAATTCATTAGAGATACAGGAAAGTAATGGTCTTTAAGCGGTCTTTAAGAGGACTCTGCAGCCTCTGCAGTTCTTGGCTCAGTTTCTGCTTCACCTGACAAGAGGTTCTTTTCTACTCATGAAAAAGAGAGAACCTGGTATTTCCCAGCCTCAGTGGGGCAACATGAAGAGAAACATGATGTGGTTTGTGAGGTGCCAAGGAATACTGTCTTCTAAGGGAGTAGGAAATGTGAAAACATCTGTTTTACAAGAAACTTTAATCTTTATTTTATAAGGAAAAAGCTTCAGTGGATTCCCCGGGGCAAGGGAATGGGGGGTAGGGGGAGAAGAACAAAGGAAAATTTCTTCTATTTTATACATAAATAGATAAGAATTTTAGGATGAAAAAATAAAGAATGGAGGTAAGGATCATGCACCATGGTTAAATAAAAGAGAATAGTGGTCTTCAGTAAATAGGGAAAATTGAAAATGAGGGCTCACTTAAGACACCTAAAGCTGACTTAACAAGGGACAGAACATGTTCAGTCCAAATCTGTTATGTTCATTAACCTCCAGGAAACTAATGGCACACTTGAAACTACTTAATCAATGACTTTCCAACTAGTCCAGTTCTTAAGGGAAGAGAAAATGCCCCCATGCACATTCCCCTTGTTCTGCCCTGGCCATGGCCCCAGGTGCTGTTTACCAGCACTTCCCTGGCTCCTGGCAAGATAAGAGTTCTCCCTTGCAACTCACAGCACCAGTGAGCTGCCAGCATCAATGTCTGCATGATGCTTCCTGTAAAGGTGATACTTATTGGCTAATATGAGCTCTCATCTGGGGTTTTCTCTATGGATCCTAATTTGAATGCAATTTTAAAATTCTGCTGTAGATTATATCTCCTTCCTGTAACATGTATTGAGGACGCTCTCTGAAGAGGCCACTTGACTTTCACTAGAGAACTGCAGTAACAGCACAAATGACTTAGAAGGAGCATGGATATAAACTTACAGAGATAATATCAACATTAATTATCCAGTACATCTATTCAAGCTTACACCTCATGAGTGCATTGCTTATATTTGCCTCAGTTCACTGTAAATCTCGCTTTCATTACTTTTCACAGCCCACAAATCTATTTTTATATATTCTAGAGGCATACATATTTACACTTTGGAAAAAAACCCTAAACACACCAAATGTCTGATGAACAGTTTCCTTTTATCCTTAACATATTCAAAGGCCAATATTTTAATGCTGTAATGAAATAAAACCTTTTCTTGAATAGAAGTATGCTAGCACACTTTGATCATCACTTGTGTCTATTTTCAGCACATATTTGTTGACTGCTCTAGAGTGCATTAAAATAAAGTAATCCTTTAGGAATGTGTTTTTGGTGTTCCAATTATGATAATTAAAAAGATAGAATTCATGCTGCTTAGATGATATGAAGTGTACTTAGATACATTTTGAGATTCTAAAGGCAATGACACATACCTGTTGTCCTTGTTAAGTACTATAATTAAAGGGGAAATTGACAAGCAAATGCACAGAAAATTGAAAAATTATCCAAACTAGGAATAAAAAATTATTAACGACCATTTTAAACATGCATAGTGGTTCATCTAAGACACTTTGAATTATGGAAGAAGAGGAAATAAATAAATAGAACTCACATAGAGAGAACATAAGGAGTAAACTTGTATAATATTAAGATAAATTATATGTACCATATTTTTTAACTCTGCTCTTTGTGGCACATCTCACCTTGATACAGCTACTTATTTCTCCTTTGGAGATATTAACAAAATCATTGGTCATTCAAGCTATCAATAGTTTAGTAATGAAAACAAAGCAAAGCAACAGCAAACACAAAAGGTGTTTGCACCAAAAGACAGTACAATTTAGTACATCTACTGCATATGCAAGATTTGCTATAAAATCATCTAGTTTCTATTCTCTATTAACTTTCACTTTTAAGTGAAACAAGATCTTTTTTTCCAAATAAAGGAGTAGTCAAGTAGTCAAGTTAAAAACACAAACAGCCTGCCTGTATATGAAGACCATATGGACTTGCATGGATATTCCAGTGTTTATGTCAGTTATACAGATTACAGAGAGAGAAGAATTAGTGATCCTTCCATCAGGAGTGTCAGAGGCTTCCCTGTGCTCTGAACACAGAAAGCAAAAGCAGCTGCCTAAAGCTCAGAAGTGATCAGGACTTCTACATTCCCCTCCACTTCTGCAGGTACCTGATGATGGCTCCTTTTCAGAATCCACGGGTCAAGGCACTGATGTTTCTTTTTCTCTAAACTTTTTCAAGAAGCATTCAGTGACTAATCAAGTTTGGAGTTGCTGTGGTTTTATCAATAAAACCAGTCACACAGTACATTTCCATTTCCAAACTAATGGTCTTAATTTTTAGAAACAAATTTTGGAACTGGGGATTTTCCAGTTCATGTAGAAACTACTTTCCATAATCAAATTCTATTACACATTTTAAAATTCTTATTTCTCAAATTCTTAGTAAACTCACTTATAAAGGGCAAAAATAGATGGGCTTTGAAGACACTGAAGTCCAGTTTGCTCACTGAAGAGCACAGGCACTCAAGCAGATGAAGAGAATATCTGGTCCATTCCTGCATTTACAGGAGTGATCAGTAGTAGGGAAAGAGTGTCAGGCAACTACCTGTGAGGTAATTCTTCTGCTAGCACATATCCCTACCTTCCAGCAGCCAGGAGCAGAGGGAACTGTCCTCCTGGACTGGGTTTATATCCCTCTGCTCTTTTGTACAGGACAGAACACCATCTTTTCAGATCATCTGCTAATGCAGTGAGTAGCACAGATCCTCACAACACACTCCTTCACCTATTTTGCCAACAAGTAATTGGTTCCTACCTCCTTTTCTTATCTCTAATAAGTCATTAACTTATGAAAGGGCCTTCTTTCTTTTTCCATGACAACTTCCAGTTATTAGTATTGGGAAAGTACTACATCAAAAGTGTTCTATGGAAAAAAAACATAGTCTATCAAACATATTTGTTTCTGAATTTTAAAAACCACTACTAGATTAAGAAAACATGATTTTTTTTTTCTAAAAGAAAAAGCAAAAAACATCACGCATTCTCATGTTCACTCTTCACTGTTATATGCTTATTCATTCTCTCTATTCAATCATGTTGTGGTCACAACCAGATTCCTTCATATAGAGGCTAAAATGAGTTTTTATGCAGATCACTCTGAACTGTCTTTTCAAAAATAGGATTTGACACTTGCCACACCTATTCTTCCTATGCTGCGGCCACTATAAGTCATAGGCTATACATCAAAGCTAGTTGTTTGGAAATTTTTTGTCCAAGTTCCTTTGAAATACCTGGGAGAATATTATCTGGTCCTTATATTTGTCACAGTTCATTTTATGAATTTCTTCTAAAGTCTCTTCTACAGACACTAGACTTTAAACAATTTCTATGACTAACCTCTCACAAGAAAAAGCTCCAGGATTAGAACTTCCCAAACTCTTCCAATGCAAAGAATTATCTTATTTTTATGCCTTTGAGACTCTCCTCTTTCAGTGTATTTGACAAAAAGGTTTTATTATTAGTTCTTATGCTCCTAGAAATTTGGTCCTCAAAATCTTTCTGGGCTTGCTGTATCACAATTTTACATATAACTTCCTAGAGTTCAAGCTTAATTCTTATTCTCAAATTCCACTGGTTTGTAGAACTTTTTTACTGTTGTTTAACTAGGCCTTTAAAAAT
This sequence comes from Drymodes brunneopygia, assembly GCA_013400955.1. Classification (NCBI taxonomy): domain Eukaryota; kingdom Metazoa; phylum Chordata; class Aves; order Passeriformes; family Petroicidae; genus Drymodes; species Drymodes brunneopygia. The sequence goes on along the minus strand of VZTZ01047218.1, from coordinate 1,489,972 downwards.
GCCACAGTTCTTGCAGCATGTGAGTAGCCCCCCAGAACTTTGTATGGATTACTACTGAAAAAACAGCTGCAAAGCAGTAAGGTATCAGTTCTTCCCCATCAGCATTAATGGGAAATGAGCAGTGATGTGTCAAATGTTTATCAACAATTTCTACCAGAGAATGTTCCTCCTACATCTCACAGGGCCTCTTGCCCCATAAAAAGACACCAGCCAGCAGTGGAAGACAGTACAGTGCCTTCTCTGAATCTTTCCTCCTGTTGCACTTCATTTTTAGGGCATGATTACATTTGTACCTCTCTCTGAGGTAGGAGAGTGTTTCATTCAGAAAGAGCCACCTAAAACCTTTTCCTCTTTGAAACAGTCCTAAAAGAACTGAGAGTGAGTAGCACTGTCCAAACTTCCAGGTCACTTGCCAGCAGAATGAGAAGGTCAGCAGTTATTACAGAAAATACAATTGCCTCTGCACCCATGACTGATGGGTTACATTTGACAACTCTCTGCCTCCTGACTCTTCTAGACACAGCGAGTGTGAAATTCTCAGTGGCTCCAACCTCTCATCACAGTATTCTCTAATGTGCCATGGCACAGAGGCTGGGACAGCTGAACACTGCTCAGATTTGAAAGAACCCAATATTAAAGAAGGTATAACAGTGATGTGCTCTCATTTTCCTCTGAGCAGGCTTCCTCTCACTCACACAAAACCTCTCCAGCAGTAGCAGTGGCTGGAGGAAGAGCAGCTGTGATGCTTCATGGGTACCTCAGAGCTGTGACCACCTCAGCCAAGTGCTCCCTCAGATGATCAACAAAAATGTGACTGCCTAGTGATAGCAGCCCTCTAATTAAGGCAGAGCTATCTAAATCTAGCACTAATTTTAATCAAAAGAACTGCCTAGTTATTATACCCGCTTTACAAATGAGATCGCTCAGACTCTAAAGAATTTAAGTGAGTGGTTTGGAGGTAAAATTGTTTACAGAAATTTGTAGAAGCAAAGAGCAGCAGACTCAAATTGCCAGTCCTCTGCTATAGCTTCTTCAGTGTGGTGTGTAAACTTTGTGCTTTTCTCTCTGCGACTAAAAGAGATCCAGCAGAAAAAGGGGGAATCACTCAGCAATTTTTATGGTCCTGTCACTGGGGACTGAGATCACAAGAGGTGGTGGCAGCCACCTTCCAGACCCCAATGGCATAGAAGAAGAAGGCTGATTTAACATGCAAAGCCAATAAGAGCAAAGAGAAGTGCCAGGGTAAAGGTAACACTTTTGTACACAGAAAGACTGGTATAGAATTTTAAAGCCTGTTAGAAAATTTCTATTCAAAGCCCCATTAAAGCAAACAGGAATGAACATCCAAACTCATAATGCATCTTTGAAAAACTCAGCTCTTTTACCTTAATTTTTTCCACACTAGAATATATGCTATCTAAAAACAATCAGTAACAAAAATTACTGTAAGACAGGTAGTACTGCACATAAAGGTAAAAATTTTCAGTTAACTGTAGGTATTACTCCTCGTCCTTGATGTTATTGAACAAATCCACTGGACACACCTTATTATTTTTCTGGTCTATATCACAGTCTTCTCTAGTCACACTTCTTCCTACATATGTGTCAATACTAGAGGACTGAACTGCTATCACTGTATATTTACGGAGATGTGTGTACACATGTTTTTGCTACAGAAAGCAGAAGATAGAAACATTAGGCTTTAATAAAAGTGATTTAAGCTATCATTCACAATGGACAGAGTGCAAACACACACACAGTCACTGGAACTCATCTGACACAGGGTAACTCATGGAGAAACAGTATTTCCAATATGTGGGAGCTCTGGGTTTTCCAGAACGATGCTCTCACTTAAGTCTCACAGCTCAGCTACCAGGTTTGAACTTTCAGTTTTCAGTCACAAACAATACAATAGGTACAGCTGTTATCTGGAGCTTAATACATACATTCCCAAATAGGCACTTTATAAGGGGGCTCAGAAGCAGATACTCACTTATCTGGTTGGTAGATGCACTATAAAAAGCATTTACAGTAGTTGGACTTGTAAACCACCTGTAGTAAGAACAAAAGAAATTCTGTCAATACATTCACCTTTATGAATCAAAGGATCAAAGATAAAAATTGAACTCAGAAGGAAGGACTCATTAAGGACTTAAGATACATTAAAGTTTAAGTACTTCTCCATTCCAGTACATGCTACCTACACTTTCTAGAACATTGAAATCTATTGTTTAATGACTTTAACTGTGTACAGTCAATGAATGTCCAACAGGAGTGATTCTTAGTGTTCCTATCATGTGATCTGTTTAATTTCACTGTGCTTGTGAGGTTTGCCATGCTGATGAATCAAAATTCACCCAGCAGAGGCTGCAACACTGACAGCAGCTGTGAAAACTCTCTTGGGTGTCTTTCAAACACATGTGTTGAAATTAGAGGAGAGCATTTTGAAACAAGTGAAGTGGCTTTAGAGGCTTTGCTGAACAACTACTTGAACAATTAGGATTATGCCAGCAACATAAACAGGTACTTTCTGGGAATATAAATTCAAAATAAACAGCTTCATGTTCTGTACCCTATGCAGTGAACATGACCATCCTAAACAAATTGACCTCTTGCCAGGCATTTCTTCTCATAGTTTGATTTCTCATATATACTGGAAGAAACCCTAGATTTGAATAGGAGTTGGACTTTGATGATCCTTATGAGTCCCTTCCAACTCAGGATATTCTATGATTATATGAATAGCAAATGAATCTCCTTAGCCTAAGCTCATCTATATTGACAGTGGCTTTAACCATATGAGTGGAAAATCTCAATTGACTTCAGCAAGATCCAAATCCCCTCAAATGAAACTCTGAGTTCAGTGAGCCCAAGATTTCACCGTATAATTTTATAAGGGAGAACTGAGATAAAAGAAATAATGATGATGAGAATTAGTGGTTAATTCATAATAACTTAGAAATAACTCTAGTAAGTGTCCAAAAAGGAACATCCTGATGTCATTAGCAAAATATTACTCAAAAGTTTTATAAAGCCACATGAATGCAACGCAATTGCTTTGGAAAACTTTTTTTAAAGAGAAGAGAAAGGAGCTGCAAAACAATGAGTGAGACAAAGGAAGATCTATCAGAATATGGAACCTATGTGATGTCAGTGACAATGTATACACCATTTATGCTTTAAAATAGCCCCAGTAATGAAAGAGTAATCTGCAGATCCTGACTGTTTTTTTGACAACTCATGTCCTCACTTAAACCATGTAACAAAGGGGAGAGTTTTAAAAAGGCAGCATGTTGTGTTTTATCAATAAATTTAACTGCTTGTTTTATTCACCAAGCTGAGCAGCTTATTTTGCAATGCATCACTAGGAAAACTAATCAATGAAGGCTAAAAGAGTGATGTCATGTACACATTTTAACCATCCGTCACATTACAGGCTCTAATTGTCAGAGATAACTCTCCCTGTTTTGTTTATTAGGAGATTGTGAAGGGGAGGAGCAGGGCGAGGTTGTTTTCTGGTGTGTTTTCTGCTTTCTTCAAAATAAGGAGATTAAATGTCAGAGGTAATGTAGTGAGAAAATGGAAAATCAAAGAAAGAATGTGTATGGTGAGGGGATAAAGAAAAAAATTAGGGGCTTAATTAACTACATTTCAATTTCATGTTTGTTCACAGCAGCAATCAGCTGAACTATTTTGAAGGATGCAAGCCTGCCATTTATGCCTTGGGACCTGCTCTCCAAGCTTAGCTGTAAATCTGGAGGACTGTCCCTTTTTTGACAAGGAGAAAATCCATCTGAAAAGGACCCATCTGAAACAGTCAGCACTTCAATTTATATTTTACTGTAAGTTTGAACAAAGACACATAGTGTTGTGACTTGCACCTCACCCTCTTGGCTTGTTCTGCTTACAACAGCCTTTCTGTTCTCAAATAGCAATTTTTAAGCATGAAAAAGGCTTCTGGGACAGAAAATGCTCCCTTTTTGCAGATTCCTCTTAGCCTTTTATTTCCAGTCAGAGGATCAAGGGCTTGAGATGTATAACAAATACTTCAAAACAGATTAATGTGCTGTGGTTCTTCTCTCCATCCTCTGCAGGGGCTTACCCAGCTAGCTGCAGAAGAACCACCACAAGCAGCAGCAAAGAGCTCTTCACTGACTGGAGACAGCTCTCTAGCAGCACAAGTTTGCACTCATTTTTACTGGGTGAGGAGCTGGTGATGGAGGTACTTGTCCCCACAGAACACCTCACTCTGCCCAGGAGCAGCAGTGAATGTTGGTGACATTTGGTCCACAGTTACTGAGAGAGGACATTGCACCATCCTCTGGCCATATTTTCATGCACTCATAGACCTGTAGCTTGCAGACTAAGATGTATCACAGCATCCCCATCCTGAGACTGCTGCTTTTCTCACGATCTACCACCACAATGGCAGAGCCCATCCTGTTCCCTGAGCTTAGCATGAGCAAAAGACTGAGAGCAGCCTTAATTTTCCACCTTTAAAACTGAACTCAATTCTTTCCAAACTGCTCTTTCAGAATGAGGCTTCAAGAATGACCCTGTATGAAATTTGCTATGCTTTTAAGCAGTTGGAAAGAATACACTTAGCAGCCATACTGAGGAGTCAGGAAGAATGAGAGTTCTCTAGTAACAAGCAGAGTATTTCATAATTGATATTTGACGAGGAGCATATTTCCATTCCAGCATTTTGTTGTACCATTCTGAGCATTCTCAAAAAGATTTAGGAAATATTTTCCACAAAAGAGTAGAAATAACCAAGACTGCTTCCATCCAGACTAGCAGAACAACTTCATTTCTCATCTGCCATGCTCTTTCAGTGAGCTCCTTGAAATGACTGAACCTTCATGGATAGTCCTTATCTAACAACACACCAAATTACAACATGAAGGTGTGTAATAAATAGCTGTTGCTGTTAAATTTTAAGGTGAAGCAGGTTTAGAAACAACTCTCCCACTCCTCTTTGAAGTCAGATTCCCTGAGGATTTGCTCTAGGTCTGGTTACAATTTCTGTGTGTTTTATCTACTAACAGAACGATAGGAAAAAAAGAAAGGCAAAACACATTCCAAGCTCTTATTAATTATAAAGTAAATAAATGAAAATTCTAGAACTGTTTACAGTATTTTTATTTGCTAGGCGTTTGTGAAAAAGAGACAGCCTTGAATGATATCCTGTAGCATTACCTGTCTTCTACTGCAGCAGTCAAAACCTAGTGCAGAGTTGACACTTGTAAGGTTGAGATTTCCCTTGCAGAAATAAAGTGTGAAACATACACTGAGATAGCAAGTGGGGCAGAAACTCTCTTAGTCTGTGTTTCTTTAGGCTACAATTTTCTCTGTGATATTTTCTGTCTCGGAATGCTACATTGCCATTCAAGAAGAGGGGTAGCTGGGAACATTTACACAGGAAAAAGCTTATTAGTTTATTTAATTCTCTGTAAAGCAGAAACTAAATTTGCAAATTGATCTCTCAGTTTTTTGGGTTAGAAGAAATCACTCGGTTTGCTGTTCAACATCCAAAGTAAGAAATAAAAACTAAATAATCATATAAACAAAGAAAAAGAACTTGTGAATGTACAACAGAATTAAGCTGGTTAGAAGTGAAAAGCTGTACAAAGTTTCTGGAAGCTGGAAAATGTCTTCCAAAGAAAATACTATAAAGAAAAGCTTCTAAATGGGAGGCAACCCTCAAGGGGACTTTCAAAATTGTATTTCCTCTTCTCATTTTTAGTTTCTTTTATACATTTTCCCATGTAGAGACAGAAGATTATTATCCTAGATCAGGCTGCCATCTATCTCCCTTAGGAAAGGGCAAGCACCTAGGATGGTAAGGCTGGGCCCAGCCTTCAGTGCCACATCACAGCTTAAAATGAGGTTTAAAGACCAGGAAAAGGCTACAGGAGGCTCCTTTCCAGCCTCTCCTCTCCAGGGCAGGTCCCAGCCACACGATTTCTGAGCTCTCCAGCAGCATCTCTCCAACAGACAACAGCCTGCCCAGTGTTTTTGATGCTGTTTTTCCCTTTTTGCAGAAGGAGCTTTTACACTGTCCTTAGTGGTGTCCAACCCAGAACCTCTCAGAGCTGCCCTCCCTTGTGGCAAACCAAGAGCCAGGGCTTACACACAATAGTGTGTGGTCAAGAAAAACAGGGATAGGTCCTGGAAGAGACCCCAGAATCCTCTCACAGCATACTTCCTTTATATCCTCTTATCAGGATACCAGATATCTACATCCCCAGCACTGAAAGTTTCACTAGAAAAATGGAGAAAGATTTGGCCAGGTCTAAAAATCTTAGATTATATGCCAACTTCAAAGGAGAAAGATGAATAATAATGAAGTGGTGTGCCCAAGAAGTCCGCTGATGCTTTGTTATTTGCAAGTATGATATCAGCATTAAGAAGGACAGATTCCATCACTGATAAAAAGGTGCAGGTGTGTGTTTGAATACACACATGTATATTTCTATGTATGAATGTGTATGGCTCCATGGATGCTTAGGCAAATGCAACTAAAACCCTGACTCTCCTGAATTTCTCCCTTCCACACCAACAACACTTCCCCCTGTACTGCCTTTCACTTTCCTCTGCTCCAGCTGTATCTCACCTAGGTTATAATGATTGTCTTCACACCTGTGCCCATCCTCCCACACTGCCAGACTTACCACTGAGCCCTCTCAGCCTAACCTGTGCTGGTTTGTGCATCATATTCCTGAGCTCCTGCATTTCCTTTCATTTGTCTCTCCTGATACCTGAGCACTTTTTCTCTTGTTTGAGAGAGCCAGCTGTGAAGGTGACAGTCATCCCCCCAGCCAGCTGTGGGGAGGGCAGCTGGCATTCAAATCTGATGTTAAGGACAGTAATACCTCCCAGAGCTGTGGTGCCCTCAGGGGAGCCTGGCCCCAGGACAGGCAGCTCCAGCACCCCGATGCCTTGTCAGAGCTTTCTGCTACCAGCAGGGCCAGGCACGCCCCACCATGCCCTGAGCAATGCCTCGTCTGAGTTCCTCCATGTTCCCTTCTCCTGTCAGGCAGATAAATGCCAGGGATGAAAGGAACAGAAGAGAGAATAAAGAATTGTGAAAATTCTCCTGCTTTAGCGTTTTTTCTTTTTTTTTTTTTTTTTAGATTAAAAACTGTTGAATTTCCAAAGCAATTCTTTTCCACTTTTTTCTCCACATTCCCCCTTGTTTTATCCAACTGCTCTGTCTTGTATCTCCCATCTCCTCTGTCCAATCCATGATGGTCTTTCCCTGGTGCTTTGATTAAACCATCATTTTAATTTCACATTTAGCTGAGGAAAATTATTCCAATTTGAAATAATATTGTTGAGAAACATGGACTGTCTGCTAAAAGAATATAGTGTTTTACCCTTTGGGTGTAATATTACTTTAGCAACTTTTATTTTATTTCCTTAAACACTAATTTTCTTATTTATCTTTTTCAGTCCACAACTTTGATGATGTTATATTATCTATCTTGAAATATAAATGTTATGCTAAAAGCTACTAAACTAGGGAAAAGAAGAAATGAAGCAAATAGAAACAAAAACCCAAGGGTAATTAGCCATTAACATAGCACCAAGCTTCATCAAAAATTCTGTGGAATTATATGAAATGTAGAAGTTTAAAAACAAAAACAGAAAAATGAGAGGAAAAAATAGAGAGGTAAAAGCATCAGAGAGCAGTGGAGTATGATAGTTTAAAAGTGGCAAGTGGCTAAAAAGTGGCTGATATTTTTGAGGCCAGGTTTTTCATGTCTCAGACTGGTAAGTGGGAGTTAGTGGTTTATTTTAATAATTTTTTTAAAAATTACTGGGGGTAGCAATGACTCTTTGTACCTTGGTGTCCCTCAGCAGGCAGAGTGACAGCACTTTCAGAGCCCTTTTCTATCACTGAACAGTTGCAGAGACAGAACAATGTCCCAGCAGGAATCTTAATTATCCCTCCCTGCCAGGGCTCAGGTGGAGATTACCTCCAGCCCTGCAGAAGGCAAATAGCTGTGCTAACAAAGGGAAGGGACCAGAAATCAAAGTGGCATCCCTTAGGCCTGAATGTGCCCTGAGAGGTGACAAGAAAAGAGCTACAAAGATGATGAGGGGCTGGCTATTGTGTAGTCCTAGAAATAAGATGGTAAAGACAGGCATGAGAAGGTGCTCAGTCTTGTAGTAGGCAATTGGATAACACTTTCATTTTTAAGCATACCCATGTGAGAGCTCTCAGACTACAGTCTTTGGGTCAGGGCTGCCCACCAATTGTGCTAAGAACCTACAGGTTCTGCCTCAGTGCTGCCCCAAGGCTGACCATGAGGAAGAGGTTGCTGATCACCATCGCTGTAGAGAGGCCAGTGTTGTTTCACTGCTCTCTTGGAACTGTTACTCTGAAGGGAACACATCAACATGGTCTAGTTCTGACATCCTGGAAATCACCTAAAATCATCCCCTGAGGTTGACCAGTGCAATGTGAGAGAAAGCTGTGATAAGAAGGTACAGTTCACAATTAAAACTAAGCTATAAACAACTCCTTGAACACACAGGGCCAAATTAAACCACTCTGACCATGAACAGCCTTCATTTGTCCTGCTGACATCTTGCCCTGCCTCATGGACAGCAGGGAGCCACCCCTGCAACAAGGCATGGTTCAGCTTGAGTAGGACTTTCTGGAGTCCTAAGGAAATACCACCACAGGAGCTAAGCAGTGGCACTGATTTCAAAGTCTGTGTGTAGAAGGAGTAATTTTTAAGTAGCATGATTAGACTAATTAAGTTCTGCTTAGGTTTTAATTTGCATTTTAAGGATTTGATTATACACCAGTAAGAAAAGAGAATTATTCTCTCATGTATTTTATGACAGTTTGTGACACAATCTGCACTCTCATGTTTACAAATAAATAAAAATAACATACATAGATTAAATTATGCTTCATTTTATATCATTTCTATCAACAGAAGGTAACTAACAATGCTGATCTGTATTACTAATAATAACATTATCTCTTACTATGGTTTCATTCCTACAAAATTTATTTCATAAATCCCTGCTGTACCATTTCAAACTCTAACTGTGACCAAGAGACATAATCCATTTTTAATTGTGACTCAATTACCCCTTTTTTCATTAAATTAAGTTTAAGCTTCAAGCATGTGACTACTCTGCATATGAACAGGGATACCTAGAATTTACCAAAGAAAAATCCACAGGAGCTTCTGAATAATGGGAGTTTGCCCATAGGCTTTTTGTGTCATAACATGTTGCTGTCTACATAAATCTATTAAAACGTAATGCATTTCGGTATTTATTATATAAATTAAATAATATAAATTAAAATATTGTTAGAAGATTATGTAAATTCGCCTTTTGTCTACTCACTCTGTTTTTGGAACTTCTTTTCTAAGCCAGTAGAAATCAGATTGGGCTGCGTATTTGCGAGTTTGCAATACATTGCCAAAATAATCACTTTCTGTAAACTTCAGCTGTATAGAGAAAGCACAGACATTTTTAAGCATGTCCAAAGAAAGAAACAAAAGCTGACATAAAACAAGCAGAACTTTTATTTTATACGAGATAATCACCTAATTTTTTAGCAGTTATCAAAGCAAGTAAAATTTTCACACTTGGTAGGAAGAATAAATATTTTATGAGCTTAGTTAAAAAAACAGTGGCTCAACAGATCTGCACAAGGGTCTGGAACACTGGGAAAGTTCTTCACTGTGCAGAGTGCTGCTGAAGGAATCATAAGCACCCAACAATGGATTGCAGACTGCACATTTCTGTGGGTATTATTAAGAGAGCCTCTTTTCCAGGGGGAAGTAGGCTTACTTTTATTTTTAAAAATGCTTTTTAAAACCACTTCCAGCAATGTAATGAAGTCCCCTTTTTCAGTTTGCCTAACATGTTATAACAAATACTTCATATTCTGTGCCTTCTGAGGGTTCTGCCACATTAAATATTTACAGCCATAGGGTTCCGTGCTTCCATAAGTTTCTGTAAGTTTCCAAATCTAATAGCATTCACACACACAACTAAACAGGCAAGAAAAAGGGATGTTAATAGGTTATAAATCCCTGTCATCAGTTTAAAACTATTCTAGGATTTGTGAGGAAGTTGCACTTCAGATGTAAACTATGGTTTTGCAAGCAGGGTTAACAAACATTTTTCACCAGACATTACCACTTATCTGAGCAAATAATTCCATACACTGAGTGACAGAGTTGGTCACTTGCTCTGTCTCATTACACTGTTTTCACTGCACCATCTCACCCTACACTTTTCCTGGACAAGGACTAGGCTGGTAGAGTTGTCTCTCTCAATAAATGATGTCTCTGTTTAGTGTTTGTTCATGTGCTCTGGCAAAGATGATGATCACTCTTGTATTTTACTGGTTCAGGAATGAAATTGTGTTTCTAGTTTGTCTGTGACTTTCAGTAATACAATTCATCAAATGCATACCATTGTTGGAAAATAGTAAAATATATTATTATTATTGGTTGTTTTCCTTCCTGCCTTAGTTAGGCTGAACAGATACTGGGGCAGGAAGCAGTCCCCCCATGGTACCCTTATCCAGCAGGCAGCACAATCCGCCTATACATTAGTTAGAACCTCTTGGCATGATTATAAGCAGCAATTGTAAATTAAATTCATAGTCTGGAGAGATGAGATATTATATGGGACATCCTAAATTGTGATATTCTGAGGTAAAATGCATAAGGCCATTATTTTGAGAAGAAATGCTTTTGGTTTGTTCCATTTTTATAACTAAATCCAAAATTATCACAGTGTATGCTCAACTTTTAAAATGCTTAATGGCAGGAAGGTTCTTTGCACCCAGGCAGATTTTATTCCCAGCAGGCCTCATGATCTCACCTAGATATGACAGCATTGACTATTTAGACACAATTTAGAGCTAGCACACTTCAAAACTAAAATAAAAATAACCAGGCATGCACGAGTCCACGTGCATGCCAAACAAAAGACTAGCTTTGATTTTAGACAGCAGCAAAACAGAGCAAAGAATGGCTGCAGTAAATGAATAAAGCTGCAAGCCTGAAACTTACTGTTTTGACATCTTCATTAATATATGTGTCATTCATTATAAACTGAGGGTAGCCAACTTTCGCCATAACTGCTTTTGCCTTTGAAAAAGAAAAAGAGAAAAAGAAAGTTTTGACAGATAAAACCACTTCTCAGCATACAGCTTTTTCTCTTTCCTGCTCAGTTTCCACTTTGTATTATTATGCTTCCCTGGAGCCATCCTAATTTAACTTCAAAACAACTTGCCTACAAGGTAAACTTGGTGCCACAGATGAGCTCGGCATCACAACACAGAGGGTCCAGATTCCATTGTCAGATTATCACAGTGGGTCTATGGCTGCCCGCAGAGCTTTTGCGTACTTACAGCAATGTGTCTGACTGCAAAATCCTAACAGCTGATTTTCCCTACTGGGTTTTGTGTTAATCAGATGGTCAAATGCCTGTTTGTACAATGTTTTCCAAAGGACAGCAGGAAGCGGCCTGTTTCTCTGTGGCACAGTAGCTGGTACACATCCAACTGCTAAAATAGATTCGATGCACAGATGTGAACCAACCTTGGTCCCAGCAAGTGCAGCCTGGTGTGTTTCCACTGAGGGCCACTTCTCTGTGCACCTGAGGACGGCTCCTTTTCTGAAGGACACTGTACTTTCCAAAAACCACTGTGTTTAGTTCTCCTTTACTTTGCAGTCTTTGCTCTTTCCCTAATGTCAGTAGCGGTGTTAAAATAAGACACCTCACTTTTCATTAATCCTCTTTCAGTCGTGATTTGGTCCCAGCATTTATGCATGACCTGCATAAACAGTCCAGTGTGAAGGAGCTGTAAGTGAGTACTCCACTTTGTAAATCATGGTGTGAGTGTATAAACAGCCTTGGTAATGTCCTCACAAAAACACCAGCAGGCCACTCAGACACCCAGAATCTCTGTGGAAACAGGTTTCCAGAAGAAAATCAAAAGTATACAAAAAGATAAGATGACATACCGAGAAGTGAAATGTGACAAATCCATAGGATAAATTACAGCTATGGTGGACTACGATAGCACGAAACTTTCACTTTTTATGCTTTCAGGATGCTGAATGTAATTTCTCCATTAGTCTTTGGAATTCCCTCTACCCCTCAAAAAATGCTCCTCCATGTTCATCAAACTCAGATGTCAAAACTCAAATGAATATTGCAAGATATGAAAAGCAATAAATAACTGGCCTTTAAACCAAGTACACCCATACCAACCCTGCATTCTGCTCTCTGTGAACAGAACCTGGACCTCTCAAGGGTCCAACAAGTTCTATTTCCTTCTTGCTGCAGGGGCTGACTGCTCAAGAGAAGATTCCCCTTTCTCCACATATCCTTTCCCCTTCTCCCACTTCACAGTATCTCAATACAGCAGGGCCTCCTATACAGCAAGACTTAAAACCAGCTGTTCCACAACTTTAAGAAGAAAAGTGATGGAGAATTCCCTCCATTTAACCAAAGTCATTCTGTCTCCTCTTTTATTTTTCAAGAAGAAAGGCCTCTTTCTTCTTCAAACTCCTTCAATTTCTCAATCTCACTTCCAACCCAAAGTCATAATCCTCCATTTGTGACATCACAATTAATTGTGGTTGAGATAATTAAGATGTCACAAACAGAAGATAACTTCAGGTAGGAAATTAGCAGCAGGAGCAGATGATCTCTTAAGCAAAAAAGATCCCATTGTCATGCAAATTGCCCTAGTAATAAAAAAAGCAATGGAAGAAAAATGCTGAATGGAAAATATGAAATGAACCAAATTAACTCTCAACAGAATGTTTCCTCACTTTGCCAGAAGGTTCAGCAGTCTTTCATGATATTTTAAATGCTGTGGTGGGGAGCAAGAATAAAAAGCTAGGAAGGGAACATGATTCTTCTGCAAGTTTGTATGTGATCAAGAGTGTTTAAATTTTTTCCTGGTGGTGGTGTCAGGTCCAACTGACTGAACTTTGAAAGGAATCAGAAAATTTCCTTTACCATTTCCCACATTTCAATCTGAGTTAAAACTAGCTTTGAAAAAGGAAAGAGCAAAACCCATCAGTTTTAATTTCTGCTAACTTAGCTGCTTAAACAAGTCTGGTGAATCTCAAATGTTCTGCATGAGTTCATCACTTGCTTTGTGACTTTCACATTTGATGCCATGAGACTGAGATTTCTAAGCATGAGAATTAAATACTCAGACACTACAGAGATTTTTTTTTATAAAGGCTATATAGAACACTAGGTAAACACCAGACTGTCTCGAGATTTTTGAAAGCAAACTCAAAGAGTAATGCTGCTTCTAGTACTTCAATGCTTTGTCAATGTCTAAAGCTGTAAGTATTTTGTGAGATAGATAGGTAAGGGAAAAATGTTATTTTATTGCATTTGTTACTTAAAAGGCATTACCACAATATGTGTGGTTTAGAGATCTGAGCAAATAAGACGAACAAAGCTGATGCTGACAGCGAAGGATGTTTGGCTCCTGGTTAGGGAAACTGTATCCTATAGCCAAAGCAAAACTCATGAGAGAACACAGGAAGCCCTATGAAGTCCTTGGGAATCCCTCTGACTGAGATTCCTGTCAGAGGGACAGCAGTGTTCTGTTCAGCTGAGCCCAGCACAGGGCCCAATCTATTTACACAACTGACAAGTTAGAAAGTATCAGATTGAGAGCAGGTTTCTAAATTTGCATGTTGGAAGTCTTGTTTCGGTGCCTATTTTTTCTGTTCACTTGTGTAATATTTAACATTAGTTTGGAGACTCCTTATTTATACAGCACAAGGAAATGGAAAACTCTTCTACAGCTTGCTTACTCTTTGATAATGATGTCAGTATTTTCCCCTTGATAAGATTAAAAGTATGTATAAGAGACCAGCCTTCCAGGAGGCATGCAGAGGGAGTCAAATGAAATGTGACAAATGTACAGGAACCAGCCATGTGGCAATTGCACATGAATCCACTATAAATCCACCATGCACAAGTTTTTATGGTTTAAAGGCTCATTTAACTCCTTTCTCTAATTTGCATATTAAACAGCCATGTGTACAGAAAGCAAAGAGGCGATGGGGTACTTCCCCCAGGCACCATTAAGCACCCAGCCTGCCTTGGGCTGCTGGGTAAATTAAGGAAACTCATCACTGCAGGGCTCCTCTCCCACCATCACAAGCAAGGGCTCTCTCAGGGTTTTTTAGGGTAAGTCATGATGACTCTTTTCTATCCCAGCAGCCAGAGAGAGCAGGCTCTGAGGCAGAGGACCCAGAGTGGGATTACTTCCACCATGTCTGGTGCATGGAAGTTTCCCCACTGACTTCAACACAGCCAGGATTTTACCATCAATGTCTTTCTGTCACACTGAGAGCATTTCAAGTCAGTTTACTACACAGACGAAATAATAAATGAGCTTTCACTCTCTGCTTAACAACCTGCCAACATGGGAATGCACACGTGTTTCAGTGCTCCAAAGCATCCCAGTTTCCAGCCTATTCAAATTCTCACTTGACAGCCAAGTGTAAGAACATTCTGAGAGCCTTTTTGCCTCTCAGAGTATGACTGGGATCTTTTATACAACACTAAGTACTGACATATTTTACTTACTGTAAAGAGAAAACAAAACAAAACAAAACGTATATCTCACAACAAAGTTTTATGAGTCTGACAGAGATCTTCTGTATATTAACTTGACTCAATAACTTTGTGGAGATCATTTTTAAGCTTCTAAATATATAAAAAATTAATACAATTACAGTTCACTGAAAAATTAGCATGAAATACACTGTGAAAGCTAAAATCATTCATGGCAAAGTAATGTTCCATTTAATTACAAAGATTAATTCAGCCTTTATATATGTGCCCGGTCTTCTCATTTTTCATTGGGAACAGATGATTCAAGAGCCATCTGGTAAAACTGCTACATAAATATCACTACATCTATCTAGGGTTTACATATGGAAAAAACTAGGAAAATAGAGCAATGGATCTTGGCAAAACACAGGCAAGTTCCATCACAGGGTTAAAGCCCAATCCTACAGATGTCAGTAGGAAGTGACTACTGACTTGGGTGAGAGAAGGATTGAACTCACCGTAATGATGCAGAGTATTTCTTTTGTGGGAAAATGAAATATCAGGGATTTTCACATTATCAACGACAATGGAAAGTGAAGTGGCAACTCAGACATGAACACTTGGCCTGAAATGACAATTTTTAACAGTACTTGATCTGCAGTGAACTGTCTAATCCATACTCAAGAATATAGATTATCATTATTTATTTTTAAATTTGACTTAACTGTCCTCATTTTGTTGCATGTCACAATAATAGAAACTCTGCAGACTTTTCAAGAACTGGTGCTTCATTTAATAATAATTCACATACCACCACTTCACACCACACCATATCCATCCCCTCTGTATTACCATAATTGTTTTGAATGCTCTAAAATAATTGCTGAAATAATATAGACAGAAAATACAGCTATCCTTCCATCTTTGTAATAGCTTGAAGTCAAGGTTAAAAAAAATAAAATAATCAAGTGACTTATGTGAATAATGACAGCCATGTACACATAAAATTGCTTTCAGTTAAATATACATTATGGTTTCAAAAGTATCTGAGTCCACTTAACAACTTTGTGTTGCCAAATGGAAAAAAGTCCCAGTCCTTTAGTCCTTGCTCTTCTTCCCTGCTCCTCTCATCTCTGTCCATAGTTCTTCTCATGCTGCCTGCACCCACAGCCTCCAAAGGCTGCCTCAGCTGCTCGACACACATTTCTATGGGGCCCCTTAACACATCAATAACACAGTAGAAATTTAACCAAGCTTTTCCCCAGCTAATTTTCTGCCAGATCACTGAGCTGAATCACTCACTCACTACATGGAGAGACCCAGCAAGTTCTGGAACTTTTACAAGACAAATGCTAGGGACACATGCTGTGGCAAAGTGGAGAAGGGTTGTGTGGTACACTAGGTACATCCTCCTCTGAATGATCTCTTGAAACCAAAGCCTCACTCAGAGAAAACTTACTGACAAGAAAATACTGCTTAGTACACTTAAAAATACCATACCATACTTTATAATCCTAGGAAACAGAGAGGGAAAGTGACACAGCAATTCCTAAGCAAAGTGTACATTGGGATTATATGTTCAGTCTTAATATCTACTATTCAGCAAGAAAATATTATTATTACTCACCATAAAGATTAAAGCATCTAAAAGTTTAGTAGGACTACCGTGGACAAAAGAGTCAGAAAAAGCAACAATGTACATCAATGCCACTCTTTTCTGACCTAAATCCCTTCTGGCTCTCTAGAATCCAAAGATTCAGTCAGCAGTTCAAGCACTGTGACAAAAGTTTCACTGGAATTAACTTTTCAGTTTAAACTAATCCCGCATTAAATTATTACTTTTTTAGCAATAGAACTGGACTAAGTTAGAGAAAGTGTGAAATTAGCATCTTTATTTTAGTCTTACTTATATATAAACATACTAAGTGTGATATTTTCATAAGCACAGCTCCTCAGTTCAGTGCAGCATTGCAATTAACAGACCTATTCATATTTTCTCCTTCCACCAGAAACGCATTCTGCTGCCAGCTTTGCCTCAATTTTAGCTAAGAAAAGAAAAATTATTTGTCCATTTTATTTTAATTCCATTTTCCACTTACAACATCTGTATGACAATTAGCATGATTCCTGTGTTATTCTGTGTTATACACAGAATATTATATATGACAGACATACATTCTGTCCTTCATAAACAGAGCATCAGACCTGCAATACCTTCCTTTGTGGCACACAGAAAAAAATTTCATCTTTGAAGATATAAGTGCACTTAATACTGCAGACCAGCACAACCAAGTTCCTGGCACAGGATGTGCTTAACTGCTAACTCTTCCTGTCCAAAGCACCTTGGTGAGTTTTAAGGGTCTTTGGATTCTCAGTGGAGCTGGAATGATGCCCATGGACCAGAAGAAAAGAGGATGCCCAGATAGGCAAAATGACTCAGCTATAGCATCACACCAGCAGTGACAGGGCAGCTCGTGTGTGGGTTTCTGCACTGGATTCCCCTCTGCACACCTGTGGATCACTTGGGGCATGACTGCACCAGGGTGTGTGGACAGCTGGGAACTCCCCCAGCTGTACTTCAAACAAGCCAGAAACAAATGTGTTGTGGTCTGAAGACACAGACTATTGTTAGTATCATGCTGGTATAGATACAGATGATACAGATATAGATATATGTCCCATGGTATGTGCTAAGCTGCCTTTGGTGGGACTCATGCCAAGCTAAGCATGGACTCTTACTTAGCACTGTAAAAAACCATACTCTTCATGCCTTTATTTTCAGGCAACCCTCCATGTTTTCGAATACAATTATCTCTGAAAACCAAACAACCAAACACACTCCCCCAACTCAAAATTCCCTTTGTGTTTTGAAATTCAGATATCTTTAATGAAAAGTTTTGCACCAGGATCCTAAGGATTTGCAATAGCCAAAAAAAAAAAAAAACACCAACAAAACAAAAACAAAAGAAATTAAAAAAAGCACCACCTTTGGCTGATCTTTGTCACATTGGTGAGCTGCAGAAATTTTTATGTCCCATTTTTTACAGAAACTCCTTCCTGGACCCATTTCTCTGCTCACCCCCAGAACACCTCATGAGCTGACCCATACTCCCATGTTCACTGTTCATGCCACCTTTTGCTAGAAACACTCCCACCTTTATCCAAAAATTTTTTCTGCTGTTTCTGTTTTAGCTCTGGGCAAGCAGCATGCTTAAGAAAAGCGACTGTGCTAGCAAAATAAAAGTCCCCAGGGACCCAAAAAACCCTTGAGATCTCTGGCACTGGACACTGAGAGACGGGCAGGCTCAGGGACCAGGAAAGGGTGAGGAAGCTCTCTCCCCATCATAATTGCATGGGATATGATTTACCACAGTGCTTCTTTTCCGGTTTTATGCAAAACTCTGAATAACTTATTCCAGAAAGGGACAACTTCTGACCTTAGCCTCTGCTTGCATCAGTTTACATTCATTTAACATTTTCAAGGTTAAGCAAAGGTTGCTGACCATTCTTCTTTTTTAAAAAAGAATAGCATGTGAAAAATTCCCTTTTCATTTCTCATTTCACAAGCGAGCTTCAGCCACAGTCTTGATGCAACTGAAACCAGACATGGTAGAGACTCCTTTTAATGCTACTCAAACTGAAATAGTGACTGAGAACTTAAACACAAGTATTACTCATGACTTGCATGTTTTATCTCTGAGGAGGAATTCCTTTTGCTTGAACAGGGACCCTGACCAGCACTGTACCAGTAAGCACTTCACTATCAGTTGTCCATGCCTTGTAATATACAGGGGGAAAGCTGATGCATACATAAACAAAACCATAGGCTGCAGAATATAGGGAAAATATATTCAGAAAATGCTCTACTGATCTTTACATATTCTTATTTTTAAATAAATTATACCTAAGTATTTTCCCATTGACAAAGCTCGTCCCATATGCAGAAAACTGAGCACAAGACACCTCACTGCTCCCTCACAAATGAGGGCAGCTGAGGAAGCCTTTATTCTTAGTCACAGCATCCTGGCCTCTAAAGGAACAAATTCCTGAGTCTGATGAACTCATTGTGGTGAAGTTCCTTTACAAGTAAACTTCAGCACTACCAGTACATGAAGCCATTTAGAATTTCACAACTTTACTTCAGACCCCAGTGACTGGTACAATATCTGAGCAAACTGAAGTGCTGCAGGCTCACGTGTCTGGCTGTGGACAGCTCAGTGCCAAGACTGAGGGTCCATGGTGGGGTCCCAGCCCACAGCCCTGCCCTGCTGAGCTCCTCACCCACTCCCAGCCAGCAGGTAGCTCTCCTCTCAGTGGGCATTTACAGCACATGGAGATCACCACAGCCAGGAAATGCACTTTCATTGGAAAGAGTGAGGGAATGCCAAGCAGATACCTGAGCATGCCCTTGTAGACTCCTCCACACAGAGAATGTCTCTCCTGCACCTCCTTATCTGCTACTGCTGAGCTGGGGGACTACACTGTCTTTGTAACTGTACCTCTACAGGAGACAGGTTTACTTCTCAAAACAACAAAAATAGTTAAAGATGAAACTGCCCAAGACTTCCAGGGGTGGTGGAGGATCTCTTGCTCTTTGATAGAATTACTCTGTCATTTAGCATAACAATGCTTTCATGTTGCGTTTCTGCCATAAAACCTTCAGATTCACACCAGTCCCTGAGCATCTGCAGGTGTCTGTCCATCTGTCTCCCTCCTATTTCAAGCATGAGATTTGTCACAAGAGTTTTGATGTCACACACCCATTCTGGCGTTATGTAGTCATGGTAGAGTCTGAAAAATGACAGCTGTGAGATCAGGGTTAAATACAATTTCCTCTCCCTTCACCTGTTTTCCACTATCTGTTTGCACGGTGCTCAGGTTATTAATGGAACTGACATCCCTGCACAACTGAGTGAGCAGTAGCAGCAGCCAGATAACAAGGGAGAAGCTGACAGCAGCAATCTAACCCCAGAGATAAGAGATAAGCAAACATGCCATGGCTATTAGTTTCAACTCTGGCCAATGGAGAAGAACATCTCCTGTGGTTACTGATCAGGAAAGCCCAGTCTTCCTGTGAAGGTTAAATTAAATTCAGGATGTGATATATTATTCTTAGAGTTCAAAAATTAAAGTTTGTGATGAGAAATAAATATTTGATGTAAAATGAATAAGGAAGAAAAGGGGATGCTAATCTGATAGAAAGTGAAGACCTATTTTTATTCAGAGAAAAGCATGTAAACACTTCTACTCTGGAAGGAAAGTACCAGTCTCTGTTTCCTCCAGGTAAAAAAAAAGTTACTCTGAAAGTTGACATTTTCCAAACAGCTATCTCAGGAATGGTGCAGGAGTGGCAGCCTCAAAATCCTGACCAAATTCCAAGCTAGGTAAGTAGTGCAAACTTCTCAAATCCTTTACATAATTTCTGAGCAGCATCTACTTTCCTTCCAGCTTCCTGTTGAGTCATCCCCTTCTTTTCATATGCCCATGCACATCGTAGAAGAAGGACTGGCCTGTTTAGCCTCAAAAAGGGATGACTGAAATGGAACCTCATCAATGCCTGTAAGTATCTGAAGGGAGAGTGTCAGAGGATGGAGCCTTTTGGAGGCTCTTCTCAGTGGTGCTGAGCAATAGGACAAGAGGTAGGAACAGATGCACAGGAAGTTCCACCTGAACATGAGGAAGAATTTCTTTACTGTGGAGGTGACCAAACACTGGAACAGATTTCCCAGAGAGGCTGTGGAGTCTCCCTCACTGCAGATATTCCAGAATCATCTGGGCACAATCCTGTGCCATGTGCTCTGGGGTGACCCTGTTTGAGCAGGGATATTGGACCAGATGACCCACTGTGGTCCCTTCCAACCTGACCCAGTATGTGATTCTGTGAAAGATGAATTAAACCAGGAAGATAAACTCCTATTGATTTATTTAATGCATAAGGGAATTGCAGACATGTTGGGAGAGAGTTACCATGTGACTGCCTTTTCCGAACTTCAACACGTTTTAACCTTATCAGGAGATTTGCTCACTGCTCCCTGCAATGCAACTACTACAATACAAGCAGGCCCTCAAATTTTTTCCACTCAGACAGAGACTACCCTACTTTCAGAATGCTCACTTCCACAAAGGAGAAGCATGGCTAAGGTTTAATTGGCACTCAACAAAACTACACTTTCCAATTTAGAAATAGCAAGGTTGTTTCAAGAATATCTGAGTCAAGCTTTCCAGTAAAACCAGTAAATTATGAAGTCAACAGTCACCCCTATAGGCTTTTGAACAAGAATGAAGTGTCTAACTGCAACTAGAGCTCTTGGAAATTTCTCCCACTTTTCTTAGCTCTTTTGAAGTATGTCTAGCAGTTTCTATGAGTGCTCTGAAGCAGTCTTAAACCTTGTGAAGTTCTCTGACATCATTGAAGCAAAGATATAAAGTCATCCTAAAGGAACATGTAAAAGGTATATTGCAAGCCTTAGTTTTGAAACTTCATCCCTCTCTCTTACCCTCAGTGTTGTTCTGTCAATTTTGTGCTGACTTTCATTCTAGAAACAGCCATTGAAATCAGAAGCACTGAGTCTCAGGGCTGGTTCCACTGTCATATTTTTGCATTAGTTTTCATAGGATGGGTCCACAGATCTCACAAGACTCAAAAGGCATTTTTAAGTTTTGCAGAGCACCCAGTAACCACTCTCAAGACTGGATGATTTGTCATCATTGTGCAAAACTATCTCGGCATTAAGCAAGATTAATTTCAGGTCCTGAAGCTGTGGTGCCCAGCCTTTTTCACTGGGCTTGCCTCAGATCTCAGTGAAATGTTATTTTTCTGAACTGTTTCTAGTGCATGCCTTGGACAGGCTATGCGAAGAAAAGCAGGAGGCTCCATTATCCCAGAATATATTGCTGTGCCAAAACTTTACAGAAGCAAGAGTGAGCACAAAAAGAGAACAAGAAATTATGATTCTCTGGTTTCTGCACTACCATAACACAGGAGAAGGTGACATTTTTGAGACAAGCAAAAAGCCTTTCTTTTTACCCACAGAGCACAGTGAGGCATTGGGACTCATTGTTTTGGAAAGTTGTGGATGATGAAAATTGTTGTGGGTTCAAAAAGTCATTAGACAAACTAACAGCAGGAAAATATGAATAATTACAAAGACACCACTTCTGGCTCAGGAAGCAAGTGAGCTGCAGTTTGTCAGAGGCCAGGAAAGGACAGTGGGAATGTGTCCCTTTATGCTTGCCCTGTCCTTACGTTCATCTCTAAACATCTGCTACTGTTTGGCTCCTGTCCGAAGCAGATGCTGGACTCTGCTCTGAGCAGAACAGCTGTCATTGGTGAGTGAAATCACCCAAATGTGAAGAAAGAGAGACCACAAACAACTGAGAAAGTGGGCTGTGGCTCAGGTAATTAACTGCAGGGCTGGATAGGGCCAGCAAGCTCTGGCTGAGAAATGAAAGGCTTCAGTGGGATAATCCACCCCTACCTTCTTTAAAGTACCTATACTTTGTTAAATCAGGGCTTGTCCAGATGGATCTTGATTTCCTAAGAGCTATTGGCCCAAATTACGTTGTGTTGTCTAGGGAGGTTTGCTGTAGCTCTCTGAAGCAGCAGAACAAGCCCTGTAGGCTAAACAAAGGTACCTAACACTGCCCAAGAGAGCCACCTATAGCTGGGCACGCTCCTGATGTTTTCCTGTGCTCCTGTTGACTCGGTCTTCAGACTCAGAGAGATGTGGAGAAAATAAATGTTGCATATACAACTTCCTTTGAAACAAAGCAAAGCTGCAGGCAAGTTCAGGAGCCAAATGATTGCACAGTGACCTTGGGATTTGTGCTCCATGACTTAAGGAGGTTAATAATGTTACAGAAAAATCTTACTAGAGGAAAAACAAGCTCTTTTTTGGCTTATCATCCATGCTTTAAAAATAGTACTGCACAGCAAAAAAAAAAAAAAAAAACTTCCAAATAGGAAGTTATTCCTGTGCCATAGCCTAACAGGATATTTTACAAGAGAATTACAAACTTTAAAAAAAAGTCTTTTTTTCAAGCCTCAGTTAAACCCAAGCATAAAGGGCATTTTAGGGAGGAAAAATAGTGATTAATAAAATAATGGTTCCTGCCCAGGAGTGGGAATAATTTAACATGTCAGTGATGATCTTCCACTGAATTATCCTTTGAAGAGCAAAAGCAATAAATTACCATTTCAAAGAAGTGAGCCCTCATCACACAAGTTACGTCAATGGAATTTCAGTTGTGGGTTCCCCCTTTCCACTGTGGTCCACCATGCCAAAACACAGCTGTCAACACCTATTGGCTGCCACAGCTGGCTGCAATCTGCACCTTCATTGTAAGAGAAACCAAAGGCTCTCCCTTCTCTTCCCCCCAGCCCTGCAGTCCTGCTCAGAGGCTGTGACCTGGCCATGGGCACTTGCAGAGTGTTGCCAGACATACCCTTGGAGCTGCACCCAGTTGAATAATTTCTCTGTTCTGCAAATAAGGGCAAAATGTAATGACCCTTACAAAAGGGAGACTAAAAGGGCAAGAACAGAAATCTTTTTGGGGCGTTTGTTTATCAGAGCACTCCATTGAAAATTCAGGGGGTTAACAGACACACTTGAAGCAAATTTGAGGTGATAGTCAAATACGGTACAATAGAGAAGGGCTTGAATAGAGCAGAGGAGTAAGGACAGGAGAGAAAACAGCATCACATCACAGAGCTGAGAGCTTCCCTGAGACTCAGAGCTCCTTTGGAAGCAACGTGAGCTCCATCCAGAGAGCCAGGTGAGAACTGCATGTGAAGGCTGAGTCACCTAACCCTGTTAGAAACTTTCTCTGTAAAAATGGCTTTTAGATGGTCTCGTTTAAATTCATCTTTCAATCTCAGAAAGAAAGGAATGGATAGAGGAGAGAGGTAAATTATTAGATGTTATCTCAATATATTGTTTTGTTACAAAAGGTATGTCAAACCTTAACTCCAAAGTATACAAGGGCTAAAGAGATTATTCTCAGATATCAAGGCTGCAAGGCAATTGTTCCCTGTGTCACATGGAGTAGTAGATTTGATCCTTTTAACATCAAATTAGTAGTGTCCCCTCTGAGTAACATAAAACAACAGGACAGACACAAAGAGTCAGAGACAGAGTGATTAGATAGAGCTGACAAGCTGCCTAAAGCAAAATTCAAGAATATATCTACCAGAGGGTCTTTTCTAAGTCCTTTGGAGGTCGATGGTTCCTTTAATTGCAAAGCATCAGGTTGATGGCAAGGTATACAAATTTAGCCTGAGCCAAGCGCAAAAAAAGGTGGGCATCAGTCAGAAAACAGGAAGCAGAAAACACACGAAACAGTGAATATCTGAATCACAGCGAGGATTTGCAATTAATTCTCTTTCAAACCTGCCATGTCCTTTACATTACAGTGTTGTCATCCAAAGATGCAATCACCACAAGACTCTCTATGCTCATTGTCCAGACACCCAGATCCCACCTTGTCCCTCCTCTTCTTTCAGAAAATGAGTAAAAAATTTGTTAATGACCCAAATATGCCTGGAATTAAAGAAAAACTAAAGGTAAATTAAATAGATCACATGGAGCAGTCCCAGTAAACAAAACCACCATCAGGTTTCTGCAGTTAATTTCTTTTCAGCGCATTTGAATATTTCAAGAATGCAACTAGATTAAAAATATGGAGGAAGAGCAAAATATCTGAATCAGTCATTTCCACATAGAATACAGTTCTGCCATGGATCTTAGGGCAGAAGCTTCAATCTGCACTACTATAAAGGACAATGTAACAGTTTCTGATGAAAACATAAAAGACCAAAACATCCTTTACCTAAGTAATAGCTTCCATTCTTTACTTAATTGATAGAATAGAATTAGAACATTAAAGTTGGAAGGGACCTACAAGGAACACCTTGCCCAACACCCAGACCATCTCAGGATGACCAAAAGTTAAGGCACGTTGTTAAGGGCATTGTCCAAATGCCTCTTCAACACTGGCTTGGGCCATTGACCACGTCTCCAGGAAGCCTGCTCCAGTGTTTGACCACCCACTTGGTAAAGAAAAGCTTCCTAATGTCCAGTCCAACCTCCCAGGATGAAGTAGCATCAAACTGTTCCCACACATGCTGTCACTGGATCCCAGGGAGATGAGATCACCACCTCCCTCTCCACTTCCCCACTTCAGGAAGATGTAGAGGGGGCCCTTCAGCCTCCTTTTCTCCAAACCAGACAGCCCAAAGTCCCTGGCTGTTCCTCAAGGACATTCCTTCCAGCCCTTTCACTAGTCTTCTTGCCCTCCCTTGGATGCATTAAAGGACCTTCAGATTCTTTTTAAATGTGGGGGCCCAGAACCACATACAGCACTCCAGGTGAGGCCACACCAATGCTGCCCTGCACCCTCTCTCTCCCAATTTATATTTGGTGCCTGATGTTTCTCCATCCTGGATGCAGAGTCCAGCATGTGGATGACATTTATTGACAATGTAATGCAACTTTGACAGATCTCTATAATAAAGTAATACTGTTTTTTTTAAACCAACCAACCTCCCTCATAAAATTCATTCTGTCTGTGCTGCTTTATTAAAGCCTAAGTATTGAAAAAGTAACAGCAGAAAGTGTGAGGCTCATGAGATTTAATTAGAACAGTGTAACAGATTTTGAAGGTTCTGTTGTATTATAAAGCTTAGATTTCCCTGGTGAATTATCTGACCCTATGTAATGAATCTATTTCTTGAATTAAAAACACACTCATCCAAGAGTTCCAGGACAAACAGAATATCTATCATTAACAATAAATAATATTTTATAAACATGCACACACTCCATGTCTGGAAATCTACCAAATGTCTCTCTAGGCTCTTTCCTTCCAGCCAAGTAGCTATTTCTGTGAATCTGAACTTAAACTTGTAGTCACAAGTCATCTCACATAATTGCTGCTGCAGTATCTAAGGCATTGCATAACACTGGTGTCTCACAAGTTTGACCTGGTTCCTATGTCAGCAAACTATGAAATGTTTTTCTGTTCAGTGAGAACAATTTTAAACCATTGGCTATTCATATGGTAGTACTATGGGCTGTAGTATTATTTTTGTCGCACTTATGGAATTTAGTTTGTCGTGCATTGTTCAGGTCAGACTCACCCCTCTAATTTCAGAACCTTCAATGACATGCCTGAACTGGGAGCAAAGTGCCATGTTCTTCTAAAATGTGTCAAAAGAGGGAAACAGCCATCTCTACCTACCAAAGATCTAGCCTACCTTCTGATGAAAATCATCCTTAAAACCAGAAAGGGAGAACTTTTCTAGGGAGTTCATTAGTTTTTGGCAATGTTTTTATTGTTTCCCTGCTGAAAGGCAGGTAGCAAATTTTGAACAAAATCACTAAGCAGGTCATTATATAGAAAAATCTTTATTAAGGAAATCATTAGAAAATTTTCCTGCTCTTATTTTGCATCAATTTTAACAAATATCTAAATTACAAATCATTATATTTCTAATGGAATTTCTAGTTTAAAAAAAAGCATAAGAAGAAATAATAACTGCATCCCATTTACCACCAGTTTAGCAGGAAATAAATGTCATTTTAGTATTGTTCTCTTGCTATAGAGTTTATTGGTGCATTTATGCAGCTCTATTTCATTTGCACATATATGAAGAGAACTGCTGTAAAAAATGTAAATGGATTGCATATGGAATTTAAATCTTTTCAATGATAAAATGGCTCAACAGCCTTTTCATCAGAAGTACTAAAAAACTTTGAAGGCCATGTTTGCTTTTAAATCAAAACACTGGGTTTTTTATTCAAGCACAGAGAGCAGGAGCAGCTCAGCTGCACTTGCCTGTCAGTTTATTTGAGGAGGCTGCTTATTAATTCACTGATAACCCATTACCTCAACAAATAAGGACATGGACCTACACAATTCCCTCCACTTGTCTTTTTATATGCCCCCTCCAACTGCTGCTCTGGAGACAGAGCTCTGCATCTGGACAATCTTCATTTCCACTCCTCACATGCTATAAATGTGGGAATAGAGTGAAAAGGAGATTTTTCAGCACATCCTCCTGCCTTCACCTTTGCCTCCTGAATTTTATTGTGACTTTATCTGAAAGCATTCAGGACCGGTAATGCCATCCTTGATTACAACACTTCATAACTGGAATTATTCTGTCAGGGAATGGATGTTCAGCTGGGATCACTATTACACTCTCAAAAGACAGCTGTCAAGTCAGGCCTCCCACCACAACACTGGAAAAACTATGAAACCTGAATTATTCTCAGATCCCCCTCTAGGCCGGATGTTCCATCTTCACAGCAAATACCCTCAGCTGTCACAAGTGTTTTAGACACTGCTTTAGACACTGTGTATCCCTGGGATCCCAGTCAAGGTGAAGACTTGGTCAAGAAAAGCCAAATCTGAAATAAGCTCATAGTCTACATCAGCCAGAGCCAGACAGGGAAAGGTGGAGGCAAGGGAAGAAGAACAAGGTAACAAAAAAAAAACTTCTGCAGAGAAGCAGGAGCTCAGATGACTCAGCTTCCAAAAAATCAAATGCATGTGCCCCTTAAAAAACAAAATTATCAGTAATTGGAATTGCAAATACAGTCCATGACATACTGTTATCACTCAAGTCAAATCTTTATCAAAACAGGATTTTTCTCATTCAACATTTATATTTATTACCTTCTCATGAGCTTTTCTTTTTGTTTCAGAGTCCATCCAGTCGTTTTCCTTTTCTAACATGTCAATAAAAGCCCAGCGAATTCCTTCAGTCAATTCCTCCATCTGCAAAACATTTAGTAAATCCCTCCCCAGTAAAATATACCATGGCAGAATCATTGTAAGGAAAGGTTTGGTGTATGTACGAGTGATAGACTTGGTCAGACCACAAAGGATTGCAGATCAGATGGCATCTGCTAACCTTTCTTGAAGGCTAATTTCTGCTTTCTCCAGTATTGAGACACTTCCTCTGAAGGTAAGTTCTTTTCCATCTTCTTTCCCTTCTGGTGTTCCACACACCCTGTTCATTGCTGAGCATTTCATGTCATATTTGTGAGAATCATTTTGAAATAATAAAATCACTGAGAGATTTGCAGACCTTTGGGGAGATTTCTGGCCCTTAGGTTCTAGATCACTGGCCCATGCAGAAGGAGCCAGCTGAAAGGCACTTGCACAAATAAAGCCTTTTCTGCAGAGAGAAAGTCTGTGGCCTGGTTTGGTTTATGTGAGACTGAGACACGCCTTATTAACACTGGCAAAGAACTGAATTGGGGCTGAAAGCACCATGATCCAAATACAAAGCAGTATCCAAATATTTAGCCTGTATTTAGCTGCATTTATGAAGCATTGCTACCCTTTACTTACGGCAGGGAGGGAGGCCCTGGCTCTCACCACTGAGCAGCCTTAACTGCTTCTGTGGTCCTGGACCACCACTGACAGCTTGGATCTGTGCAAAACTGGGAAAACCCACAACCACTTCAGCTCGCCTGCTTCTTCAGACAAAGAACTAAGAACACTTAGGCCCTCTGCAATGCCAAGACCACATCTCAAGTAAGTAAAAAAATAATAATAATAGGACTGTTCAGTGAGTGTGCACACCAAGAAAACCCCGAAATGACAGAAAACAGGAAATCCAATGGCCAATATAAGCATCATATGAGTCTAAAGAGCCCTCATTCCTATGGATCTGTCTGGCAGCCCAGGAAACTGTATGCAGCCTGCTGCCTCTATTTACATCAGCAGATGAAGCCCATGACAGCCATGGGGAGTTCTGTGAGAGTGAGGCAATGAGGGGGATCCAGCCATTGCCTGAGTCCTTCAGCACAAACCAGAGTTGAGACAGCACAAGACATGACAGATACCCATTAAATGAAGACTTATTGGAACTTTGTGTTATCAGTTATGTTACATTTAAAAATAATGAAAATGTCAAGCAGTAGAGATTTCTATAATCTTATTCCATAAATCTAGTAGATCTGAAATGTCATTAAAAGTGGGGACCAAACCCTCAAAGGTAACATTACCTTTAGCTAAATTGTCATTAACGTATCAGATGAATATTTTAATCTGGAACTGTCCTTTGTGCAGTCAGAAAAAATGTAGCAAAGTTCCTTGGGTTATTAATTTTTTCCTACCCTTTTCAAAAAATGTTTTCATATTTTTAGAGGCAGTATGGGTCAACCGGAGCAGGTCTAGCATTAAATATGACTACAGAGTGAACATTCACAGTAAACTGCATCCCAGGAAATAGGGTAACTTACAGATATTGATGACAGAGCACTGACTCAATTAACTTCATGTACTAATGAGGTGAACTCCCTGTATTTGGAGGTTACAAGTTCAAACTCAAGCTCTGCAGCTGGGCCCTGGTGTACACTTAGGCTTTATGCAGCAGCTGTAGCTGCAGGGGGCAGGGGCAGAAACCTATTCCTGCTATCAAAGTTATTACTGAAACTGCTCAGGCGTATCTGTAAGAAACACTGCAGGCACTCTGAGTTAGAAGCAGTGCTATATTTAGACACAAATAATGTCTTTCTTGATAAAAGAAGAGAAGTATCTAAGGTATGAAACATCAATCACAAAACTTGGGGGGGAAAGAATCCATATTATCCATAACTCAGGATTTGCTTATCATAGACAGATATATGCCATAAGCCAGAGAATGGAAAAAAAACCAAACTGTACAAATAAGAGTGCTTTACTCACATGCTTTCTTTCTGCTTAAAAAAGAGAAATAGAACTGAAAACCAGTGAAATGAAAATGATAGCACCACAAACTATTAACTTGAAAAGCACACCTCTAAATGAAATGCAACTAATTTCACCTGTATGTAATTTTAACTCCATAGGTTTTCATTTCAAGACTGAATGTTGTGACCTACACCATGAATTTTATATGCATTTCTCACTATGGATGCTACTGTGAATTCAGACTTGATAATTTTCCAAAGCTTTGGTCTAAAAGGAATGTGCACACTAAGAAACATTCTAATTAACTCACATTTCAAGAGAAACCAGTCTCTGCTCTATCTGCTTCTTATAAATTTTCCTCACATATGCAAATATGAAAAAGTATCCATCCCCTCCATAAAGTGTACATTTCTTATACGCCTACTCTTCCCACACATCCTGTGCAGGATAACACACTGCATATGCCTGGCATATTTTTGCCACAAAATGGCCAAGAAGATGGGGATCAAGAAGAAGGGGATTGAAAAGCTGTATCTCAGAAAGGAAACTTCAGCTGAAGGCAAATATGAAAGAAAATGCAGAACCTGAGAGGGAAACAGATGACAAAGATTTGGACAAGTCAAATAAGTGTGTGCTTTTAAAATGGAATCCTTCCCTAGGAAAGCAGTCAAAGTAGATAAAATCAAACAGCCAAACTCAGGCTGCTGAGCCAGGGCAGTGCAGGGCTTTCACAGATCTGCTGCTCCCAGCACAGGGTGCTTTCTCACATCTCCTAAACTGTTGTGCCTCTCCTGCATGGATAGCTAAGTTCAATGGCTAAAGGAGTTAATTTAAAACTGATTATTGTTGGAAAATCAGTGGCTGTAAAAGCAGATATTGGAAAACCTTATAAGAAAAACATGAACTGAAAATAAGTCATAAATTATTCTGAAGGGTAATTAATTATTTGAATATCTTATTGAGAGAAGTGATAAGATAGCTATTGTTGAAATTTTAGAATGAGAATTAACATCTCTCTGGAGTCAAAGCTATGGAAGAATATTTCTTTCTACTGTTCAGCAGAAAATATTTGAACACACATATGTGTGGCTCTAAGCTTTCCTTAATTTGGGCCAGATATCAAGTCACATGTTTCTTGCTCAGATTACAGGTGTAGCAGTCACAGATCTCAAAGGGCAGTTCTAAAGCAGAGAAATCTCAACCAATTTTTTGACTATTCAGTAAAAACTTTACTATAATGAATTATATTAGCTACACTAAACCATTTCTCATCAATACCCCTCACTCTGCTCTTGCACAGCCTGGCTGTCACTATTTGCATAAATTAACTGCATTCAACTTGCTTTTGAACTGGCTGCTTATTTCTCTGGAGGACTGCAGAGGGAAAGAAGGGGCAGTGGCCAGACATGCAGAAAGGTAGCCCTTCTTCAAACTCATTCGATTTTCCCATTGTGTTTTGGGGTTTTTTAATTCCATTAAAACAATTTTAAGAATCTTATCAACTTTTAAACTTTGTTCTAACATCAGAGGCAATTTCTGAGGAGGAAACCACTAATCAAAAATTTCCAGACAGAGACTGCAGAGAACTCACCATCTGTTTCTTGTCTTCTTGAAAATGGGCTTTCACAAACATCTTACCCACAACGTAGGGGAGGGCATTTTCTACAAGGTCCACACATTTATCCCACTGAGGCAGCAAAGTTGTAGTCCCATGGATCACCTGTTGACAGGGGCATGTGTTAGGCCAGAACATCATACTGTTTAAGAAGAACCCACATGTGGTATAGGCCAAAGCCTATTTGTCAAAAAGCCACCAAAAGAAAACAATAATGATACAGTTATTTCTATTTTCATCCAGTGCTATGACAAATCCTTTGAACACCACAAAATACCTGTACTATTTTAAACTTAAGAACAGTGCAATGGTAACAGTGTGTNCTTGTTAAATAAATAGTTTTTTCCACTTTTCTCTAAGGAAGTCTTTTCCCGAACCGATGTGGGGGAGAGGTGGCTGGAATTAGCTTTCCTAGAGGAAACCCCCCTCAGAGGTTTCCTCCTGAAATTTGCCCTAAACTAGGACACAGTGACAGAGAGACTGGGCTTTGAGAGTTAGTGCTAACTTTGGACTAATCTTGGTATTCTTTCTGTGTTAAGTAGCAAGACAATCTCCTCTAGAAAAATCCTGCTGTGAGATATCTCCTGAAAATGTTTACCCCTCGTCTGACAGGGTGAGAAGCCTAGGGAGACTGTCCTCATGAAAATTGAGTTAGTCCTTATGAAACACCTCGTGCAGAGCCCTCCACTGCCATGAACTAATGACATCTGACACAGATGGGTACATGTCCATACCTTTTTGTCATACACCTGTCCAACTACTTTTTATGGCATTTTGTGTGAAATAGTTGCTTTCAGTTCCTTTCCCAAACAGAGCATTTTCAGGAGAAAAGAGGTTTGAATCTTCAAGAACACTGAATATGTTTATTCCCCTCCAAAAAAGTTAAAAAATCACTTCATGTTTCAGCATAAAGATGTTGGTAGAACAACTTGCATATTTTACTAAAGGAATGAATGGTATTAAATACATACTTTCAGGCTCTCTCATAAATGAGCCTCAAAAGAAACAGTCAAGAATGGTCAACACACCAAGGAACAAGGCAAAAGCAAACTCAAGAGCATTTGCTGCCTTGGTTTCTGTTTCTCACAGGAAGAATGTTGTTACTGTGGGTGCTTACCTAGCTAACATTACATTGCTCGTAAAGATGTAGTTTGTGTAACTAAACCCTACACACAAGATAGAAGATGGGTCCATGTGAGCAATAAGCAGTGCTGATTTAAGAAACTCCTGTTATTTTCAAGATACAAAGTGTTCCATTTCCACTCAAGGAACTTTTTCAGCTTTTCCACAGAGACCAAGCACACTACCAATCCAGCAGTCAACACCTGACAGCTGTGTAAAGGCAGAGTATAGTCAATATCAGACCAGAGCAGGTGAGATAGGGATTTTGGCCTCTCACAGATTATAAAGGCCTCTTAAGCACCAATTTTGCAGTTTCTGAGCCCTTTCTTTTTCCCATTATTCTTCTCCTTTGAGATTAAATATCCAGCAAAATTGAAAGGTTTGGATTTGTCTTTTTCCAATAGGAAAAGATTTCATTGGAAAATTCCAGAGCAGCTTAACCCTTAGCTATTGAAGGTGAGCTATTTTGGTAGTTCAAAGATTGATTTTCCCTATCATATTGTCTATAATTAAGCATAATCAATGACTCACACTTAAATATGCCAGTGAATTGCATTTCCAAATGCTTTTTATTAATACTGTATGTGCAGTAATAGATTTTCGATGGCAGAGAGTACACTGCTTCTAAAAGAAAACCCTGTTAGTCAAACCAATACATAATAAGGTGATATTTTTTCTAAACAGAGCTAAATTTGACAATCAACTCCTTTTCCAGATTCTTCAGCCTTTATACATAACACAACAAAACACTAAAAAAAAAAAAAAGAAAAAAAGAGAGGAATATTTCCCCCTGGGGTCAGACTAAACCTGCAATGGAGCTTTTTCCTGGTGCAGGGGGAAGAAAGGGAGTTATGGCATTAGTCATCAGAGCTTCAAATTCCTTCCAAAAGCTGTGAGTACACATCAGCCATAGAAATAGTCAGGAGACAGAGCTGGCTTTTAGACTGTGGCATACTATTATTACAACATAATAATTATCATTATTTTGAGGGAGGCTTGACTGTAAGGAGGACATAAAGGCAGCACAGGCTGTGAGACCAATAAAAATAGAGCTGAGAGGAATAGATTATACCTCACAGCTGGTTTATTGATATTTATGTTACAACAGCCAAAGGGAACTCCCTCAAATGGTCCTCCTAATATTAATGTACCACTATAAAACACAGTACTTCAGGTAGTAACAGTGTCTATAAATAGCAGGTTTCAAGCCCTCCCAGTCAATTCAGAACTTCACAACACAATTAACCAACCTCTTCCCCAGGTGCCACTGCACATTTACAAGGTCTCAAAGTGCCACTGCAGAGGAGCTGCTGATAGTTGCTGATGTGGTACTCAAAGCACTTTCTCTAGAGTCAGCAGGTTTGTTCCTATTTCTAAACCTGGAGGTTTTTTAGGCTCGTCAAGTATTTTTTCCTTCTCCTTGCAAAGTTTTTAAGGCCCTGGTGCCAAGATTTCTACATGTGAGGTATAAAAGCCACCAATAGAAAATGAGAACCTGGTGAGAAAAAACACTCTGCTTGCGATGGTTGAGGGTGACTGAATTAATGAAACAATGAATGTATAAAATACATATTTTCCTTTAAGGGTCACTGATTTATCTCATGATCATATCTTTTTAGTAGCAATTCAATGTTTTATTCACTTACCTGGCAAGGGGTTGGTGGGTCTTTTTATGATCCTGAAGTGCCTTTATTTCTTCATCCTCTGACTGGACAAATCTATTCAACAATAGAACAGTCCAATGCCTTGGGCTCCATTCCTTGTCCTTTCTATTGACCTATGAAGTCTGTTCCACTGAGCTGTTTACTCCAATTAACTTTAGCTATTAACTATTAGCTACTGCTGTTTACTTCACTCAACTGACTCTCCATCTCCAGGTCCCAGGGGCAGATAATAGGAATGAGCTGCTGATTCACTGCTCTTAATGTGCTATAAGCTTTCACAGCCATTTACATGGCCAGTATTGTTTAACTTATCTATCAGTGACTTGGAGGAAGGGGCAGAGGCCTCCTCAGTGAGTTCACTGATGGCACAAAGCTGGGAGGAGTGACTGAAACCCCCGAGAGCTGTGCAGCCCTTCAGAAGGGCCTTGACAGGAGAGATGGGCAGAGGAAAGCTCTGAAATTCAGCAAAGGCAAATGCAGGGTCCTGCACCTGGGCAAGAACAACCCCAGGCACCAGCACAGGCTGGGGGTGACTGCTGGGGCAGCTCTGCAGAGAAGGGCCTGGGGGTCCTGGTGGACAAGGAGCTGTCCATGAGCCAGCAGTGCCCTGGGGCCAAGGAGGCCAATGGGACCCTGGGGTGCATTAGGGGAGCATTGCCAGCAGGGCAGGGAGGGGATCCTGCCCCTCCACTCAGCCCCAGTGAGATGAGTGTATCTGGAGTGCTGTGTCCAGTTCTGATCTCCTCAGGACAAGAGAGACATGGAGAACCAGTGAAGGGAAACAAGAATGAAGGGACTGGAGCATCTCTCTTATGAGGAGAGGTGGAGGGAGCTGGGCCTGTTCAGCCTGGAGAAGAGACAACTGAGAGGGAAGCCCATCACTGTCTAAAAGTATCTGAAGGGATACTGCCAAGAGGATGGAGCCTTTGTACACTCTTGTCTGTGATGCTGAGCAATTGGACCAGAAGCAGAACTTGATGCACAGGAAGCTCCAACTGAACATGAGGAAGAACTTCCCTGTGCACTGAACAAGCACTGGCACAGATTCTCCAGAGAGGGTGTGGAGTCTCCCTCACTGAAGGTGTTCAAGAGCCATCTGGGCACAATCTTGTGCTATGTGCTCTGGGATGGCCCTGCTTGAGCAGGGAGGGAGGTTGGACTAGATGACCCACACTGTGGTCCCTTCCAACCTGACCCATTCTGTAATTTTGTGAAAGCCTTGATGAGATTATTAATAAGCACTGAATCACTTTGAATTAGATTTCTCCCTAAGCTTCTACATCCCAGAGATGTGACAGCAGCCAGTTACCATATTAAAATGCACAGTATCCAAAGCTTAATGCTTCCTTTCAGGATTTTTATCTGGCTATTATATAACTCAATGTAACTCAGCATTATTCTACAGACTGGCTGATAGCCAGCATCCATCTTTCTACCTGACTAGCAAGGAGTGTCCCAGGAGGGGACACCTACCAGCTTGTCACTGTGGTTCTGACAGCCAGTTTCTCATATTTTATATGAAGAAAACAGCATCTATAACAAGACTATTTTGAATATGATCTCAGAAGTACAAGAAGCTGCCTTTCCTGTGTAGTTTCCATCAAGCTACTGGAGTTTATTTTTAGGTATTTGATCAACTCAGAACTATTCCAATATTACTCAAGGAAATGTAGGTTCTTTAATTAGTGACCTGCAGGCCTCAGCAGGGAGGACAGAACACTCACACCTCCCACACCATGCCAGCCTCCTGTTGTCAGCCAGTTTTCATAATGGCAAAGAGTTCACCATCCAAAGTAGCTTAGACACAAGACAAAGCACCATTCAGTTTCAGTTCCATCCTTGGTTTACTTAAGGAGTCTTCACACTGCCCACAGGATTTCCAGGGTGGCTTTCTATTCAGGGTTCACTTAATCAAATGTATTTATGTGTTTTACATAAATGCCCATATTACTTAATTAGTTCTGCTCTCACAGCTTGTGGCAGATTTCTGGTTCTTCTGCAACCCCAAGCTGGAAGGCACCCGATCATCTTCTCTGTGTAAATGGTTGGGTATCCTTGTGCTAGAGCTCATGTAATGCTGGCATTAGAGCAGGGAGAGCTTTGAGCAAGCTTTGAAAAAGTGAAATCCTAGATTTCTGTTTCACTACAGCTGTATTCACACAAGGGCGCACAGTAGTTTTCAAGCAGTTTAGATTTTGGAAAAAACGGGTTTGGCCTGAGTGTCATAGCCCACATAACCTAAGTCAAAAGCATTCCAACTTCCAAGTTTCTGCAAAAAAAGACAATGATTTTTAAAGGGGAGGTTTCTAAACCTCTTTAACATCATCTAAAAGACTTTTTTGTCTTAGTGTCATATTAGAGTCATATAAATGTCTTAGTTCCATGTACAAAAATATGTATATCAATTATTTTAGACAGCGTCTTCAAAAAAAAAGTTTTATTCAAGAAATTTATCCAGCATGGAAAACATTTTGTGTTCTGCAAAGGTATAAGCAACTATAACGGAAACAGAGTCAACACTAGGACCCTTGTAAATGCTAGGAAAGCATCACTTACCCGAGAAAATTCCAGCCACCGATACTGAAAACGTCTGCTGAGGTTAAATAACCTTGAAGAAACCATCCTCCACACCAGGTAGTTGGCAAGAGTCCTGTTAAATCACGTATATTTTTATCAGACATGTCAACATATATGATGTATCACAAAGCACTCACAGAAACATTTCTACAAACATTTTACCTGAATGGTGGAAATTTCACCTTAAAAATTAATGAGTGATGGCCAAATTGATAAATCCCAATTACACAGGAGAATCTGTATGATTGCAGCCATTTAATATAAAATTGCTCCATGATAACCATGGGGATTATTTATAACACCTTATTTATTTATTCATCACCTAGTATGTCATTTTTAGGTAATGGTTTTTTCCACAGCCAGCTGTCATTTTCCTCAGAAGTGAAAAGAATGGTGTTATAATAATAGTTGCATCAAAGTTCTGTCCAGAGATTAACTGTTTTTTTCTTTTGTAGATCAAAGTGAATGTTATCTCCCCTCATTAGTAGGGCACATAAATGGTAACAGAATAGATAACAGCCTGTCCCATATACCCTCTCATTATCTCATATTTGTATCTTTCATTAGAAGTTAACAATATGCTTTGAAGACTTCTACTATTCACAAAGTTATTAAAGTATTACCATTCCTATTTTGTCAGATGGATAATTGAAATAACAAAAAGAGAAGAGTCAGTAACAAAAATCTTATAAAAATTGAGGCTGAGAGATCAAGGAAGAGCTTGTTTAAAATTCCCAGGAGATCTGGCATCCATGCCCCTTTTCTAAAACTTTGGGCACCTGACTGGAGGATTTATCCAGCCTAGGCTGATCTCTCTCCATGTTCAACAGAGGCTGTAGGAGCTAAAGGTGCATTCTAAAATACACGATTCAACTTCAACCAGTCTCAAAACAAGTCCAGCAATGGCCTACACACGTTATTCTCATCTTCTTTTATACATGACATATTTTTCAAGGATAGTCATTGCTTCAAAGCTGTGGATATTCAAATGATATTTGCTCTCCACTGGGATATACATAACATTTTTGGCAGGCCACGGACTTCTCCATAGGTAGGAAAATAGCTTCTATGCAACTGAAGGTGCTGTTTTGAACTGTCTGAACAACTCCTCCGTCTCTAAAAATCCCATTTCTGCAATCTCCCATTGCCATAAGTGCAAGGCAATGCAGCTGTTGCTACAGTGTCACTCCATTAGCTTCACTCAGAGACACATCCCAAGCTGTTCCCTCCTCTGAATCAGAACAGCTTGGAAACACACTTCATGGGCATGCTGTCTTGACAGCAGCATTTGCTTGAGACATAACTTCAGTTTTGCCTCTAACCAAGCTCCAGTCCACCCACACAAAGCCTTCAGCTCAAGATGTGTTTTTGCATCTCTCACACTGGGTATATTCCCTCTTATAGTACACAGATATATTCTATAGTGCCCTAAATACCCACAATAATTGTAAAACATATCTGAAAAAGCTTTTTTAGCATGAATAACGTACATTTATAAGACAGTACATGTTACAAAAGCCAAAACAATTAGCTCTGTTTAGATCATCACATAATTTTAAGATAATATTTAGTATCATTAAAAATTCATTTCAACCTAAGAAGTGCCACAAAGTTCGGATTTTTCCCTTAACAAGTTTCTGACAATGTGGAATTTTCTCACTCAATGGCAAGTGAAGCACCCTAAAAGCACTCAGCTCTCATTGTTTTGGTAAATGATTCAAATGCCAGAAACCTCACAACAATCTGCTTCAGATATTTCAGCAGAGCTGAATATCCAGCTGTAGCAACTTCTGCAGCATTTATACAAATCTCACAGATTAAAAGGTTAAAGATTTGATTTCAGTCAAAAGCCTTAGGTATAATCCTTAGCTAAATAGATCACTATCACAGACCAATTATGTATTACAATTTGGTACTTAATCACTACCAAAACCAAAATCAATTCTCTCTTCTGGGTACTTATTTTCATACATCAATGTTTGTCCTTACATTTGAGTTGGGGAACCTCTCTCAAAATGATAGTGAATGCAAGACTGAAATCCATAAAGGTTGTGTCTCAAAAAGGTGACTTACTGAAAGACAATGACATCAACAAGAATTCAGAAATGTTTGTGTCAGATATAAGTAATGAAGGCAGATGACAGTTGCAGGAAATATAATTAATTGAGGATTGTTTTAATTTGGGAAGGGAAAGGCTGACACATGCTAAAACCAAGCTGTCTGATGAGACAGTAATAATTCCAGATTGTAACCACAGCAGAATCCACAATGCATTAAACAACAGGGTGTTTCTACTTGAATGCTTATTAATGGGGGGTAGGCAGCAGGTGGAAAGGTTGAGGGGGTTTGTTGTCACATTTTTGAAGCACGGTGTGCTTTAGTTTGTTTTTCAAAACAAAATAAAATAGTCATTTATCTGAATTTGTTTACCTATTTGGGGGATGATCATTTTATATTTTGGGCTAACTATGCAAACTTCAAATCATTTGGTTATCTTTAGCTGGCTTAAAAACTGACACTTTTTGCTGATAAAGTTACTACAGTGCAGATCTTGGGGTGATTTTCATCCCAGTTTCACAAATAAGTTCACTGAGGATCAGAGAAGTTAATCTCTATACATGGAGGAAAATCCAGTACACAAATAAAACATAAAAATCCTCTCTGCTCTTTCAATGAGACCAGAGTGTTTGTTGTTGTAACCTTTCAGAAGAGTACACTCTATTTTAACTTCCAAATGCCTGTTGCAGAAAGTGTAGGCTCACTTTTAACCAGTATGACCCTTATTGTGACACACACTCCCAAAGGAAGTAGTAGAGAGATTGTTTGCTGGGACAGTTAAAATTATACCAGTACTTATGAATATTTACTAAAGTACTTTCTGTCCTGTCTGAGAATAAAGTAGGTTGCTCATGTAAAACTCTGTGAGTTTGCAATATTTTAATCAACAGACATGGTAGCAATTAAAGAGGACAGATTTAATATGAGATAGGTGGACAAATTAATTGACATTTTAAGAAAAAGATCTTCCACAAATTTTAGATCTGTTTGAAAATTGTATTCAGAATTGAGTCACGACTCAAATTATAAGTACTGAAAAACTTTTGCCTCTATTGCTAGAGGCACTAGTTCAAGACAAATTATTGTAACTTCTCTAATTTTTCAGAGGCAGACTAAGACCAGAAAAGAGATCTAGTGCCTCCATCTATCTCTAAAGAAAATTCCTCATATGCTATATGAATTAGAGTTCTTCTCAATTAATAGTCCCATACTGCAATGATATGGGAAGGTAAGACAAAGGAAAAGGGGCCTACAAGAAAGCTGGAGAGGGGCATTTTACAAGGACATATAGTGATAGGACAAGGGGGACTGGATTTTGACTGAAAAAGGGTAGATTTATCAGCTATTAGAAGGAAATTATTTACTGTGAGGGAGATGAGGCACTGAACAGGTTGTCCAGAGAAGCTGTGGATGTGCCATCCCTGGAAGTGTTCAAGGCCAGGCTGGCCTTGCCCTTAAGGGTGGGTCATCATAATGGGGCTCGGAGCAACCCAGCCTAGTGCAAGGTGTCCCTGCCTGTGGCAGGGGTGTTCAAAATATATAGGTCCCTTCCAATCCAAACCATTCTGTGATTCTATGAAACTAATTATGCTTTCTGAGATCTATGAGAATGATAAAGCTGTTTCTTTCAACAACTGCAAAGATCTCCAGAAAGGATGCAATTTAGAGTATTCTACTTATGGCTCCCCTAAAGCACCAGCACACAGGTAACAGGGAAGGGATAGAAGCTCCTAATTAGTGCCAGCACAGTTCTATTTCCCCCCTCACATGGCACAGCTGTACTGGAGCCCTGCCATTGCTCATTTACATCACAGCTACATACACACATCTCTGCTTCCTGTAACAGAGATAAACCCCATTAAAAATTAATCAGTACACCAAAAAGCTGAAGGAATCCCTGAAGACCTGTTATGAAGGTTTGACTTCCTTCAGCACCTGCCATGACCTAGGCTAACTGTCCCAGAGCTGATGGAAACTCCTGAAGGCTGGCTGGTGAGCTTCTTGGGCAGCTGGCTATGGAGAGCCCAGCTCCTGGGCTGGAGTCACAGCAGTGCCCTGGCCTGGGGCCCTCAGACTGACCTCTGAACCCCACTGCTGCACCTGTTTCAAGCTCCACACAGTAACTTGATTACATGCAGTTAACTAAAATTCTGCTAAATTCATGCTGCACCAAGTCAGTGTGCTCTCTTCCAGTAATATTGCCCTGTGAATGATTTCACAATTCAAGATCGCTCAGCAGGTTCTCTGAGGGGGAAATTTTTAATACAAGGATTGTGAGTCTGCACAACACAGAGAACTGTTTCTGTAGCCAGACTTAATTTTCAGTCTGTTCTTTCCTCTGTCTGAAACAAACTTCATGAAATATTTTATCAGATCACTGGGTAAAATACGGGGGGCATGAGCCATCTTTTTGTGACATTTTGAATAGTACCCAGGCTAGCAGGGTGCTCATTCAGGAAGAGGACACACAAGGCATTTGAATAAAAGTATAATTTAGAGATAGTCTTGTAACTGAAAAGAATATGAACTTGGTGAAAGTACCTGCTTTTCTTAATGACACTCCATCTCCTGAAATGATGAGAAGATAATTCCCATTATGAACACTGAAGCAAATCTAAAATTTTGAAATGCTTTTCTAGGAATTTCATTCTAGGAATATTGGTCTAGATATTTATGGTAACAAATCAAATTTATGTTGTTTACATTAACTAAATCTTTAAAATATCATATGGAGAATGACAAATGAGATTACCTAAAAGAAAATATCCTTGTTAAGCTTTCAGGTTCACCCTACAGGGAAATGTTGAGACCTCATTGCTAGGAGTTCACACTAAGATGACTTCCTAATTTTCTCAGGCCAGATAGCAAGGTTACCTCTGGAGCAGACTCTGACATTTGAAGCAATGAACATTATCACTTAATAGATAAACATGATCTTGGTTATCATGCCTGGGCTGTTTGGATACATTTTACACACAAGAATTTGAAGCCTGCTTGGGTTCAGTTTAGCACTATTGGCCATTTCTAACATTTTATGATGCAAATTTCTTAGGATAAGACTGGGCAGAAAATGCCTAAGCCATTAACACCTATAACATATGCAGTGTGAATATACCAGAACTGCTTTTGCTCACCCTCTGCCCCTGACCTGTGAGGTCAGAAACCTGGTCCTGAACTTTGCTAAAGACAAGCTTTGCAGTTATTTCTGGTCATTTCTGCAGTTATTTCCAGCCTCCTTCTGGCATGGCACACAGGTTGGCCTAAAGTCTCTTGAATACTCAGATTTTCCCTGAATACGAAACTGACGGAAAAAGTCTCCAGGTATTTACTCTGTAGTTACAGAATATATTTGCATGTAAGTGTATTTGTGTGCAGGGAATAACTAATTCCTTGCTAGTTTTCCTGCTAGATATGCATCCTCTAAATCACACATTTATCCCCACTGATGTCACTTTGAGTTAGAAAGCATGGACAGCCCAAATAATTTTAAAAACATTCTTCAATAGATTAATACTGGTGGTAGTAATGCTATTTATCTGAATCTTACAAAAAAAGAATATTTGATGATCTGTAGGCAAATTAATAATTTTTATTTTTCTAATTGTTTGATTTGTGTGCTGTTTTCACAGGTACTATGAATAAATGTAAGCACTCCATCAGTAGAGACACAGAACAACAATATAAGAATAATCTTTGTCTTTTTTTATCCTGAAATAAATTTGGTTGTGGCCATACTGTACAAAGATTGATATTTGGAGACAACACCTTAACAAAATTTATTTTAAGGTACAGAAACATGCCTCAGAGAACAAATTATCACAGAAATCTCTTAGATGTCATCAAAACGAATGTTTCAAACAGGATGTCAATTTTTCATCACTGCCCAGAGCTGTCTTGCTTCCCCTGTGCAAAGCACATCTACCATGTTTAATCCAAGCTACCTGCATTTTACAACTGTGTTCTACAGGTGTAAAGGATTTCACAAGATACAAGACCCTC
Organism: Drymodes brunneopygia; assembly: GCA_013400955.1. Classification (NCBI taxonomy): domain Eukaryota; kingdom Metazoa; phylum Chordata; class Aves; order Passeriformes; family Petroicidae; genus Drymodes; species Drymodes brunneopygia. The sequence continues at coordinate 1,447,663 of VZTZ01047218.1, read as the reverse complement.
TACAAGTAAGAGATGCTGAATGCGTCTGGAAAGAGCAGCTTTACTGCAACCTGTGCTAACCATAGGAGAAAGGTGTTGAAACCAAAAATTCTGCTGTGTGCAAGGTAATATCTAAGTCCTCATTCAGACAAAACCAAACAGACTGTTTGCCTAGAGACTTGTTTCCAAGAACACCTGAAACTCTTGAAAGAAAAGAAAAAAAAATAGAAAAAGCTCAGCATTTGATGTACCCTTACAAGTGTGGGTGAAACCATCATAGGATCCTTACTTTTTCCTTTCATTTTCTAGTATCCTGAATAAATCTTTGAAGTACTGGGGAACACGGACAATCACATTTTCTGATGGACCGATATCTTTAAGTTCAGGATAGAGTTTGGTGTCAATCACCTTCTTGATGTATCCCAGCCAGTCAAACTGCAGTGACAAAGAGAAGGCTGGTTAAAGCAGATTACGAAGAGAGATGATTTATTAATTAAAGTTGCACCTTTAAAATGAGTGGCTTCAATGTTTTACTTATTAAAAACTTAGAAATTATTGCACTTTTCCATTACATATGTTTTCAATCTTCATTAAAGTTGGAACTGTATTTAAAAGAACATACACTGTAAATGAGCACACATATTCCTAATGATACTTCTTTAACATGCTGGTCTGAACACTAAAGACAGTTTTAATTATACAGGTCAGATATTAAAGGAATGATTTTTCAATTATCCCCAACCAACCTGTGGAATCATGGCACTAAGCTCCGATATGTTCATTTTATTGTACATCACCTCACTTGTTCGATTTTCATATGGAATCATGATCTAGTGAAGAGAAAAAAAAAATACATAAAACCATCAAAACAAGGTTTGTCTTGCAGGAACTCTTAGGTCATTACCGTCCTTCACAATCCCAGTGCAGAAATATCTCATCACCTCTTTTCCAAGAATTTATGGCATTAACCGCCATTTCTGAAGATTGCATTTAACTGGAAGAAATGGAACATAGTTCCTTGTATGTTTAACTCATTACTGGGAAATTTAATGAGCTACAGGTCTTCTTTGGACTTACTAGACTGATTCAACTCTGACTACGCTAAGGAAAGACATGTTAATACATAAGAGATAAAAGTACACTTTGACCATTAATACTTATTCATCCCTTCCTATCAATTAGAAGCCAACTTCAGGTTTAGTATGGCAAATCAAGATAGGTGCATCTTCATAAGTGGAACTGCATCTCATGTCTTGGATTAGAATGTGTTCTTGCTATGGCTTTACTCCATCTGGGGGAAGAGCCAGACACACACAAGTTTCTCCTCATTTCACCCCATCATTCTGATTTCCATAGCAGGAAGCCTGAGTATATACACCAGACATGAATAAAGCATTCCCCAACCAGGTGTCTCGTCTGGGTGACCAGAGGAGCTGGATCTCAAGTTCTTCTGCAGTGTCCAAGGATACAGTGAAAGAAATCCTAAATATGAAGCAAGTCCTTTTATAATTGACAAAAAGAACAGGCAGACTCCAAGATGGTCCTATGGTTCATAATAGTAAAACAAACCAAATACAAGATACAACTCAACATTTTCTCAGTGTTTAAGAGAAACAAAAATTCCCAATGGCAATTCCAGCCCTGCTGTAAGGTAAATCTGATACAACAGGCTGTATGCTGTGCAGTCTAAAGCACAGAGATTGATGCCAGACTGACCAGACAGTTGGCACTTCTCCAACCAAAATTCTCCAGTAAGTGTTTATGGTTTTAATATTGCTCAAGCCATACAGGAAAAAAATTACTTTCTTCTCGCTTTTTGCAAATTTCATTTATCTGAAAAATCTTTAATTCTTCTTGAACCCATTTACTCCCTTCCTCTCAAAACTTTCCCTTCTCCAGTGATTCAAACTTAATAAAAACCTTCCTTGTACAGCTCCTTTGAGCTCTCTCAAAGTACACCACTCCTTCCTATTTCCAAAGTATTCTTGCTGCCTCTTCCAGAGCATAGAAACTCTCCATTACATATGTTTACTTGAAAAAATGCAGAGGAACACAGGATAAAGTAAAACCTCCAGTGATTAACAGGACTGCCTCCATCACAGTAAGATGTATATATATAATCATTATGTTGATTAGGGTTTATGCAACAATCCATGTCCATTGACTCATGTCTAGTATCTGGACAGATATTAGAAGGATTATTCTTACTAAAAGAAACTGTAAGCAAGCATGGCTTGCTGCATAACGGTGTGTATTACTGATGCTGAGGGTTGTTACATGATCCATGTCATCTTACATGGCAGCTTCACTTACATACTTTGTGGATTAATGCTTTGTTAAGCAGAGCATTAGAGCTACCAGAGCTAAGGATGCACCTTCTTATGCCATCACTGGTAAACAGAAGAAATATTTACTGTTTTTCAAGTGTACTGGGTCACAAGGAAGCTTTTGCACATTAGTCCATCCACGCTAAGTAACTGAAAAGGAATACTGGGCTTGGCTTAGACGTTTGACAGAATTTTATCCCTTCCAGCAGAGAGATGGAAACACTGATTGGCTACTGTTGTGGGTGGCCCTCACTTCTGTACAAACATGCCATTAAGAAGTATCCTGTAGCCTGCAACAGCAGAACCCAGAAAAAAGTAATCTGCTTCATCACCTGCCCTGTGCAACAGGCTTCTCTGCTAACAGGAGACCAGCAATTCACAGGGATAGCTGCTTTCCTTGCCAATATAAAGGAATACTCAGCTCAGCCGGCAGTTCTGCGAACCAGCATCAAGTCTGTACCCTTACTTTTGGTAGTTTCCCAACACTGAGGCCAAACCTTCTCTCTAGTTTTAGTAGACGTTGAAATGATAATGAACTTGCAGCTTCCATGAGTGGGATTCCTGTATTAGCCACACTGAAACAGGGATATAGAGAAGGAAAAGCACTCCTTCCATCTGCAATAATTGTGTGGCATAGATTAAACTCCACAAGAGAGCAAAAATGTCACCAAGTAAATGTCAGAACCAAGTACCAGATTTAAATACACTTAGCTTTACTAAATCCAGTTGATCCCCTAAATTAAAACTCATGAGTTTTTCATCCACTCTCCCAGACTACTCCATGAAAACACTTCAGGAGCTAAGGGTGGTGCTGCTCTAAACACCACTCTCTCACCATCAAGCTCCAATAACCCATCTCAGCCTTGCACTGCTTTTAGACTGTGCCACAGAGAATCAGCCCCATTTGCTTCCTAAACAACAGGGTAATATATTCTCAACACAGGTGCACAGCAGGAGTTCAGACTCTACACAGCTTCAAATTACAGAATCACTTAGGTTGGAAAAGTCACGTAAGCTATGTCATATTTTTCCAGCTGCACAGTGGGTACCAGTGAATTGGTGTAGGTGCACTTCAGCTGGGATATTGATCTCATCACCTTTTCAGAAGGAGAAGCCCTAATTCCTGTGGGACCATCCTCAGGCACTTCTGCAGTTTCTAAGAATCAAAAACCCCTGTATCTCTGCTGCCACATGGATCTCCATCCCCCACCTCCACTGAGATGGCAGACCAACAGACCTCGCTAATACATCATCCCTTAAACATTGCCATGCCAACCCCAGGCCTGCCTCTGGTGAGCCTGGCTAACATTACAATTTAAAACTCCAAGGGTATTTGGCTAAGGTTTTTCCCTAAAAATAAAATTCACAGTTTAACAGTTAATTAAGGAAGAAATATTATTCATCCTTTCTTCATCAGGATCTGCTCCTTTCCTTCTGCTAAAATCCCTATTGCTAACGCTGTGGATAAAATGTTTTTTTTTCATTTTGGGAAAGGATTATATTTGATTACCAACCTCTGCTATTTTAACTTCCAGTTTTAGAACTGATTTCATATCAGATTCAGCTCGGGAGGCGTTTGCACCCAGAAGCACTGCTGTATCAACCATGAACTGCAAAAAGGCATCTCGGTACTGTAAAGAAACAAAAAGACTGAAATGACAACAGGATTTGCTCTTGAGCAGAGTTGTAGCAGTAGACCAGAAATACCCAGCTATAGGAAGGAGTATAATACTTTTATGCCTTAGGAACCAAGGTTGTGCTTTCCTTACCTTAAATGCCAAGCAAGTTAAAAAGGAGAAATAACACTGTAAAAATACCATGCATGACAGAGATATGTGCTGTGGTTCAGGGAGTACAAATCTCAGGAAATGCAAATGGCAGCTCTGGATTAGACTGACAACTTTCATCTCTTAAAAATGGATTAGACAGTGTGTATGAATGTACACCAGTATTTTAGGCCAACTGATACAGTAACCACCATAGGACAGAGGTACTTGTATACAAGTGCAAGCTTCATTAAGGATACTTCGCAAGAGGGTTTTGATAGAAGTGGTGTTTTCTGATAGATACCCTGCAAAACTCAAATCCAAACAAAACACAACCCTTTCTCAGTTTGGAGCTCAATAAAACAAAGCCAGCAATGAAAAAAGATGAGGGGAAAAATGGTGACTCTGTTTTCCAGATAATAATACTTACAGATTTGGCTTCTGTGGTATTTTCTAGGTAATCCTCTCGAGATGCCAGAGAGAGGCTTGCTTGATCAAGCTGTTAAATACAACACCAAGTAACATTTAACAGCTAAATTCATCAGATTCAAAGATAAACTGATAAGAAACTTTGGAAGGGTACATGTTTTTCTGGCAATTACGCTAGATGCGTGCAAATATCTAAAACTGCACCAGTCTGAGTTCCACAGGATTTCAAAACAACAGAAACATGTTATGCTTTGCTGACAGGTATTAACTAAATCACATTATTGTGATCTGGAAAGCCTCAGATGCCCCCTGCAATAGCTAAGCCACCCAAAGAAAAGAATCACAGGTGCGACTTACGTGTTTAAAACAGCTACATCAGCGAGTAGGAAATGCAAAAGGACTGGGTCTACAGGATAAAACTATTGGTGCTGATGACCTGGCATCCATCCTATGCCAATGTCAGGGGCACAAGAGTCAGCTTGGGACCACACTAATCCAGTGTATGCATCAAATGCCTCTGAGGTGCTGAAGCACGTGAGCTGCTGTCTGTCTGGGAGGCATTGACTGAGGGTACACTTTTGAGCTTACCCTAGACCAGCCCTGGGTGCTGTACTCAGTCTTTTGAACAGATGAACTGAAACTGAACTGGCTACCAGCCAGGATTGCATGTACAGGATAGTGTTATACCTCTAGTACTTCAGCTAAAGGTGTTTGGTAATTCAGATGGATCTTTGACCTTCACTTCTATTCCATCTAAACATGGATCAGATTTGCCAGTCTACAGTCACCCTAATATTGGAATTAGGCCTGAAAGTTAGAGATCTGCATTTAGTGTTTTGAGTGAAACATCTGCATGGGAATATTTGCATACTGTTTCAAATTCCTAACCAGGAAAAACTAAGCAGCATATATTTTAGAATAATTACAGGGAACTGAGATTTCCCCGAACTTTCCAATGTGATCAAGTTAGGTTAGGGTATGGAAGCCAAAGCTGAAAACTTCAATCAACCAGCTTCCAAACTCTTAGTAAGATACTGATCAGAGCAGAAACAACTGCTTCAATGTTCTAAACATTTTTTATTTGATGCTGCAATTGTTTTTAAAATATAAGTCTAGTGACAATAGATTGTATTTATTCATACAATTCACAGAAGTCTTTTTTAATCTAAATCCTTTAGGTTAAGTGATTTTGTAACAAATAAATAAAACTTAGAATTTAAAGTGAATTAAAAAATGTAATCTTTTCCTCTACTACCTAATATTCACAACCTTTAAAATATATCATAAACAAATAAAACAAACAGTCCTGAAAAAGGAGTAATTGTGATGCTCAGTGCAACTCTCATTCTTTGAAAAACACATTGTTTTCTCAGCACAGTGATGGAAAAAGAATATACTCTTATGCTTCTTGTACATGTATCTCTGCAATAGTTAACTTCAGATTACTTGGTGAATTTCAATTATGTGACTGTTACGTTTCATGTTCATTCAAATTCCCTGGTCTTAAGAATTAGATTTGACAACACGTTAAACCCAGAGAGCACAAATATGAGAAATAAACAAAAAAGTTAACCAACTGCTTCACCACTCATGGAAAAAGAAAAAAAAAGATAATGTTGAATGCTGAAAAAAGTCTTATTTGGAGTTTTCACTTCTTTTACAACCCATTGATGATTTTGCAATGCTGAACAAAAAGAATTTTGCAATAAAGCCATTTTCACAAGCAGATTAAAATACTCTGTGGTACATCTATACCTCTGGGTATTTGTTAAAACATAGACAAAGTAGAGCAGTGGCTGATGCATGCTGCAGAACAAGGTCCTAATGAAATCAACATCAGAATACCCTGTGGAATAATACCTTATTCATAGCATGTAGTGCTTCAGTTATTTAGATACTTAATTCCTAGGTGCCCCTAAGCATAGCCAGTGAAGATACTGCTGGTTATAAATCATTTCCCAGAGACCAGCAGTGAAGGTGTCCCTGACCAGCCATTTGCTGACAGGTGATTTGTACTGAAATATTATAATAGGAGATACCTAACTAAAGATCTCCCTGATTCTACTGCTTCAGTTCTCTAAAGTGAGTCTCCAGCTGAAGAAAACCTGACAGGATCTCAACACCATCATAGCAGAATGATATCTTTAATACCACCAACTGTTGATCTGCTGTTGTCTAGCCAGGAAAATGTCCTAGGGATGGGGAAAAGTTACCCTTCAACTTCATACCTGGTAAATGCCTCAGTCAAAAGACATATGGAAGAACTGACTTAGAACTGACATCCACTGCAGTACCACCACAGTCCGTAAATACAATGTATTCTTGGTTGCATTCCTACAGCTAGCCAAGATGCTAGCAAAACAAGGATCATAGATGAACGCCATCATAACTTTCTTATTTGCTCCTTCTCTCTTGCCTTCATAAATTATTTTCTTGTAGCCATGGAGGGAGGGTGTCCTCTGGCTACTCATCTGAAGCTCTTAATGCATTTGGCCCAGGCACTCAGTCTTGCCACAGTTACACAATTTTATCTGGAGTTTTGTCAGATTACAGAGACGCAATATTTCATGGGTCTTTTTCTTACTAAACTGTGTAATGCCATACACTGTTAACAAATCAGTTATGTTTTGGTCTAAAAGGAATAGCATTTCAGGAACAAGGTAAATTCTCTTATTTCATGTTTAAAAGCACTTGGGATAAATCTGAGTTGTAAGGCGTCATATAGGCACCAGATTCAGTGTTTCCATCTCAAGAAAAACAGCTCAAGTTCAAAATATCTGCTAGTGATGGACCATTTTTCATCCTCACAGACAAAAAGCATTCTGCATGCAACCAATGAGTCATAAGCAGCACACAGAATTAGATATTGACTTCTTACTCTCATGCATATAGACCCTAACTATTGGTCTACTGGACCATTTTTATGGCTTTTTTTCTGTTTGAAAGAAGAAAACAACCTGTACAGAAATACTTTTCAATAGCACGTGGTTGCCAATGGCTTCTAATTCCCATAAACTGGCATCTACGTACATCTGTAAGCCAGTAGATAATAACAACAACAGTCAAGTGTAAACATCTGGAATATAAACACATTTTCAAAAAAGAGACCATAAAATAACCATGCAAAGTAATCTATTAGAAATGTTGTACTGTACCTTCAGGATATAACGATTGGAGATTTTGTCATCAGCAGCCACATACAAACGGATGAAGACAGAGCTGCTGTATTGGCCACGAAGGGTTGCCAAGGCTTGGACTAAGCTGAACCTCCTTTCTGACCACAGCCCTTCGGGTCCAATATTGGATTCCAGCACAGGCCAGCGGAAAGGTGAATGCTTCAGTATACTTAACAGGGGTTTCACATCAGCTTTTTCAATTTTATCTGAAATGTCAAAGTGTGACAACAATTACATTCCAGACAATTCAAGTCCAGCAGCAGCCACACAAGACAAAGATTTATTGGCATCGACTGATTTCCAGGCAAGGCAATCACAATAACTGGAACTCAAAGCCTCTGCTCTGCCTGTGAGCACAGCAGCACAGAAGTCCAACCCTGTTTATCTCTATCGAAAATAAGAGACGCAAGTCAGTGTCTTTCAAAAAAGACAAAGGCTGGAATTAAATATATATTTTAAAAACCCACTCCTTGCTTAGGAACTGGCATAGAAACACCACTGTTTTGGGGGAGGGGGGGTTATTGCTCATAATCAAAGCTAGAGGGGCAGCATCTGGGCACCTAAAGGCTGTAGAGCAGGCTGTCTCACTTGATGGCACTCAGACAGGCCATGCTGGAAGAAAACTGTGCAGGAAATAAATCCTGAAAGAGTCAGAAGGATAAAGAGGAATTCCAAGCCTTGTTTCACCTCTGCAGCTACCTAAGAGTAGTGATGTGTCCCAAATTAGTGTACATTACCTTACAGCAGCATTTACAAGCTGAGGAAAAGCACTCTGCTAACATGGCTAACTTGCTTGCCATGCAGATATCAAAGTTAAGAGTCCCGGGCTGTCTATACCCAGCCCTGGGGTAGTGTTTTGATTAAACAGATTTGGGGAAATGTAGAAGTTAAAGAGCAACAGGCTCTTCAAAATACCAGTATGAGAATTTCATCAGAGGCTTCCTCCGATTTACGAACCCCAGGCACTAACCCCACAGCTCTGGGGCACAGTTTAACACCCTTTTGTACAGACAAATATCTCTTCACAGTTCTGGCAAGTAGAGCTTTCTCTAAAACTGACTTCTTGTGCCTGGGTGTACCTCAGTCTCAATACCCAGCTTCAGAAATATGTAGAAGACACTGCATTCAGTTGAATCCATATCAGCAAAATCCATGCATCTGCACAGAGCTTCACAGAGCTCTGCAGAGAGATAAAAAGCCCGCCTTTATAAATGCAGGGAAAGCATCTGTGCCCTTCTCAAATCAATCCACTTACTCTCATTCATGCAGGATGCATAAAGGATCTTGGCCTTCTGTACAGCTTCACTGTCTCTCCTTTTGCTGATGGGTTTCTCTAGCAATGCTGAAAAACAAATAATTTTTTTCAATACTTTGGAAAATGTAGACGCTGCTTGCCTGTTTCAGCATTTGGTTTAATCATAGCATTTGTTTAATTAAGGAGGAGGCTCCATGTGTATTTTCATAAGCAGTAACACAGACATAATTGTACCTTTTCCAATCCCCAACAGAGACAGATTTTTAATTTTGTTAAGAGAACTGATTTAAAGCCAAATGACAGATGCAGCATATTACTCATCCTCACAACTAACTACCCTCAGCAAACTGAGGTGACAGGTAGTCACGGGTTGAGGGTGGGAACCAGCACACAGAGCAAGGAGTCAGGAATTTTTTCAAATGGCTCAGCTTCTGGTGCTAGTACATTATGAAATCAGGACCAAACGGAGAAGGCTACAGGACCCCAGGAGCAAGACTATTGGTGTTCAGTTTTGCCAGCTCTGGTGCTGCTGAAACAAGGCAGCAGAGAACTGCCCAATTGTCTGTCAAACAACACACATAACAGAGAAAGCGAAGCGTCCAACTACTGTTTGTAAAGCTGCACTCTGTACACACACTCATCCTCACATCACACTATAGGTGTGAATGTCCTCAGCACCCAAAAGCCAGACTAACTTTTCTAAGTTGTCATCTCCCTACATTCCTTGCATTCCTCACAGTATGTTATGGAAGGGAAATCGCATGAAAAGTGCATCTGCATCTCAGCAGTCCCTTCTCAGCTGCCTCAAACTGTGCTAGCCAAGCTGTAAATCAGGCGTGATGCAGCTACAGATACAAAGTACTGTGGCTAAATGCAGAGGCAGCTGAGCTTCAGAGAGATCTGCCATCTCAGGTGCTGCACAGCACAAGCACTTCCAAGGCCAAGAGAAGCAGGTAACTCTTGAGCCCAGCAAAGGAACAGAGCTGGCAAACTATGTTGGACCTCGTCTGGTTTTGCAAGACCCAAGCAGGTCCTGCACAGCATCACCTTATTGTTACTGGGACCAATGGAAGGAGAGGCTTTGCTGGTATGGAATCCTTCCTGCTATGGGCTCAGCCAGAGCTACAAAGACTCAAAAAATTCAAGACCCCCCTTCCCTGCACCAAAGTACCACCCAGAGCTCTGGGTTTCAAATGAGCAGAGGCATCACACTGCAAGTGTGCTGAGAAGCATGCTCCACGAGAAATGGGGAACAAAGTGGAACACAGGAGTCCCAGAGGTCTGTGAATGCAGAGAACCACTGAGACTCCGTAGCACCAGCCATGGCAAAACCAAACAGCTCCCACACAGAGCTGGATCAGGGTCAATGCAAGGCTATTCCTCTGCCAAGACTGGCTGGGGACATGCAGAGTACTGAAGGGGTGGTGGTACTGCCATCCAAAAGCAGCACCCTCCTGCAAACAGTGGCAACTGCTCACTCCAGCAGCTTGCAGAGTCCACCCTGCAATGCCTGCTCTCCTGGGAGGCAAAAGTTGGGTGGGACTGCTCAGTTCTACAGCTGAGAACAGCGTGGGTTTGCACAGCTTCTCTCAGTATTAGGAGATCACTGCTTGAGGCAGGATTTTACGGCACTTATTTCCTAGAAATTTTGTAGCACCCTGGGGGAAAAGCCATGCTGCACCTCTTAGATATTCCCTCTCTGAGCTCAGGGCACCATAATGCAGACCTCAAACTGTTTTATTACTCAAGGAATATCACAGTGATGAGTAAATGCCACTTTACTCATCTAATCCCTTTTTTCCTTAACAAACAAACAAAAAAACCCCCATTGTCCAATTCTTTTGCTTAGACCTTTAAGAGATTTAATGAGATCTTTCCCTTTTAGTTATGAATAAGATTTTTCCCTAAAAATACTTCTGGAGAGGATAGCTTTGGTTTCAAATCCTCAAATATTTCAATATTAGTTAAATACAATATAATGCCAATCATCAATATAAATGTTCAGTGTGCACAATTCTTAGCAGCATAATCAGACCTGTTCACATTTTTAAAATAGCATTTTAAAAGAAATGATAAATGAAAACTCCATTAAACTAAGGATGAAAAACTACCCTCCCATTACAGTCATTACAATAATTTCTGTCTTTTCCAGTGAGCTGTGCAATCATGAAATTCTGAAGCTAATAAAATCCAATGGCTAAAGCTCAAGAGAGAAACGGATGATAAGAGCCAATAAAATCAACTCTGGATATATAACTGCATCAAACTGTGTTAAAATAAGACCTGGTGTTTTCCCATCAAACCATCTCTTTATGTGACAGAATGAAAATGTAGCATTCCCTGCACTATTGCAGAGGGTGAGGTGGGGTAGATGTTGCCAACTTGTTCAGAATTATTTTATGAAGACAATTCTTGGTTCTGATAACATAAAATCCAGTGATCAAACATGAAGGACTTAATAAGATGCTTGAATCCTGTGGACACTGAAATAGGGGGTGTCATCCATGGATGCTCTTTAGACTATGGAGGTTTCCCAGCCTCAAGTTTTCAGAAAGATTTAGAAACTCAAACCTGGAGCACTGCTCACATCCACAGGATTTCTACATTAGCTAGAATAAAATCCAAATACAAGATTTAGAGATTTGCTTCTTATTTAGCTCACAAATACATATGGATTTTACATGTCCTTGAGTATCTAAATTCTTTAAGATGAATAGCAAGAAAAGGCAAGAGTAGCAAGAAAAGGCAAGAAGCACAGCACACTGATCAAAGATATATGTAATCAATTAGTCTGTCTAGAGGTTGCTTGTTCATGGAAAGGAAGTCACTACTGTGACTGAAATCAATGTAGGCCCATCAAGATCTCTTTAAATTAGCAATACTGGGGGCTGTGAGTAGCCTGGCTGCAGCTGCAGGCTCTGACAAACCCACTCTGTACAGAGCATATCTGTTTGTGTGGGTCGATGCACGCTGCTCTCCACAGGGAAGCCGTCGGGAGGGCAGCAGCTCAGCTCTCCCAGGACTCTGCAAGCTGAACAAACCTGCCCCAGGGCCATCCCACACTCTCTGAACAGTGCTTCATCTCCTGGCACATGACACGGATTTCAGGCTCTCATCTACAGTAAGGGAAATGCCCAAATTCAGTCCCTCTGAAAAAATTCACCTGAGCTATAGCTGTCTGGGAGGACTGTCTTTCCACCTTGAAAAACTGTAATAGCTTCAGGTATTTTCTGTTTTGACACCAAAATGTAAGCGAAACCTATGTAGTCTTTCAAGGGATAGGAAGACAAAGACCACCAAAGATCTGTTAATGTTGAACCTCATAAGATACCACAGGTTTGCTTTTCTGTTCCTTACTTTGTGTTTCCAAGCTCCAGCTCTCTCACCTCACTGAGGATTTGTGTGTATTCATACAAATCCACTGAGAAGTTCAGTCTGATAGGCTTTCCTTAAGCACAGTTTCCTTAAACTTCGACCTAGTTAGGGAGATCAGGGCTACAAACATTTTGACAAAAATGGCTCACTTAGCACTGAGAAGGACATTGAGCTTGTTCTTGGAGCTGTCTTGCTTGCATTTTGTTTTCCTGTTTCAAACTGTAAGGTCTAATTGCTTAAAGCAATCTTCCATTTTAGGACGCCAAACTTTTACCTCTGAAGAATTGTTAGGAATGAATAGTTTTGATCAGATCAGGAAATGCACATTACTCCAACAATATTGAAAAGACGCCCTTAAAATAATAGCTCATTTGTCAGCTCTCAACTGAATGATACAGCACTAGACGCAGAATAGCAACCTGGCTGCAGAGGTTGCAGTTTTTTCAGGCATCTGAAAAAGCACAGAATTGTTAATAACATCAACCAAATTTTAACAATTTATTGCTGCTACTGAGTTATACCACTAGCCTGCCTACATAGCAGAATATCACAACCAAAAATCACCAGGACAAGAAAGTGAACCAGCATAGCTTAAGACAGCTGAATATACAGTTTGGATCCCATTTCCTTAGCCAAATATCAAGTACATGTTTGAATGGCTTTTTTAGCAAAACAGCTCTTTTTCTGTTTTATCTTTCACTTTCTTCACTTTTAAATTATTTCCAAAGTGATTCTCTTTGGGATAAAAAAAGATCTTGGCCTCTATCACTGACCTCAGCACCTCATTGTTCATGTTTCCATACGCACAGGACGCCTGAATGCAAGATTTATATTTTCCTTCACATAAAACTTAGTTATGGCAAGTGTCAAAACCTGTTGGCAATTCCACTCAATGGTGCTGTAACAACATAACTCATCTCATTAAGCAATCATCACTTGCACAGTCAGAAGCTGGCTAAAGGTGCTCACAATAGCCTAAGTTTCCCTGAGGCTGCAAATGGCTTCATCATTCATTTTCTTGTACTAAGGAGCTGAAGGTGCAGAGGTTCCTATTGCAATCAAGGTTCTTAAACTTCTGTCACTCCAGGTCAAGCAGGTTTGCATCACTGCACTCCCTGACTCTCGTATAAAACACAAAGACTCAGCATCACCAGCAAAAAACCACTCCAGAGCTGGGAGTGTTCTTCCCGTGTCTGAACTGGAGATGCTCAGATATACAGCCAAGGGAAAAAGGCCACAGCTGGGGGTGGGGAGCTGGGAAGGGAAGGAAGTGAGTTTATATTGAGTTGCCTTCACACAGTTCTTTTTCAGGGCAAGAGGGCTAAAAAAGGCCAGCTTCCTGTGGTTCACTACCCTCGAGTAAATAGCAATCATCTGCTGTTAAAAGTGAGAGCAAGGCACATTACAAAGTGAGCGCTGCATGTGTGTTTATTTAACTGCATACTATTCTGAAGCTGCTAAGGATAGTCTTGTGGCTAAGCATTACCTTTAATCTTACTTTCCTTTTCCAGCCCTTGCTGGTTTTCGAGCCTACTGTCTTGCACAGCTTCACTTTGGTTTTGAACAACCATATTTTATTTATGGCACCAAGAAATCCTGTACCTTTCCTTCTTCTGACTTGGAGTGCATGAAAAAGGATTGTAAAGCCAGATTTGCAGAGAAAAGGAACATGCACACCATTTATTCATATTAGAAATACTGATTCAATTTATCAGTGTCCTGATCAGATTGTATACATATTGTATCCTACCAGACAGTTTTCTATACATATAGTTGTGTTGAAATCCTGAGAAATACTGTGTTATTCATGAGGCTTATTTCTTATTCTAGTGAGAAAAATAAAAGTTTTCTCTGCACTTTACAACCCTAGATATAGAGAAAACATTGTGCTAGTAAAGAAAGCATTTGTTTTTGTCCTTATCCTTTTACAAACACTTGCTTTATGTGGAAAATGCAAGCTCAAGATATCTGACAATGATCTGAAATATATTATAATGCTTTGCATCTTGAAGAAAAACAACTCCATGTGCAAACATCCCCTGGGGAATATACTTGGACTGTAAACAAAACAATAATTATACAAGAACCCCAAGGGGCATCCCATTTCCTGGAAAGTTGTAACCCTGGACGAGTGAAAAGCTAGAAGCAGACAAATAATTCTGCGTGAACTCCCAGGGCAATGTTAGAATAGCCAGCAGTCTTGGACTGCAAAACCAGAGAAGTATCAAGTGGGGAGATGATCTTAGTGTGTACACAGGCTAGTGAGACAGACTGGAACACAGCCTGCCCTTTGGCTGTTTCAATTGTAAAAACAATGTTGGACAGAGGGCAGAAAAATATCCAAACAATTGGGTTTTTTTCTTTGGAAGGTGTGGCTTGAGAAATAGATGAGAGGGGAAAAAAAAGTATGCAATGAGGGACCATGATTTTTCTCACAAGAGATGTGAAAGGGTGATGGGATCACAGTATCAAAACACCTTCAAAAAGTTCTTGATGCCAGAGAGGTCTTTAGTCTATTGAAAAAAGGCACAAAGAAAGCCAACTTTTGAACGATGAAGACAAATTCAGCAGTGCCAGTGATTAAAATCTGGAACCAGTAACCAGAGGAGATAGTGGCTTCTCTGCCCCTTAATATATTTAAGACTTCATGCTTTTTCGGGAGATAAACTTTACCCCAAAGTCAATTATGTTTTATCACATGGGTGATGTAATTGTCTCTGACACAAAAAAGGCATCGGAAATAATCTAATGGTTACTCCTGCAATTGCACTCTATACATTTAGGATACAGAACTCAAAGCACTGTTAGACATGACAGATCAAGGAGACACAGCCATTATCCGTTGTTGCAGATAAAGAAAGTGAGCCACAGATTGCTCCTTATCAGAGTCCAAGTGATTGGAATAGTGTTCTTCTATGAGCATAAAGCTTGCTGAGCTTGATCCACACACTCAAAGAGCTTGATCCTTTGGAGATGGTGAATGCCCCTCAGTCCCTTTAATTTCAGAGACAGTGGGAGTTGCTTGGCATTGCCCAGATGATGCTCAGTACTAGACTGAAAGCAGCTTGCAATGCATTCTTTTTGGGATCAGATTCAGAAAGCAGCCCAAGGGCCTACACATTCAGCAGGTTTATTTGCAAATACCCGATGACAGAGAATTTGTCTTTCAATACTTGAGCAATAAAGACTCTGCTCGTCACCCTGCCCTCACTGTGATCTACAGCTATAAGGACTGAGTTTCTAAACTGATGAAAAGAATAATTAAAAGAGCTGTTCTCATCTCCAGCTATCAGTGACAACCTTTGTTTCCCCCCTAAGTTAGCACTATTGTCAGCTGTGTCTGTGAAGAAACAAAACCCAAGTTATCTTTTGGAAATTTGCAGAAAATCCTCTGATGCCAGCAACAGGTTCTTTTAAGGATGTTCTGTGAGAAATGACCACTTAAATGTAGAGAAAAACCTTCTCAAACCTTGGTTGGAGTTTAGCAATCAAACAAAACACATAATACATGAGTGCAGAATGCCATTCTCTGAGGTCCCTGAACTATAGGAGAATTACGATTAATCTAGTCCTCCTTAAAAATGTCTAACCCTTAGTTCCCATATTTTCTTGATGCATAAGGGCTATGGCAAAAGACTTCCTGAAAAGTAACCTCTAAAATCCAAGTATCCAACTGCACTTGTGCCACTGGGGCTGTCTTAGCACTCCAACTACAGCATGAAGGCATTGCCCCCACTCGAAACTCTCAGCACGCTGGATTTCAGAAGTCAAGGTCAGTGTGGTTCATAGAGCAAAGATTTGGCCAGGATGCCAAAGGGCACACAAAAACTTTAGAACCACACTGCAGTTACAGACATCACAGCTAGACAAAGGTACAGTCTGAAGCAACATGAGCTTACACGGTTCAAGAGTGATCGTTTCAGAATAGTTTGGGGCCAGCCGACATCCATTTAGAGCATCTGGTTTCCAATTCCTTTTTTTCAGAGCCCAAAGTGAAGGAGAGCTGGCAGTGGTAAGTTTCATTGTGCCTACAAGGGGCACAATGTTCTACCCCAAAATAAAAGCACTGGCCGCAGCATAGAAAATTATACACAAAACTGCTGACATCACTCGACCAATGGTAACATTCCTGTCCTGACACATTAAAATAGGGATTTAATTAGACTGCAACATTCCAGGTTAAAAAATAGTAAAAGGAGAAAATCTGATACATATATTTTTATTCTCATCAGTTTGGAAACATGACTCTTATAGCTGGAATGGGGTATAGAGGGGAAGTGAAGAATATTATATATATACACATACATATATAGATATATATATGTCTGTATGTATGTATGTTCTAAAAGGAAGTGACAGACTTGACTGATATTTCAAGCTGAACATATTTCTTGGGAACAAGACAAGTATCATCAAGCTAAGATTATTCTTAGAGTTAAATCTGTTCTCTCAGAGCACTCTTCTGAAACAGACATGGACATCTGCTGTAGGACACAACATTTAATGTTTCAGTACAACTTTATCCCTCTTAGCAGGTTAATAGCACAGGTCAAATTCCCACATGAATGCACCCGCCCAGCTTCTATTTCAGAATTATTTTGCATCTGGAAGCCTTGGAAGAAGAGCAAAGCAAGATCTTGCCTGCCTGGAAAATACCACAGAGACAAGTCTCAGTGGATGTGCAGATGCCTGCTTACAGCTCTCATCTGACACCAGCACAACCCAACCTCAAATACATAATTTCAAGGTCTCATTAAATTCTTTTATGCCCTTAAAACACAAGTTCTGCTGAGAATGTCTCCTGATAAGCAACTTTAGTGTACAAAACAACTTCTTTATGGATAGCAATATTTGGTTTCTGAGGTTTCCCTAAAATATGAGCTAATGTAAATTTGTTTCTTTTTTGTAAACTACCAGTTCTGCTAATTGCTCTGCAGTGCTTCTTGCTAGTTCAGGTATCTTATGCACAGTCTGACACGTGCAGTCTGGAGTCCGCTTCCCCACCAGAAGCTTTATTAGAAGTGAGCTGCAAATGATTGGTTTTCAAATAAAAATTTGTTCCCAGAAGTCCAAAATAAGAAAATACACAATCTAAAGATAAAATTTTTACTCCCTCACAAATACACAAACAAACAAAAAGCAATGAAAAATTTTCTCACTACCATATATAAATTAAATAATTGCTAAACTGTTACTGTCATTTAGGTTCTTCTTGCTTTTCTTTGTCCCTGGGTGGCTGTAAACAATTGTCAGTGTCAGAGCACAGGAAGGGAAGCAGACAAAGCTTAATTCAGTACAAAATATTTTAATTGTATTTTATAAATAACTATTTTGAGTTTCTGATGAATTATAGCCAGATTCCTCTACTGTTTGCTAAATATACATGTGGGAAAACAAGCTAGCATCAAAGGCTTGCAAAAAAAAAAAATCTTTCTCCATATGCTTAAAACTATCCTTACCCAATTGAAGCTTTTTGCTTTGAGCATCTAAAGTAAAATAAAATAGCAAATCAATACACCTTTCTTGTGCTTATAAAGCAGTTTTTAAATTTTTCCAAAGCATACTTTATTTCCACTTTCATGTCTTTTGCATTCCCTTCTTAACCAGCCTTCTACTACTTTCTTACCTTTTTTCTTTCCATTCCCCACTGATAATAATCAGATCACCAGAATCATACTTCTGGAGTACATAAGTGCTTGAAATAATCACTCAAAGCAAATTTCATAGTGGCAAACTCCTTATTCACACAGGAATGTGAAATAATGCAGAGCACTGGACTCCTCTTAGACTGCCCTACACCTGCTGTATTGTATATTCCCTTTTCTTTCAGAGGCAGAGCCACCCAGGATGTCAATGGATGGGGCCATGAGTCACTTTTGGAAAGCCTTGTGTTGGCCTCAGATATGCCTTAAATATAAAAGTTTTCATATTTTCAAACCGGTAACTTGGGATTTTTTTTCTTTTTTCTTTAATAAAACCACCAGTGTATTCTGCAGTTCCAGGAGTTCATTCCTCAGAATGGTCCTTGTGGAACTGATGCCATAGTCTAGGCCTGCCTTGTTTTGATAAACTGTGTCTTCCTTCTCCCCTTGTTTTATTTTATGAGCTGAGGGGAGAGGATGGGCTGGAGATTGGTTTGGAGGGGGGGAAAATTGGTTTGTTTGTGCTTTTTTTCATTGTTTTAGTTTTGGGAGGTTGGTGGGGTTTTTTTTTCTTTGTTTTGGGGGTTTGGTTTGTTTTGTTTGTTTAAGGTATTTAATCATGATCAAGACACCAGTTATCAATTCATGAAACTATCTTTTGTATTTGATACAATTAATGTCCATCAGCCAATTTCTTGATGGCAGCATTCATCTCACCATGGATGGAGCAGTGACTCTTGAAAATAACAGCCCCTCATTATTAATTCTTCTGATATTCCAATGGAACATTTAAATAATTTTGAATTCATTTTGCACTCATGAGGATATAATTAATAGGAATTTGTATTTCCACAGGAATTCATTAAAATCTAGTAATTAATCAGTTCATAGAGGTTCTAGCTCCCAAGGAACATAAACCAAGTAAATCAAACAAATATTCCCAAATACCAATTTCATTCAAGGATGCTGTATTTAGACAAATAAACCCAACTAATATACTGACATTCTAGGGTTCCCCCTTTCCCCTCGAAAGGAATTCCTCAATTCTTTTCCTGAATGTCCATTTAAGCAATATGGAAGTTCTCATGGAAATAGCATTCACACAGCTGTGCTTACATAAATGCTTCCTAAAGCTATTCAGTGCCCTAATACACAGCACATTTCCAAAACGGAAATGTTGTTTGTTTACAGTCTCAGCATTTTGTAAATTCTCTGGGTTTGTATATCAAAAGATAAGCCCATCATGTGAGTTCCTCCAAAAGTTAACTGTACACAAACTGTGACAAAACCAAAAATCGCTTTATGAGGATGTGAGAGCCTCTGCTCATAAATTTAATTTCAATAATAAATCTTACTCTTTTGAGTAGAATTTTCCTCTTCCCTGCTCTGCCCCTCTGGCCTCCCAGTACTATGATGTAGGGTATAACACATGCCATTATAATGTTAAACAGAAGGGTTTAAATCACATTTAAACCAGAAGATTGCAAATTTCCCCATCGTTACAATGGTGGAGCTCCATACTAAATGGCAGTATTATATTTACTTCATTACAATAATACTTTCAATATGTATTCGTGGAATTTTTTTTGTCAAAAAAAGGAATCAGATGGCATGGATTGCTGTGCCTTTCAAGGTATGCATCCTCATTCTGTAAAATTACCCACCCAAACACAGCCATCAGAAATTTTTAATTCAGTATCTGCAAGTATGAATGATATCTATCATACAAACCCCAAGTTCACTCTAAATTTAGGGGAAATATGTGCCCCATGTGGAACAGAAGTGAGCAGGATGCCCCGCTTTGGTTCTAGCTGAGGGCTCAGAGGATGATGCCATTCTAGTCTCCAAACCAGGGAGATGCTGTGGGAATCCTGTGGCTCAGTTGCTGTGCTGCCTTTAAACCTCATTTAGGAACCAAAATTGTCTCCTCTCTGTACTCATGGTTTTCCAAAATCACCCATTACAAACACAACTTTCATTCTGAGCAACCACAAAGCCTGGAAAAAGGCCTGGCTTCTTCACTTTTGACTTAGGTATTTCATTTTATCAAAAAGCTATTACCTTCTTGTCTGGAGAGATTTGCCTGACTTGTGCCACTTATGCTTTTCTTACATTCAGATAAATAAGTCACTATAGGAAAAATCTGGACCACTGAAAAAAAAGTGTCTGTACCATTGAAAAGAGATTCATTTATTGCAGAAAAGACCAAGCAAAACAGCATTAAGTGCTATTTCTGCTTTTTTGTTATTCAAGAGCAGCTACCCAGCAATATATTGGAGACAAAAACATAAATACCCTCCTTTATTTTAATTATTGCTGGTATTCTTCCTCATACTTGGGACAGCTCTAAAATAGCCCAAATACCTTTGAAGGAAACAAATCACAAAAGACAGGTCAACTTACATGGAAATCTGGGGATGAGTGTCAGCAGCTGCATTACAGATTTCATGAGACACATCCAAATTATCCCAGTGGAACCAACTGAGCACCAGTTGAATGGTGGGAGAAAAAAATCAAGCCCTAAAAGAGCCCTGTGTCACAGGGTCCTGTGCAGGGCAGCAATCATTCAACAGCAACAACTGCTCAGCACCAGCTCCTGGGATCAGTCTGAAAGGATATCCTATAGAAAAACAGTATAAATTTCCAAAGAGATATTTTTACTTACTGGTTTTACTTATAAAGAATTTATTTTCCAAAGGAAATCATTGGAGATTATCTTGGGAAAAGTTGCCTACACTGCCAAGATATTTTGTTTGCTGTCTGTCTCATGTTCTTTAGAAACCCACACACCATATCCTCCTAAAAGGCCTCCACTTCTTTCTGTTTACCACATTGGAAAATCCTCATTTTAAACTGACTGACATTCAGAAAACAGACACACTACAAAGCTTAGCACAGCAAATCAACCTGAAGTAGGTGTCTCACTGGGCCAGGAACAGTACAGAGACTTAATTTGTAAACTGGTTTCCACAATCATAAATTAAATTTAAAAGGCCTGGAAGACATGTTCACAAATTATTCACATAATTTAAATCAACTCCTTTGCAGTGCTGAGATTTAGGAACATTTGTGGAGTTTTGTTTGGTTTTTATTTTAATTTATTGCTTCCTGCATGGTCACTCAGAGAAACAAAAGAAAAAGAGCCAGTACACCACTGTACTTCAGACTTCAGAGAAAGGAAAAGAAGCTTCTGGGTTCACAACCAACATTCACCACAGGTAGTAAGCACTGAATTATGTGCCTCAGACTTCCAGCTCTGAACTGTTCACAAAAGGCCACTTGCTTTTCAGTGGTAAGACAAAATGGCTCCTAAAACCTTAATGGAGGTCATCAAATCAAAATGGAAAAACTCATCAGGAACACAAATAGCTTTGCAGGAAATATTATGGTAAGTGGAAAAACATTTAGTAACTCATAGAGTCACTGCAATCTTGACCTGACTTAAGGCTGAAGCATTGCAGTTTGAGAGAGCTTCTGTTCATACAACACAGGCCACAGCCAAATGATTCTTTCCATTTTGAAGGACTCCAAGGACTTCCTCATCAGAGGTCTATTGGGCCCTAAGTTGGCTCTTAACCAATATGAGGTACTTTTTAACAGGCCTGTGGTGTTGCTGAAAAGGAAAGGCTGGCTTCCAGTCAGCGACAATCTGGTTGAGCCAGGAATGGTTAAGGGGAAATAGTTGTACCTCAGCCCTCTCCAGGACAGTTCTATAAGGAATGGTTCTATAAGAAATTTTAACCTAAACATTACATGTCCCTCACCTAGATTTGGGTCATAACCCAAACCACAAGCCTCTGCTTCTGAGATATTTTTGGATCTCTACAATTATCTTCTTACATTCCTCCATGACGCCTGAAATCCTGCTGAAGGTCACATCCACAGAAAGACCTACCACTACTTTCTCCAGGCTTGAACTTTATTTCTTTTGTACAGCCAGGAGATCAAAGTGAATTACACATGTGGTTTGTGGATTCTGCTTAGTGCAGAAAAATTAACCCAAGTGACCCTCAAACAACATATGGAAAAGAAATTAAAGGAGAAATGATAATATGGTTTTAGCTTGAATGCATCTTAAGACAGCTAGCGAAATCTAGGGAGCATTATATATATATATTTCTACCCCATTATAAACCCAAATCTTAAAAAAAAAAAAGTATTTTTAACTAACCCATTACATTTTGCAGATCTAGAAGAATCCCAAAATTAGTGTTTCTAATCCTGATCCTTCAATTAACCAGAGATATGCAGACAAAAAAAATCTACCACCCAGCAGTTCTTAGCTATTTTCCATTGACCTACTACCATTTCCTCTCTTTGGAATTCCCTATTAAGGCACCAGAAACCTTCACTGATACAGAAAATGTTCTACCCTTTTTTGAAGCTGACACCTGCAAAGTTTTTTGCTCTTCTGAGCCTGTAACATCAAAAAAACCCCAAAAACACACACGAAAATAAAAACACAAAAAAGAAAACTAAATGAAATCCAAAAATACACACACACAAACAAAAAACAAACAAAACAAAACAAAACCCACCAAACAAGAAAATCACAAACAAACCAAAATACTAAACCCAAAAGAAATAGAAAATAGAAAAAAATGCTTTGTTCTCAAACCCACTAATACCTAATGCAGGGCTTAGTACATTACACAGCTACAACAACCTTTTTTTGGTTAGACCAAATTATTTCTTGCACTTGCCACCCATTATCTACTGGGAAATCTTCTTCTGTAGCAATTGCCCCTGAACAAAAAAAATTAAGCTTCCAGGATATTGAAGAAACATTTACACAACCTATGTAACAAGTCTTTGCCCAAAATCTCTTTCTCAGGAACAGGAGCAGGTACATTCAGGGACCAGAAAGCAGATTAGATGTTCAAATAGTTTATTTTAAGTAATACAATTTTTTAATATATAGCCTGAATAAATGTTTCCATCTATATCATACCATCAAAGAAAATCAAATATGAAAAATGTGTCTTTCTGGCCAAGCCATGTTATCACTTTCAGATTAATAGTTTTCTTTAATATGATAAGTATTTCAGAGCATAGAACTTGCATAATAACCAGGTCTTTAAATACTGAAGCTTTTTTAATCTACCAAATGTCAAACAGGGACACTTACCATGTGGTACAAAGTTCTACTAAGAATTCTTGAGAAAGGAGAGATTACATTTTCTTCCAAGGTCTATTCAGCCCTATAACTATTTCTCTATGCAGAAGTTCTTCCTCTTGCTAAAACTTCTGCTAGCAAGGTTGTGGTTGTACACAAATGAATAACTCAGTATTGACCTAATTTATTGAAATACCTCGAGAGAAAACACAAATACACCTAGAGGCTGAAGTTATGCTTGTTATTTCAGCTACCAACACTTTCCTTTTTCCTTTTTTTAATTACAAAGAATATATTTTGAAAAGTTCATGAAGTAGAAAGTTAAGGAGGAGATGGCAAAAGTTATATTAAAAACACTCCTGTACCTCAACCAGTGTTTAACATCTTTGTCTCTGCCATGCCAAGGGCCTCCTATTAAATATTTTTGTACAAACTCCCTTTATTTGATATGGAGCTTCCATGAAGCAAATACTTCCCACTTGGATGTTTCTTTCTCTGTCTTGCATTTTTGTAGCTATGTATTAGTAACTTCTAAAGGGACTGCAGAAAGAAAACCAAATAAAAATCTGGCTCAGCATGATGTCCTTGATTAGGACCTGTAAAAAGAGGAAATTAAGGATGACAGTGACAGCTTGCTACTCTATATTCAATTAGAACTGGCCTCTTTGTGGCTATGGATGTGCAGTTACCTAACACAGCCCAAATCTGGTAGCAGAACAATTAGAATGCAATGCATAACTTCAGACAGGTTCTGGCAATATTTTTTTCTCCTTTCACTGTGACATCTTCAGCAGACTTTAAACAGAAGCCTTTTGATCACGTACTATGCTGAAAACCAAAACTCATATTCTGAACCCAAATGCAGCTTTTAAAATACTTAATGATGTGAAAATGGAGTACAATAAGACTGAAAAATGCAATTGGAGAAGGGCTTTGGTGCCTGCATAAAATCCAAAGAAAAAAAATGCTATATTTAAGCATTAAATCCTAAAACTGACCTCTGTTCCGTGGTGAGCTCAAGCCAGGCTCTTATGTAAATTAATAGGTCAATTATGTACTCAAGGTAGGCAAAGCTCAAGCACACCACCAGCAATATTAAATCTTGCATGTCTCCTTTTTTTTGAATGACTCACTTCTAGACAGTCTGGCAGGATTTTCCTACCTAACAATAATCATCACCCTTTCTCCCCAGCTGGTCTGCAGGGCTTCCTGGTGAGATGGCCACACTGCAGAGTACAGCCCAAAGTCAAGTCACATGCAGATTAAAATACCTCTCTTCCTACATATTTCCCCCCTTAGGGCTATTTTTTCCTCCAGAAACACATTCTTAAGCAACTTTCTGTTTCACTGATGATAGCTCAGGTACTTCAGTGGCAGCCTGAATGGCAGTGGGAAGGAAACCCAACACCCAACAACCTCTGTCTCTGGAAGCCTGCAAATTGCCTCTGCCAAGGGCTAGGTGAGTGCACTGGAGAATATCACTCTGGTTTGGCATCATTATATTATTTCCTGCTGCTGGCCTCTGTTAGAGACAGGCTGCTGCACTGGACTGATGATCGATTTTGGGACATTCTTACAAGTGTGTGCTGAGCTCCTGCACTCTGGCCTAACCATCTACTGCAAGGGGGAAAGAGTTAAATCCCCTTGTCTTTTCCTTTTGGTATAATCAGTAGCATTTCATATCTCCATTCTTTACTGATTTCCAGCATTTCTATTCTTCCTACCAAACTCTGTTTATGTTAAATTCAGTATCTTTCAATGTGATTTTCAATTGAAAAAAAGAAAAATATACTTAAAAGAGAACATCAAGTTCAGCTGTTGGACGTTATCCAGTGATCAGAACTGTGGAGATTTTCGGTCATTTCAAACCCATCCAATTACCAAGCTACAGTGACAAGCCAACCAAATACTTTTAGAAATTTCTCTATTTACCCTTTAGTTTGAGGTCCACACTGTGTCGCAGCCAGGGATAAACACCATAGTTGGACATATCTTCAGGAATAGGGTTATTATACATCCAGCCATCACATGCAAATCGATAGAAGTTCTCACACGGATCTACAGATTGATTTATCTTGCTCAGGATACCAGCAGCTGTAAAAAAGACACCACATAGATTTTGTGGAACACTTTTTCCTAAGCAGAGAATTACACAAGGCTACAGTCCAGAAATGATGATTAATGAGTAACAAACGAACAAACAAAAAAGACAATATCTGCAATGAATCTTCTTGAGTGCCATACAGCAATGATGACTGAACTTAGCACTACATGAACATGAGCTGCTGGAGCCAGACACCTGAAGACAGGCTCTCCATTATTGCCATGATAGAATTAATTACCTGAGGAATTTAGGAGCAATACATACTAAGTAGATTGTGATTAGAATTTCAGAAACCATGCAATGTTTACCTCTAGCTGAATACTGCACAAGAAAAAAAATCAAATTCTGATCTACCATATATTGGAAAAGATAATTGTATTTTCAGCTCCATTTTATGACAGCTTCCTCACCAGTGAAAGATGGGTGGTAAGAGAGAGATCAGTCTGACAAGCCCAAGACTCAGTAGCTTTTCAGTACCTAATCATAAAATCATAGAATAGTTTGGGTTGGAAGGAATCCTTAAAGGCCACCATCTGCAATAAGCAGGGACATCTTCAACTAGACCAGGTTGCTCAGAGTCCCATCCAACATGACATTGAACACCTCCAGAATGGGGCACGCACAACTTCTCTGGGTGACCTGTGCCAATGTTTCACCACCCTTACTATAAAAATTTTCTTCCATATAACTAGACTGAATCTACCCTCTTTTAATTTAAAATCACATAAAGTGTGTGCCAGATATGGTACAAAAGCATCTCTGTGCTTAACAATTCATTTGCTAGTTTTCTGATTACTGGAAAGGAAGCAACAAAATATACCTGAAGGTCTAGTCACTCGACATTTTGTTTTGTATTAAAAAAAGAAAAATAACCCCTATGGGAAACTTTGAGTCAACCTAGTTAGACTAGAATTAGACCAAATTAAAACACGAATTTTAATTGTACAAAATAAACAAAACTGAAGCAACTTGAACAGTGACTTTTTAAAAAGTTTGGGGTTGTCGTTCTTTCTCTCTCATTAATTAAGCTTTCTGAGTAAAATGTATAATGGGAAAAAATTAAATGGCATAAATATCTCATTAACTTACTATAATCATGATATAATTGAGAGGATAAAATTGCTGCTTACCAGCTTCAATGCATTCTGCAGTCAAACAGTACTGTTGCTTTGGATGAAACTTTAAAAGACCCTGGCTAACTGCAAAATGGAAAACCATAATGAGATCATTTGCAATGAATTTTGACAACTGCAGCCAAATGTTGTGTACTCGATCATTCCAATATCAGTGCAGCCTCTGGTCCCAGTGCCTTTCTGACTGCATTGATTTAGAGCACTTAGAATGTATATAAAGTAAATATTTAGAATGCATATTAAGTAAATACTGCAGCTTGTACAAATAATTCTCCCCTCCTGCTCCCATTTCTCCTTCCCCCTCTTTGCTCGCAGGCAGCACAGAGCAAGGGCTGTCTCTGCACAGTGCCTGGAGCAGAATCACTTCAGCCCTGCTCACTGACAGTGAACACCACCACGATACAAACAACTCAGCATTGTTATCATCCTCCAGAGCCTGGAAACACAGGAGAGTAGGATGGCTTGGGTTAGAAGAGACCTTAAAGATCCTCTAATTTCAATGCTCTGCCATGGGCAGAGACCTTCCACTAGACCAGGTTGCACCTTCCATGGTTGGAAATGCAGCACGGAACAGTCTCACCACCCTCTGCAGGGTTTCCACAGCTCCCCTGAGCTGCAGGGCTCCCACTGTCCTGCTGCAGCACTGCACTGCCCAGCACAACCCAGCACCAACAGGTCACTCCCAGGGTCTCCTTATTCCAGCCTGGAATAAAGCAGATTGTAATGGGCACAAGAATAGATTTGTTTTATAAGGGACAACCCAGTTTCTCTCTGAACTGTCACCCCAAAGTATTGTAACTGCATTTGCTTCCAAAAACCTTGCTGAGAAGAACTATGAAATTGTCAGTTAATTTTGCTCATCTTTTAAAAACATGTATTACAACTGCCACTGAAATTTGAACACAGGAATTGCTAATTTCAGACACTGCTCTCAGGCAGCAAATATGCAGATAATTGACACTTGGGATTAGGAAGGGAGAATCCCAAGGGGTAGGTGAAATACTACTGACTAGATGTGCTCAGTAGGCATAAAGAAATGTCTCATTATATCCATTATCTTAATAACAGTCCATGGCAAAAACAAAAAAAAGGAAATAACACTGAATAAAAAAAAACAACAATGGAATATATCATGGTACCATAGCTTTAACAGTGCTGATAATTACAAAGCAAATTTTGCTGTAGTTATATGTTGTTCAAAAGTGATAGAAAAATGTGAAATAGCATTTCAGCCCAGGAAATTTTTTTTTATAAAAAGACCTAAATCTAGAATTGAATATAAAGCTGTTTCATCTCTTCCAGTCTCACAATTTCAATGACAATTAATGACAGAAATAGCTGGATTTCAAACAAAGTTTCTCAGAAAATGAGAATGTAAAACTATTTCTGGGACAGCTTTTCCAAAGCTTGCATTGGTTTAGTGAAATACAACACCTCAACCACCCTTGTAAATTAGCCAAGAAATACAAAATATTTTGAGGCATACAAAGGCTGTAATTGGAATATTGAAGAACAGTAGAAAATAGAGAAGTGGAGATCCCCAGAATTTGATTTTGAGCCACTACAAATATGAACCACAAATGATGGATAATGTCCCTTTTAATTAAGTGTTGCACCCCTCTCAACTCACCTTTTTCCCTGATTAGAATTTAGCCCTTTAGAATCCATCCAGGTCTTGAATGTTTGCTAAACTTTTTTTTTTAACAAAGCAGAGAAAAGGGGGAATGCCCAGACAAAATTTCATTCTTAATCTGAAGCAGCCCTTGTGTTTTTTATACTTATAAACAAAAGTAAAATACCATTTCAACTGGGAAACTTACAACACTATCATTAGAACAAATTTTTGGCAGCAACATCTCCATTTTAAATAACAGCTAATTTTGACAGAAAAAACTTTGCAGTTTTGTTCTCTTGCCTTTTTATTGTTAAGATAACTAATCATGACACTATTACTCAATCATGGTTATAACCCTCAGTGTCCTAGCTTCTTTCTTGATAAGCCTGTTTCCAGATTTTTAAACAAATACAAACCACAGTTAAGTTTTAAAAAAATAACTTTATAAGGGAAAAGGCATACAAATGTACAGATGCAAATACAGTGAATGCTCCTATGATGTGAGAAGCCCAAAGGACTACCAGGTCAGGAGGAGAGGCTCTCAAATTGAGATTCAAAGCTGCCTGACTTCTCACCCAAGGGAACTGGAGAGCAATCTGCTTCCTCTAAGGAGGAGGGGGCTCCTGCCCTGTCACAGCCCCCACTCCTACCAGAGTGTCACAGGCAGGACCCCACAATGCCAAGCCTCTGCCCTGGTAGCTCCCACTGAAGTCACAGTGAGGCCACAGCCAGTATGAGCAAGGAACACTGAATAACAATATCTGATTTTCCCACACCCTCCTTAGACTTGTAGGAACCATGAGAAGAAGAAAGCAGGAGAAAGCTACATTCACTCCTCAGGCTGGAAAATTGATTTCAGGTGTACCAGAAACAGCAAGTTTTGCAGACCAAATGAAAGCCGAAGAAAAAAGAACATCTTGAGGTGCCTGAAATGTTTCACACGGACAGAAAAAATTATGTCCATTTCTACAGTTTAATAAAACTAAAAAAAATTAAGCTCAAACTTACAAATAAAACCATGTCACAATGAAGCATGGAAACATCTAACTGAAAAAATGTTAAACCAAAACAATTTAACTTCTTTTCCTTTGTTCTTTAGGCTGAAAATTTCAGACAATTTCCAAACAAATCCTAAAAGCATTTTGGTTGACCCAAGGCCAGCATTTTTATTTTTTTAGCAGTTATGCCAATGAGAGTTTTGACACTCAATCCCTGGCTACAGAACACGCCACAGGCACACTTGGAAAACTGTCTGCAAGAATTAAAGTATTTTCTTGAATTTTCACACCTGGCCTATGAATAAAGCAGCTCTATCTCTGAGAAGCAGTGGTGGTAAAATGCCTATCGCTTTTATTGCTCTAAGCAATAAACAAATCTAGTGCAGGTAAAAAAAAATAAAGTCTCTCCAATATCACTCCCTTGTGTTTATACTGCATTCTCTAAGTGAAAAACTTATTTTTTCATCCAGAAATTTGACAATTCAAACTCACTCATGGTTACATGGTCATAAAAAGTTTTGTTGACTTGAATGGGATCAGTAACACAGAAGTTATTTGCCTGAAAACGTTGCAGAATTTGCTCTAGAGCAGAAAAATTCTAATCAAGAGTGATTCTGGTGCTTTAAATATTCTGTAGAAAATCTGACATTGTTTTCTATGTTGTGATTATAAACCAAGCAGATCTTTCAAACAAGATCACAAGATCATACAGGTTTGGAGGAAAGCAAAAGATACACTTAGAGGCAAGGTTTCCATCAATCTAGGGAAATCTGTGTTGGTCTAAAGAAACAAAAAGTTGGGCTGAATTATTCCAAAAGAGGATCCAACTCTGCAAAGTTCTGACAGGATACAACACTGCTTGCTCTCTGCTTGAAGTTTCTGGGCATATTTATATCTCTACACATCATTTCAGAAGTGTAGGCATAGGCTTTCAAGTGATATCCTAACAAAAACAATCTACAGGTAATTCCAAATCTGGGAGAGGAAAAACAAATTCCTTCTCTGTTGCATCTAGTTAGAGCTTATATATCTGACCAAAATATTTCAATTTCATCCTAGATGCATTCTTTATTACTTTTGTAAAGGCAACTTTACAATTCATCATAGAGAACAGAAAGATCTAAAAAATGTGCACACGTATGCACTGTTGAAGCTTTCTACAGGAATTTGAGTCAAGCCCTAAATGAAAACCAAATGAAGGAAAACCCAAAAGATTCCACAAAATGTGTGCACTACACAGATTCATTTTCAGGAAACAGAGAATATTGCTCCACTTTGGTCACAACCTTCGAAACCGTAATCAGCATAATCTCACCTGTTTCTCTCCGTCCTGTGAAAGAACTCAGTTCTGGTCAGAACACATTCAACTGAGTATCCAAATTTAAATTCAGCATTCAAAACGTTACATGAGCTCACATTGCATCTCCCAGCTCCAGCATTCCCACAACAAAAAATCCTTTACTGACACATACCCCTTCCTAGATAAAGTGGAGGAAAAGAAAAAAAGACTGAGATTTTCACTGAAAAACATTATGAAGCACAAACACCAGCACCCAGCAGACAGGCTGGGGAGGGTTGTGTTCAGGTTAGTGCCAACACTCTCACTTACCCAAGAAAAGCGCGGTGCCAAGCACAACAGTGCCACTCACAAAGACACCGAGGGCGATCCGAGTGGCTTTGCTGGCTGCTCCCCTGGCCTCGGGGACTGTCTCTCCTTCCATCTGGATATCTTGGGATGCGCTTGCTCTCACAGAAGTCTGGTTTTCCCCTGCTGCTGTTGTGTCAGTGTTTCAACTGTTCACAGACTGTGCCCATGAGCCCTCCTCCTCCTCCTCTCTCCTATTTAAAACTCCAGGTTTCTGTCATGAACCATTTCCTAGGCACTTCCTGCTCTCTCCCTCTCAAAGCAAAGTCACATGGAAAATAGTAGCTGTCTCTTATGTTTTGCTCTGCCCAGGAGGAGGAAAGACAAGCGGTGGCCACAGCTCGTGCAGCCCTCACTGCCGGTAGAGCCTCTATGAGCCAGGCGCTCAGCAGTCCCCCTTATCAGGGGTTCCCAACACGAGCATTTCACAACGTCGCTCAACAGATGTTTTAACTATTCAAAGAGCTGCACACCCTCTCCAATCAAAGCAGGATTGCTGACAGCTTCTACAAACACAACCTTCTGATGGAAGGTTTTCTTTTTTTCTCCTTGCACTTATTTGAAAAGACTAATTATCTGCTGACTAAAGTTTTCTCCTTTTAAACCATTGCTGCTGCATCATCTGGCTTCACCAGAAGAGGTACCCACTCAGCAGACAAATCCCTTTTTAAAGCTTCCCAAGAACTCTTAGAATATCATGTAGCATTTTATTTCGGGAATTTGGTATGTGACACTGTGTGCCAAAAATCACAGTCAAGCGGCACAAAGCAATAATCAGCACAACCTACAGAAGAGTCCTGCTCTAAAAGCCAGATCTGTTTTTTTCCAGGCAAGATATTTCAGTCCTTGCTGATACACAACACATTTTAAGAGATGATCCTATGCTTGAAGACAAGTACTATTATGAGCTTAGTGGAAAAGTATCTATTTGGCACTTTAAGATGTCAAAATCTGGGGGATTAAAAAAATCTTATGCATATGGGTTTCTCAGTGGAGTAGGCTTGATAGTCCTCTCTCCATGTAGCAAACTTTCTCCATTCATCAAGTAAAATAATTAGTCAATTCAGGGTGAATTCTCTGAGCTGAGAGTGGCATTCAGCCCTCTGAGGAGCTCTTGCTTTCTCCAGAGCTGGACTCATACAAAACATAAGGATGCAGGGAGAGGCAGCACCATGCTCATGCTCTCACTAACAGTTTATGTGCCTGAGTTACTTTTATGGGGACTTACAGGTTCTTATCTCAGTCCCCAACCATCCTGATAAAAATTTGCACAAGTAGAGAGAAGAAAGACATACATATGTCACAAAATGTGTGCAATGACAGTTATCAGTTTGGAGATTTAAACCTTTTTCCATGTGAGCACCTGCACACAAGTTGTTCCGGATGTCAAATGGACATTAAGGGAAAGCCTGTTCTATCTAAAAGAAGACTTAGTTTGAACGTCCTGAAATCCTCATTCCTCAACCCTCCCTAAGCCTTGATGAGGTCCTGCATACAAAATGTCCTCAGTTGTTATTACTGTCCCTCTTCACCAGGAAGCTCCAAGAGGGCATACTCATCTCTGCTTGGTGCAGAAGAGGAAAAAGGCATTTTCTCCTTTTCAGCTGCCTATTTGTCCCACATATAACCCATGATTTTGACATCCATCAGCTGAGGCAGGAGAGGGAAATGATGCCACAGAACCAGGAGGACCACATGCCTCCCAGTACAAAAATTCCCACTCATGCATGAATGACTCCATCGGTGAGAGCAGATCTCTGGTTCTAAGAAATACTCAGCACAGGACTGTTACCAGCACAGGTTTGGGAAGGTGTTTATGGGATGTTGGTGCAATTGAGTCTTCATATCAGAAATCACTATAATCACAAAGGGGCTGCCAAAGGGGCAGGGTATTAACAAAGAAAATGTATGGACATGGTTAATCCACTGTGTCCATGATCTGAACACTAAGTAAACCTCAAAAGGACCTTCTGACAAGTATTTGCTATTGGTTACCTAATGGTTTTCCTACTGAACCCCAACACTAGAAATGCTGAGCTATTAGACCTATTCATGCTATCTGCTTTATATCCCCCCAAGCAACACTGAATTATCATATGCTTACCCAATTCCCCCATAATTTCTAAATTTCAGGTTCTGCCCCCTTGGGAAGCACTAGTATGTACAGAACATCATGCTCTATCAGGTTTCACTAGCAGGACAACGTCAAGCCAGAAATCAAGAACAGCTTTCAACAGACAAAGCAGCAACCAGTTATTTCTCTTTGGAAATCTGTGTCAGGGGAAGAGGGAAAGGAGAGATAGGGAAGGAGCAAGGAGAGGCTAGACAAATCATTCCCCTCTCCCAAACACCAGAAGGTGAGGCCTAAGGCAACATGGAGCTACCCCAACAAAATCCAGCAAGCTCCAACTACAGGAGTCCTCTGGCAAGTCAGCTCCAAACAGCACCTAATCCTTGTGGCAAGAAAAATCACAAATTAGCTGTCAGCAACAGAATGACTTTTCCATGTTTGGGTTTGTGGGCTTACTTACACTGTGGCATAGTATAAAGTGTCCTTCCCTCTGGCTGCAGAGCCTGCCTGTCGTCAATAACCCACTTGGTTTCTCCAGCATGTACAGTACTATGAAAATACAGCTAAACCATAAACAGCTGCAGGCAACAGCTGCAGAGGTCAATTTCTGGCAGTGTTTGAAAAGGTGCACAAAGCACACGTGAGTAAGTTCCTGATACTGATGATCTGTGACAGAAGTCTGCAAAATTTAATTCGTGTTTTTGATGAGCGTTCTAGGATTTGGTTGCCTTGCTCATCCCAAGTCCAGCAGCTCTTTGGCAGGTACAGGATACATGGCCACAGTTCCTGCTGGAACTGCTAACAGCACCCCTGGCCATTGCAGCCCATAAGGCACTCAATGAGGCTGTGCAAAGACTCTGCTAAACATTCATAAAACATTGAACAGACATAGAGAGGGCAAAAAAATAATAACTAACTGCTCCAAACCACGCTTCATTCACTCAGAATTCCATCTGACCAAAATCACACTCAAACAATGGGATCACTCTGGCACTTATAACAAAGCCAGGACAACGCACAAACAATTCCATCCATGGTCATATGCCAGAGCTGGCAAAGCCTCTGGAATGTGCTCTGGGCTGAACCACAGCAAGTGTGCCAGCCCCTGGTAAAGGTCTGTCTGTGAATATGAGTGTGTGTGTATGCATGTGAATGTACACTCACAAACAAATACATGTGTGTGTGTGTGTGTATATCCTGCTCTTCCACAAGCAGACACAATTCTCACTTCCAGCCATTTTGTCAGAGTCAGAGAAGAGCACTTATCAGAGCTAAAATCAACAGGACCATGTCAGCTTCTCCTAATATAGCTTGGCTCAAGGAAGTTCCCATTTCTTGAGGTTTGATTATTCAATTGATCAACAAAACCACACATATTGCCCAGTTTTCACTGGAACAGTCAAAACAAGTTGCACAGGTGTTGGTGAATGTCTGGAACGGCAAAACAGCCTGAGGTCAGCCCAAGCTTCCTTAAAGAACTTGCTTGCAATGAGCCTAAGTACTGCAAAATATTTAATCTTTCTAGATTTTAGATAACTTCAAAACATATTAAATCACTGATACTTTTGATACAAGGAGAAAAAAATCCCAGTTGAGTTCTAGATGTAAACCCCAATGTAACACAGGTAAAACATAACAGGTTACACCAACACACGCGTTACAGACATTGCCTCGGAGGCCACTGTCCTCATGGTGCACATTAAAGACATGCCCTATCTGGGAAGTGCCTGAAGCAGTCCAGAACCACAGCATCACAGCTTTGGTGAGGTACCACTGAGCATTTTTAGCCCATGCTAAAAGGAAAACACAGCCACCATCACACTGATGGAAGTAGAGACACCAGATACACCTTGAGTGGCTTCCTCATAAAAACAGAGGTATATGTTGGTTTCATTGAAAGAGATTAATTAGTGCAGGTCAGAGTGAAGGCTGTATTCCATCCCATTTCAAGGGTTTCATCCTGGGCCTTGAACTGTTCTTTCAAACTATGCAGTTCTTAGCCAGAACTGGGCCTTACGTACACAAAGCGTGCTCGAGAAAAGCCCAACATGTTGCATTTGAAGACAGCTTGACCAGTTGTCATCAGATCTCTGAATTTTATAAATTACACTCCCTTGGCTACAAAAGCTGCCAAATTGCTGTGCTTGCAGCCAACAGAAACCATAGTCTGGCACTACTTCGTGTCCTTTATTCATGGGACAGATACAGCTGGAAATAAATGACTATTGTTTACCACTGATAGAGCGACATCACAGAAGGCCTCAGTTCATCTGTGAGAATGTGGGTCATTAATTAGGAGTCAATACTGAGCCAACAGCATTTGCAGGGCTCCAAACACTGCT
The DNA here is from genome assembly GCA_013400955.1 of Drymodes brunneopygia. Lineage (NCBI taxonomy): Eukaryota > Metazoa > Chordata > Aves > Passeriformes > Petroicidae > Drymodes > Drymodes brunneopygia. The sequence goes on along the minus strand of VZTZ01047218.1, from coordinate 1,412,690 downwards.
AGTGGCAAGCTTTTCCACTAACTATAACTGCAACTGTGAGAACACCCTGCAAAGCAGAAAACTTTGTTCTCCAACATTTCATACCCCAAATCAGTTTTTTCTTTTTCAATTCCAAGTAGACTAAGTTTTCTCGTTACTCCAAGGAAAACTTTTCCCTGCTGCAGGAAACATTGCATTCTCTGAGCAAAAGGTGCTTATGTCTAACCCAAACAGCAACTGACTATGAAACCAAACATCTGGGATGACTAAAGTTAAGCCACTTGAGTTTGCAAGCTTTTCATTTGCTGCTTTTGAAAAAGCACTTTAATGAAGCAATGCATATGTTCTCAAGCAGAAGGAACTGCTTTAGGTCTTCCGGCAATTTTTTGTCAAGAAGCACATTAAATTCTAGCTAAACCAAACACTACTTCTCCTAAAGACCACATTCGCACTACAACCAGAGAGTGTTTACACAAAGCCATCACACGGGCATCCTTCCCATCTGTCATTTCACTGTATAGATTAAACAAGGGTGCATGCAGACATGGGCTGTAGAAAGGCGTTTCAGATGGGGAGTAAGAAAATTACAAGATACCCTGGTGTAACTCAGAGCAAATTTTTGCTTTTTTTCATATAATCTGTCTACGTACATAGGCTGTAAAGACACTGAAAAAGACACTTCTGGGAAATGTCACTTGTCCAGTGACCACAGCTGTAGGTGCAGGGAGGTAGACAGAACATAAATAAATATCTGTTGTTTCCTTAAAATATTGCATCCTTCCACCAGAGCTTTACCCACTTATTTTGCTTTGTCCAGATGTTTGCTCACAGCTGTTAAAGTCTATTTATATGAGTGGAAGCAAGAAGCTTGGTTACCAAGGAATTTGGGTCCCATGGATGAATTTTCAGGTGTGCTATGAGACACCCATTCACTGGCATTTTAAATTAAAAGAGGAGAGCCACCAGCCCTGCATGTGACTACTTTCAGCATCTGCCAAAGAGATCCCTCCACTGTGACTTGCTGTCTTTTGGAGAAGCATGACTGCCCCTCTAAAAGCAATGGTTCCTGCCTGCTCTCCCACTTGGATCTCCAGCAGCACAAATCTGTCTTAGGCAGCAGCAGAGCTTGGAGACAGCTGCAGCCAGGAGCAGAGCAATCGCTCCACTGAACACGTAACAGGCACTCTTTCACTGCTATCTACTCAGTTGCTTGGGTTAACTTTTGTAGGAAACCAGAAAAAGTGGAGCAAAAGCTCCTCCAAGTGCTTTAAGCCCAAGGCAGTAGAGCTCAACAGTCCCATCAAGCACAAGCTCTGGTAAAGCTCATCTCACACAGGGGCTGTTGGGTCACATCCCCCTGCACAACAAATGCACCTAATAAAGGGCTTGTAGCAGAAACAAGAGACCTTTTCATCCAGGCAAAGACTTGCCAGAATTAATATCTTTGAACCCAAATCCCCTCTGTCAAATTTGACTGAAGTTGGCCAACAAGGTCCAGCATTACTTAACAATGCTGGGTGGGAGAGAGGGGGCACAGAGACAGGAAAGCACAACTGCAAAACCTCTGTTTTCAGAAGAAAACGAAAACAGCATGGCAAAAAAACCAAAAACCCAAGAAAACCAATAACAAAAAACTGCCACCCACAAACCTGAAAAACCAAATCCTGCTCTTCCAGGGCAGCTCAAGGTCTTCCTGAACTTAGTTTTATTTCAAAGCATTTTATTCCACTGAGTTATTTTTCTTCTTTCTCATCTCAAAATGAGATTAAAATTCACTTTGCACACAGATGAAAGCCAGAAAAATCACACATAAAATATGATGTCCTAAATAAAATGCCCCCTGACAATGTGAGATTTTGTGTGTATTAATTCAGTGGAGATATTTCTAGATATTGTCTGTTCTTGTCCTCATCTTGGTGCAACTCCAGTAACTATATACACATCTAATAATGGTGAGCAGCAGCCCCTCAGCAGAGTTTAAATGCATTTAGTCAGCAAGTTCTCTGGAAAGGGGAGACCAAAGTTGGATCAGGTTGAAAACACAGCATAAGGACCCATAGGACAGGATCATTGAGACCAAACATTTGCTTTCCTGAAGCTGCAGAAATCCTCAAAAATCAAATAGTTAGGCACCAACTATAATTATCTTTACAAGTCAAATTGCTATGTCTCTGACAGCCCTTCCCTGAAGTTTCCAACATCTCTATTTTAAATAAAGCTTTGTTGTCTTCTTTACTATCAACACAAGGTTTTAGAACAGAATAAGGATTTCTGTACTGTCAAACATACCCAAACTACTTGTTAGAGATCAAAAGCTGGATCATTACATGCCATTGCTTCCCATAAATTTTCACTAACCTAAGAACAAGCAGCTGGATTAGGGAAACTGATGAAAAGGCCTCAGTATGGCTCTTACTAGCTACTCTTAGATTCCTAAATAACCATGCAAAGAAATTAGCATTACTGCTAGCAAAGTTAATAACAGTAACAAAAATAGTCACCACGAAGCTTGCTTACAGGGAAGGAAAATTATGCTGACCAAAGCTAAATCCTTTTCTACAATTTGCAGAAAGGATCACACTCTTCTGAAAAGGTTTCCTTAGCTTCTTTAATATGCACTTCCCAAGAAAATGGCAGAATCTTAGTCCACTAAAAGATGCTGATAAATTCATAGGTCTTTAATAATTTAATCCTATTTTTGTTGCCAGTTCTTTGAAATCACTGCAAACACGATCAGCCTCTTCCTTGCTTGAGCTGGCTGACTGACATGGGACATCCATTATCCAACTTTACAATACTCAAGTAAAACTTCCATGAAGATTGTGCTTTTAATAAAAAAAGTGATAGATGTGATAAGTTGTTGCAGTGGTTTGTGTCCCTAAAACCCTTTGCCCTAAAACCCCTACCCTCTTAGGAAGCCTTGGAAGGAGCCCAAGGGCAGGGACCCCTGGAGTGGAGTCTCCGATGATATCCCCCAGAAGGGCTGAGCTTCCAGGGGGCTGACTCCCCTTTCCCTATTTGTCCCACCGGCTGCCACTCTCCCTCCGCTCTCCTCCCTGTGCTAGAAGGTTCTGTTGTATTCTATGTATTGTTGGTTTACTCCCATGTCATTCATCCTCACTCCTCCCTCTCCCCTTCCCTATTGGTCTATTAACCCTGGACCCTCCCTAATTCCTCCCCTGGACCCTCACGTTATTGGCTATCCGGTTATGTTATAACCTTCTGTCGAGGGCTGTTCTGGGCTCTTGGTCCCTGAGCTCCCTCAGTGCAGGCACCAATAAACCTCACTGAATACTCATACCTTGAGCCCCTCTCTTTCCTTCCTTCGGCGTCCTGCTGGCTCCAATCTACCCTTTACCCTAAGCCTAATGCCCAGCTATCCACCGGCGGGATCATACCTGAACCCCCCCGGTGCCACCACCCCTTGAAGCGGTCAGGGGCACTGGGGTCGCGCCGGCTCTGGATTGCCTTAAATCCAGGTAGGCATTCCAAGTTGAGCACGAGCAGCGACAATAAGTGTCTTGCAATTTGGCCTACCAACAGAAATAAGATGGGACAGAACACTCACAGCATCTGCTTTACCTAAGCAAAAGTCTACAGGCTGGCAGTAAGTTTCTAAAAAACTACGAGTGTCATGGCTTTTGAAGCAGCAATTAAAGACAGAAAATAAGAGCCTGTAGAGGCATATTCCATCTCCCCAAAACAGAGAAAAAGCACTCACAGCCAGATTACATCTGGACAAAGACACAAAAAAGAATTTCCTACTGGCTTTACAAACCTGACTTGACTCTGCATCTGGGTACAGCCCCCACCATGTTCAGGGCAGCTGGGGACAGAAGAACACTGGTAAGACTTTGATGAGAATTTCCAAGTGCCAGGGGCCTCAGAGATATCAGGATCCCAGGCTGTGCTGTAGCCAGCCAGGATGTGGTCACAATGCCCAAGGTTATCAACTGCTTTAAGTGAAAGATCTCAATTTCCTCACAGGTCTTTTATCCCTCCTAGAGGCTAAGACCTGCTCCTCTTACACAGGCCTTTCCTAACTTTCTCTGGTTCCAAGTCTTTCCCTGGAAAAGCAGTCTGAAAAAATGCAGTGCCATGTTCCTGTTTTTCACTAAGGTGCTGACCATTGCTGAAATTATTTAATTCCCTTTGCAGTCACTACTCAGACTTTTGAGAGCACCAGAACACATTACCAGGAATGATGTAAATGCAGCTCACTTTACTCTGAGTCAATCAGATAAACTCACACTCCTGTCTAGGCTTTCATATTGTGATGTCATGGCTGCAATTTCTTGGGGCATTGCAACCTTTGCCTTTGGAAGACATGCTCTTAAGAGGTATGGAGCATTTTCAACCTCACTTTATAAAAACATTTATGGCTTGCTGCTTTTATTTAACCACATTTTTCTTGCCTATATTTGGGCATAAAAGCAACTATAAAACACAATTTTAAGCTAAATAAAATACTGAATGAAACTCATCCACTGTTGTATGAATTTGGACGCACTATAAAATATTTAGAGCTATTCAAATGTATTTTAATCAGCATGACATAAAACGAATTTTAGTGTGTTTGAAGTTCAGATGTATTCAAGTATCATTTGTTCACAATTAAATGCTTAAGAATGGCAAATTTCTGCTTTTCACTGAAGAAACCATTCACTCACTGCCACCAGACAGCCAAGCAGGTGCTGGAAAGACAGGTCACAAAAGCATGATCCAGACCTAGACCACGTGGATTCTGCTCTCCCAAATAATACATATTAAGTACAGAAAAGCACTTCGACTGGATGAAGGAAATCACCATGGCCCAAACAAGGTCCCTGCCACTGTAAGTCACTGAGCAGGGGCTTGCCTCTGTGATAGCATATTACAGCACTCCTTCTGCAAAGGTATCTAAAATCACTGATTTTGTTTGTAGTAAGAATGAAATTAAATAAAGGTCCTCACATTTCTTTCTTTTTAAAGAACAGAGCAAAGAAGGTCAAGAGCCAGGAAGCTCATGTTGCACGAAATGGGTACTGTCCCCACATTCTTTAAAATAAATTCTATGTGAGAAAATGTATCTAAAACTTGAGTAGCATTATCATATTTTTAATCTGACCTCAGAAGAACAGAACAAAATCAGTCCACATAACCAAAATCAGCTGGGACAGCCCAACTGCTGACATAAACAAAATTATACTTAAAAGTTTTGAAGGTATGAATACCAACAAGTAACTGAAAGAACAACACACCCCCCCCTACAAAGCTACACTGAGAGCAGAATACTGACACAGAAAAAGCTCTTAATTCCCACTAGACCAAAGTTACTGGATCACCTTGTACATGGTCTCGAAAGTTCAAACTATTTGAAACTTCCAGATGACTGAAAACATTCTATAGAATCTCCAGTTGGAAGGGACCCATAAATGATACAGTTTGGCTCTTTAGCTCAAGAGAACAACCTCTTTCATTGTTCCAGAAGTTCCAAAAGTTGTTAATATTTTCCAGCCTCCAGGCTAAGCAGTCATCAACTTGAAAATGGTTTGGACTCCTCGGGTTTAAAGAGGCTGTCTCTTGCCCTACTTACCTAGAAAAGTACTAAATTCTTGTCTTCTCTTGTTTGTTTCCCCAAACACACGTAATGTATCACCTTTTTTTTTTTTTGAAGATGTTCCAGGGAGGCCTAGGAAAAATATCCATCCTACAGGCCTCCTGGAGAGGTGGTGAACACCTCAAGCCTGCCAGCATTTGAGGCATTTGGGCAATGCCCTTTAACAACACGCTTTAACTTTTGGCCACTCTGAAGTGGTTGAGAAGTTGGACTAGGTATTTCTTTTTGCTCCAGCTGTTCCTTCCAGCTGAGCTTCTATACTGTTTATCGTTTTACCAGTTACCAAATTAGTTCAATGCGTTGCCAATTAAAAATGCAGGGAAGTGAGCAACAAATATGAAACACTTCTCACACCCCAAGTCTTTTTTCTTGCACTCAAATTCACTCCTGCCCCTTCCTTGCCCAGCTCGCCTGAGGGGTGCAAGGCACCAGGGACTGTGCTCAGTCACTACCACCAACTCTACCCTGCTGCTCCACCTTCCATACACTTTTCCCCTGCTCCAGAGTGGGATCCCACCCAAGGGCCACAGTCCTGAAGGATAAACTTCCTGCCAGAGGGGGTGCAGTTTCTTCAGGAAATATCCACATGCCCCAGTGCAGGTGCTGTGGAGAGCAGAAAGAAAAGCAAAAACCAGAAGTCTCTGTGCACAAGGCAATCTCCCAGCAGCCATCCAACTGCATCCAGAGGTGGGTGAGCTTCAGCAGTGGGCAAAGATGTGACAGTCAGAAACAGTAACTCAGGGGCCTCTACAGGCTTTTGGGGGTTCACTGTAGGGGACCCTACAGCACAAACCTTAGGAGAAACAGCTGAAGCAAGAGGGTTTCTCTAGCCTTGAGAAAAGACTTGGGAGACGTTACTGCTCCCTGTAACTGCCTGAAAGGAGGTTGAAGTGAGGTAGGGGTCACTCTTTTCTCCCAGGTAACAAACAATAGGACAAGAGCCAATGGCCTCACTTGGTACCACAGGCAGTTTACACTGGCTATTAAGAAAAGTGTTCTTCACTGAAAGGGTTGTGAAGCACTGGACCAGGATGGTCCAGGGAAGCAGTTGAGTCGCCATCCCTGGAGTAGATATGGCACTCAGGGACATGGTTTAGTGTTGGCAACATTAGGTTAATGGTTGATTATCTTCATGATTCTATTAAGTGCATCTTGACTATAACTTAAGACACACAGCTGTCTGCAAATCAGCTCCAGAAAATGCCAGCAGATAACTTCCCTTTCCTTAGTATTTAACTGTTATATGTACAGTAAGAATTTTACAATCATAGTAGAAACATTTTAATTCAAGAGACAGGTGAAGTTTTCTAACAGTATTCAGCCCTTTAAAAAAAAAAAGTCAATGCATGTTTGTATAAGTATTCTGTCAATCTTCATTGTGATTTTAAAGAATAAGCTGTCAAAAACTTGTTTCCTGAAAGAGACCTGTCATCCTTCCACCCCAATTAACTAACCAGTGGTTACAAAACATGGTTGAAAACACCCAAGGTGTTATAAGACATCCCAATCATTAGGAAGTAATTTCACAGGATGTCCCACTGAGGAGCGTAACAGCAAGATCAGGACAAAACATGGAATAAAAGTTTTTAAAATCAAACCAAACAGGTGTGATAATTAAATAAAGTTAAATAGAGAAGTGTTAGATAACACTAGCAGCTACCAGAACAACAAAAGGCTTCACAGAGCTATACACTCATCTTTGTTATTCCAGTCTACTAAAACTGTTTTATTGCATTGTTGAATTTCTTTACCTATACAAAAAACAGTTGCATAAAAATGTTTCCATTATACATCAATAAAATATTTATTTGGATGCTGCATAGACAGTATGGCACAATGTGCTGTGCATTCATCATTGCAACATCCTCTCAAGTAACAAAGTTGTCATAGTATGTTGAAATCAGATGGCCATAGCAGTGCTTTTTAATCATTATTATCATGAATTTGCCAGTTCTGATCAGTATTTCCAGTTCCATGAGCTGAAGACAGCAGAGATACCACTAGTATCCTTCTGCCTTCCACCCTTCCATGCCCAGTGACAATCCATGCTGTCATTTGTCATGCAGCAAGGAAAGCTGCCTTTCCTTGGAATTCATGAAGTTTGTATTTATTTGCTTCAGTAATCAGTCTACCCTTAAATACTCCTTAATCTGAAGTTTCCTTTTAGTCTTCATTTAATTTCCGGCAGTTAAGCTCTTCTCCTAAAATACTTAGGAGACATATTGCACTCATTACTCAGTTAAAAAAAAAAAAAAAACAAAACAAACCCAAGTGTTTCCAATTCCTCTTCTCCATCCAATACCATCAGAGGACAGGCTAGGCAGTGTGACTGGCACTCTTTGTATGTCCAGATGTGTTTCCCAACTCCCCACACCACATCTGTTGTGCTGTCCTGTTTCTTGGTTCCTCCTCCTGGCTCATTTCCCCAGTTCCTTTCCATCTTAATGCCTCTTGCCCCTGCATCCTTTCTGCTCTTGACACCGCACAGAATACTTATCACACTTCCAATTACGAAGTGCATTACTTTTCCTTCTTTCTACCTTCTCCCCTTCTACCTCTGAAGCTGAAGTTCACTGCAATGTATGACCACAGTATGAACTTCTTCACATCCTCCTAGTTCCCCATTCCACATTCCTTGCTTCCTAAAGCATTCTGCATTTCAAAAAGGCATTTCTAAGCTGCTCAGTGCTATTATTAATCACTGCAGCAGTTGCTTACTTTGCTGCTTCTCTCACTTGCTCCCTCAGCATCTCTAATGACTACAGCTACTCTTCTCTCTGTCGGTAAAGTTTGTCAGCTTTCTCCTATTACCCACAGGCAACATCATCTGCAGTCTCCTATTTCTCAATTAAAGTAAGAAATTGAGTTCTCTTCCTCTCACCCATCCCCTTGCCTTGTTCCCTCCAGCAAGCTGTCAACACCTCAAACTCTCAAACAGCAAAAATAAAAACCCAAGATACCTATCTTCCCTGTCATGCACATAGGCGCTCCAAAATTACTCCTTATTCTACCCTCAGTCTATATGTGAGACTTTTCCTCTCAAAGTTAAGCTTTCCTCCTTTCTTTTTCCCAACTAGCAAGCCTTCTGCTATCACTGTTCTTAATGCAGATGTAAATACTTCTCCTTTCCAGTTAGCTGGAATTCATGTAAATCTGTATATTTTCTGGAAGTCATGTTTTTCTTTCATTGTGACATTATTCTGGGGTGTGATTCAGAAAGGTTAATAACTTACTTGATGTGCCCATCCTGTTCATGCCCTTCTCCCTGTTCCCTAAACTTCTGTGCCAGTTTCCATAGTTTTCAATGTCACACTGACTTCTCCTAAGCCTGTCTTTTCTCTGTGCTACACAATGAGTCACAACGCTGTCACCCAAAGCCAACTTACTACTTTAGTGGAAAAACTCAAACTTGCACTTAGAAACCTCCGAAGAATTCACATCTAAAACACTGCACAGAAAATTAACTCTTTCTAGGCAAGTATCACTGAAGCCTCAAGTGATTCCCCCCCATTACAAATATCAGTGTGCTGTTCCATACTACAGAGCATCTTACCTGAGCATTTATTATATGGAAAATAACTGAATTTATTAATCTGAGACAGAAAAGATACTCAATAAAAGGGCCAGGAGTAGCTTCATGTGACAAGGAAAAAAGAGGTACAATGGTAAGCATCATACCCATCAAATCTGTCATTTGAACACTGAGTCCAAAATTTAACAATTCAAACACACAAGTAATGATAGCGTACCTTTATTTTAACATGTGCACTGCACTGATGCAGTAGATACAATGCCAGCAGTCTTCTCCTTGCACAAACTACTATCAATCAATACCTTCTAAGTGGAAGCAGCATTTAGTGCAAAGAATAATTAAGAAACCTCTAATGTTAACCACATCTTGAGAACTGTTTGCATACATAGTGCAGCAATCCTAGTCATTTCCCAACTGGCCTTAAACATGGAAAACTGGTCAGCTATAGCAGTTTGTATTCGAAAGCTCTAACACAGAGAGACTAGGTTTTCTTTAAAAAAAAAATCTACACTACAGCAACAAATAAATAAAGACTGACAAAGTGTATATATGTGCTCAAAATCAATTCAGCAACTTAAAAAATATAATGTTCAGTGTTGGCTGAATTGCTTTATACTGCATCTATCACTTCAAAACACTAAATTAAAAAAAAGTTAAAGAAAAAAAATTCTTCCAACTCCCTTCATACCTTATTAGTTGAAAAGTTTGCAAGCACTGCTGCCTCTCAGCTATTAATATGCAATTCAGGTCCCCTGGTCATTCTGGGAATCTTCACAGCTCCCAGTGCAGCGATGCTAAAGGGAAGCACAAGCCCTGGTACGGCAAGCAGATTAAGTCATCTTCCAGTTCACAAGTTTGCTTGCTAAAAACCAAACCACCCCCACTTGTTGTGACTGATTTCTACATCTGCCAAGCTCACCTAGGAACACAGATGCTCTGAGCGCTGTCCCTGTGTGTTTCATTTCACCTACATGAGTAATCACACTAAGAACCAATGGAAATATTCATGCTTGCAAAATTATGGATACACCTGTTTGCAGGACATCTGCACTCATCTGCAGCTAGACAAACTGCAGTCCTAGATCATAAATGAAGAGTCTCTACTAGATTATAGGTAATAATATCAAAGTATTTTCTGGGATGCCTACAACAGAGCTAGAACACTCAGGCAAATACAAGAAACTTGATTCTATGTAGAGAGAAGCTCTGTTCACTGGGAGTATTTAGTGATTCACAAGCTGTAGGCTATGGAAGAACTGCGCCCTGTGTATATTAGAGAATTAACATTAACTGAGATAATTTAAAGTTGTAAGATTGAAAAATGCTTCTATTGGCTATCCAAAATGAAAACATTTAAACAATTTTAGACCAATTATAGACCAAAGAAAAAGCAAATTTTGGCACATTTTCTAGTATCAGTCTGGAATTCTGCACAGGCTGCTCAGATTCCATGAGGAGTTTATATATGTGGATTGCAATAAAATTTTTCTTTATTTATGGTTTAAGAATATAGAGGACAACTTTTGTTTGGTTTGTTTTCATTAACAGTATCTTGGCAGGGCAAATCTACTCTCTCCAAGAAAACTAACTAAACGTTGATATGGGTGTTGACAATGATGAAACATCATCATTGCTCAAGATCAGAGCATTCAGGAAAATAATGCACCTTTTATTCTACCTTGGAAAAGTAAAAAAATGCACGTGATGCTCATATCCTTCCTACCTCCTTTCAAGTGGGATTTTTAAACACAAATATTTTAGTCAATACATAGCAAACTCCAACAAAAACATAGCTTTTGACAGCATGAGAAACTGCTAAAGAAAACAGCATCTTCTTTCAGAACAGAACTACAATGCACTCCAGCTTCTACTGATTTTTACCCTGCAAGTGAATTTAACTGAGCAAGAGCCTCACACAGTATGGGCCATCTGCAGCAATGCAACCAGCACTGACCCTACTGAAGCACACACACACTTGCTCCAAAACATTCAGTATGGGTGCACATAAAGAGAGATCACATCACACCCACATTTCTTCATCCTCTAAGCCAACCTTTACTTCAAAAATCTAGTGCTTCCCACACAGCTGGGGAGAAGACGCCCATAAGAACCTCATTACGCTCAATTTCTTGCACTGTGGTGGAATGAAAATCCAGCCTTGATCTTCATGTTTCAGTACAAAGCTACTGTTAAATATATCTGAATCCAAATAATCAACATGGCAGCAACTGAAGATTTCCAGGAGGTAAACAGCCAAAGATTCTTCCGCAGCAGAGCTTACAGCAATGATGAATGAAACTAGGGTAAATAAAAATTTAAGACTGTTTCTTCCCTTCGCAATAAAGGACTTGGGTACTCTCTCACAAGATTTTTTTCTTTTTAGTTATGCCCTTCTCTATATGGAAGCACTGCATATTCATTAAAAAAACCAAACAAAATCCAAAACCACATAAAAACCCTCTCCCATTTTAAAGAAGCACCATAAATGAAAAACCTGTTGGAAAAACAAAAACAACAAAAACTCCATGGACCACCCTTCAGGGATGAAATGCTAAAGATGTCTTTTTTAATCAACCAGTTTGTGAAGATCTACAAAAAAATAAAAAGGATCACATTCTAAAGGTTCAGTGCAGTCAGCAGCTATATAGTTTTGCTGCCTATTCATCTTTAAGTTGACTTTCAAAAATAACACCGTAGCTTGTCAAAATATACATTTTCCATTTGCTTTTAAATTAAAATAATAATAAAAAAACATTTAAAGAATTCACAATCAATAGCATGACTAAGTTTCAGGATCATCTACAGCATATAATTTAAAGGTTCAAGATGCCAATATGCAGCATGTGGCAGGCCTATATGCTCCATGCAGCATGTACATTTAGGATCATCTCAATCTTGATGTTCAGGTGTCAGTCTTTTTCTTCCAAATCGTGTAGAATACCCATCTGGAGAAAACAAGCAGTTAAGGAAAAAAAAAGGCAACTTGTAGACCACAGTTAAATGCAAATCTTTTTATCATATTTAAATTCTGAAAACTTCTAATAGCTCATAAAGGGTAGGCAAAACACTCAAAAGTGGAATCTCCCTGGACCCTCTCTTTTAGACTCAGCAGTTCAACTATGCCTACTCTTCAAATCACATACAAGTTCCATCAAGGCCCAGCAGTTGTAAAGGCAAAAATAACCAGTTTCTCTGAAACTGTAAGCTTTAAGGGCAAGTATCTTTATATCCTTCACATTCTTTAGTCTTGAAAATGCGAGGTCAAATCTGTGTTTCACAAAGAGCTGACAATAATGAGAAGCAGGAGGAGCTGGCTGGAGTCAGCATGGGGTCAGTCTACAGTCAGTCTGGGGTCAGCCTGGGGGCTGGGCTGCAGCACTGAACAGTGCTGGGGTTAGAGACACAGAAGGGAGGCAAAACGAACACGCAAGAGAAGAAAGGCTGTGGCAGTATCATGCGCTTGATGTATTATGAATAAGCAGATCATGGAAAGATGTTTCCTGTCAAGACAGACAGCCATAGTAGGCTTCACCCTGCAGAAACATTTCCAGGGAGATCCCACAAACAGCAAACACTCAAGGCAAATGCAGCTGGCAAAATCCACCTTATCATAGGATCAAAATTACTCTGTCATGGTAAGGGCTTGAAGTTTAAACTTCAAGGTCCTTATATAACTTCCCTGCCACCCACAAACTGAAGAAATTCTGAAGGATTTTTAGGAATGGGATGTTGCAGAGAATATGCATACCCCTCCACTTGGAATATTTTTTTCCAGTAACACTAACTGGTAATGATTGTTAAGAATCACTCTTCCCCATTCCCCAGCCTTAAAAATCAAGTCTGAGCTGTATGTTCAAGAACAGATCTATCAGACAATATTTAATGATTTGGAGCATGCTAATCTGTATGGAGCTAGTTTCTCATTTTTGTAAAAGAAAAAAACAAAATAAGAAGATGGAGCCTTTGGAGCCTTGTCAGAACTCCCAGGCAGCATTACCCTTATCCTACATCACACACACTAATTCAGAAACATTAACAAAAACACAGCTTATTCAAGAAAGGTGCTGATCATTTCACCAGCTGTGAATTTATAGCAGTTCTAGAAAACAATTCCTATAATTATCCTCAATATAAAACTGTGGTATTTGATTTACTATAAAAAAAATTAAGTGTTTAAATCAGAACTGCCTTTTAGCTTAACTTCATTACCTCCAACCAATCTATGCTTGCTTGATTTATTATTACACACTCTCCTGTCTTCTTCAGTCTTTAAGGATACAATTCCATGTAGGAGGGAACACACACAGTTTCTTTTGAAAACTCCACAGGACAATAAAGCCTGCTAAGCTGTTCTTCATACAGAGTCAAGGCATCAGTCAGATTGATACAGTTTCCCTGAAGGAAAAAAAAAAGTCCCAGTTACAATCAAGTAAATAAGCAAAATTTCAGATGAATATATACAATTTTGACATTACTGCAAGGCTCCCACATACTTCAGAACCAGATACATGCTGTTCCCAATATTTAATATTTACAAGGCAAACACTGAACAGCTTGTCTTCATTCTGCCTACAGCAAACAACAATATGTACCCTTTCAAGAAAGGGTAAGTATGGGGGGACTATCTGTATTCTCATTAGCAGAAGCAACCATTATATGAGGGCTTCCAGTTAAAACAGACCACCATGTGTTGCTTACCTGTTACTCTACCCCATAACAATTTTCTTTATGATTGCTTAAATGTATTAGTAAACAGTATTACAACATCCAGATTTTTCTGTTATTTAACATTGCCTAGATCTTACAGTGTTTAAATGCACTATTAAAAAACTACAGCTATTCATTTTAAACAGATTCTTCCACAAAGCAATATGACAATATACATCGAATTATACTGGCTCTGGGCTACATTGTCTTGAGTTTCCACATGTCATGCTTCTGAAAAGGAAGAGATTCCTATACTTTTTTGTCTTAGGGGTGAAACAATCTTATCCAAACATATCATTGCTGGAATACAAACACATTAAGGATTACAAAGAGAGGAATTAAAAACAAAGCAAAACAAAACACCTCCACACACACAAGCAAAAAAACACCCCCAAAACAAACAAACTAACAAAACCCCCCAAAAAACCCAAAGAAAAAAAACCCAAACAACCACCCCAAAAAAACAAACCCCAAACATGCCCCACCCAAACCTATAACAAAAAACCCCCACCCAACTCTCCCCCAACTCCTATTTGGAAGGACTACCTTGTCCCAAGCTAAGTATGAATAAGAAGCAGAAGTTACTGCAATGTACACCTGGGATGCCCATATGGAGAAAGCTCTAATTAGAAGACTGAGTTCTCCATATCCTTACCACGTTTGGAGATTTAGCAGTTACAGTGAGCTCACCAGAACGCCAGACTGAACAAACACCAACTACCCAAAGCAATAAAAGTCAGTTGTGTAAGTTTAATTAAAAAAAAACTTTGTCAAGTTTCTTGACTACATAACTGAGTACACTTGCAAATACTTTACAACCTTAAATTCAACGGTCATAGGAAGAACATGGCAAATACAAGTAATTTGGACGCTAATTTAAAATTAAGTGAAGTTGAATACAGTCACTACTGCGTGGTCTACAAATCACTCAAGCTGGTTTTCTTCAGGTACAAGACACCTAATGAAGACTCACCAAAAAGAAGTGTATTGTTGCTGTGGCACAGCAGAGATATGTTCTGCGATTGTGGTCAAGGTGGAGATACTGTTAACGACCCTTGGCACACTGGCATACAAATGAATTGATTTGTGGTCTTCTACCTCCACCACTTTCCTGAGGAACCTTCACCTCAACCTATAAACCCCAAGCATGATAAACCAACCAGTGCTGGAACACTACACATCAACAGCAAGTTATATGATGACTATGAGTATCTCCTGCCCACACAGCATGTGCCAACCTGGCCATATACAGGGCAGGATGACATTTCTTCAGGAGATGCATGTCCCCATCTTCCCCTAAAGGTTAAGTTTACTAGCATGTAGTACAAATGTCTTTTACTGTGATCTAGCACAAAGGTTGCTTTTTCCTTTTCTGATTTCTGATCAGTAGAAACAGAAGCATTAACTAGCATTTTTTCCAGTGTTACTCTCACCAATATAAAAAAAACGTCAGCTTTCCCACACATTTGACCACTTTTAGTGGAGAAAGGTTTGCCACAGAAAGTAAAAAGGAGAACAAAAAGGAAATTTTTAGGTTAATGAATACACAATGATCTGGGACAAGAGCCAAAGCCCCACAAAATGATGACAAGAAATGCAAGGCACAGCAGTTACATGCTAGAAAGAAAAAGTCTAATACAACAGCCTCCACCTATGGAATGAAAGGATCTTCCTGCTGCTCTGACTCATTTCAGGAAGAGTTTGTGTGTATAGACAAGTACACATAATTTTGGGGGGTTTTTTAACTGACCATTGAATGCAGTATCTTGTTCCTTCCCGCCCTTCAATAACATGTGTAACCTGCATCTGACTGTGAAAGAATCCAGATGGTTCAATTAGAAAAAGCTAGATCTAATGAAAAAGATTAGCCCAACTTACAGCCACAGCTTTTTCACTGTTTTAGGACCTCCAACTTGAAATGAGGACCCCAGGAACCAAGGACTTACTCAGTGCTTCTAAGTGTCTGACTGCCTATGTTTCACACATTGTGCTGCTCTGCTAACACACTGAAGCTTTTCAGTCCAGGAGAACAGAAAGACTTGTTTTACTGTGTAGCTTATTTTTGGTGCTCCCAGATTTTTTTAATGGCCTTAAGATGATTACATGCACACAGATACAACTGAAAGTTAGTTTTCACAAAGCAAGGAACTAAGATGAGTTTGAACAAGTACTGTCTGTGTTCTTTAAAATACACAACAGGCAGAGGCCAACACAGGCAGAGGTCACTTTTGAAATCAGTATTTTTAAACAGCTTCACTTACCATTGCTTTTTCCATGTAACAACATCAGATGATCACAAGACCCAAAGTGTAAAATGTACATTCTGACTTTGGGATTTATACTATTTTTCCTACTTTTTATTGGTAGGATTTTTTCACAGTGTATTTAAAACATTTCTATTTCCAGAGGAAGTGAAAAGAGAATTCATTCCACTCATCTTCCTCTGAATTTTTTGCATCCTGCTCAATTTTTTTTTGGATTGTGCTTCAGTTTTTGCAAGTAGAAAAGAAAACTTCGACTTAAAAACATGTTAACTCAGCATCTTGACAATGGTCTCAGGCACATGATGTAACTCCTGGGGTTGTCCTGTACAGGGCCAGGAGTTGGACTTTGACTGCTGTGGGCCCCTTCCATGCCAGGAAATCCTATGATTCCACTCTAATCCATCACACTCACATCTTTTAAAAATTGTATTTGGGAAAGACCTCCTTCAAAAGAACTTGCATAAAACATGTTTGGTTATAATTTTGATAATATTACACAAACAAATCAGTACTTATTTATTTGGTAAAAGAAGGTGACATGCTGTGTATAGAATTTTTCATATTGGGTTTGGGTATCAGAAAACAAATGAGACTTGTAAAAAGGTAGAAGAATAACACTAACTGAGCACAATGAACAGACTTGCTGCAGTATTTGTTTAGTAACCTGTTATTATCCAGGGGACTGCGGTGGTTTTTTTTGGTTCAGCTGTCCTTTACCAAACATATCATTTGTCTCAACATCAGCCTGAATGCAAAAGAAAACTAAAAAACAACCTGTGTGTCTAATTTGAGTCATAAATAGAAGCACTGCTAGGTAATTTGCAGAGCATACCACTATTACATAGGAAGTTGAACAGGACACACAATGATAGAAAAGTATCCAGTTTCCCAGACTGTCACTTCAGTATTTCATCATTTCTCCCTTCTCTAGCAAGAGACAAATCACTGCAGACATCATGGAAAACAAATTATAGGAACAATGAACATGCCAAGAAGCAATTTTTACTTTTCAAACCCACAACTCCCCAATCTCTGAATCAAGATCTTGCCTAAAGGTTCAGACAACTCAGCTGGCACTTCTATCAACCTTTTTCTTCTAGAGAAAACACTACAGGATTTTATATTCCTGCATAGTTACTATTTTTTGTAACTATCTGGCTTTACTCAACACAAAGTTAAGCACTCCAAAATTCAAATCTACATAACTTAAGGCTTATTTCAATAAACTTATTGAAAAATCACCATTATTAATCTCTTTCTTTAAAACGTGACCAGCTTTATCAACCAAGGCTACAGCATTAGTACCAATGTCAATCATACTTAGATGTTCCAGTATCACAAAAATGCCACAGGGAGCCAAGCCCAGAATGCAATGCAGAGATCAGTCCAGTAACAATCACTTAAACTCCTGCAGCCTAATGAAGAGTTATGTGGCAGAGCAGGGGCATTGTTTGTTCTGAACGGACACCATATAACCCAAACAATAGCTAATACTGAATGCTGTTTAATAAGGTTTAAAAGCAGACAACTCACCCATTACACATTTTCAAAAGGAAATAAGCAAAATCACTTTCTTTTTTCTCCCACAGGGTTCCATCAAATTTTTAACATATACAAACCCCCTACCAAACTCCTCTGCCCAGCCCCCCTCACTTAATCTCTGTTCCACATCAAACGATTTGACAGGTAAGAACGATGAAATTTTTTTTACCCCTTAAGATGCATCTTTCAGACACAAAAGTATTTGAGGCAGTTTTAACTTTGAGATTAACAAATCTTAATCTCTAAGACCTTGCTTAAAACAGATGACTCCTGAACTGTTTCACAGCCTTTGCATCCTGAGTCTGCTCAGTGCTTGCACTCAGTTCAACAGCTCATGCCTGTCTCCCAATATCCATTTTTCTGGGTTCTCACAAGGCACACATTAGTTCCATGGGTTTAGCTTTTATGTTTCTACAGCACAATGCACAACAAATTTAAATAACAAATACAGTTCTGGACAGACAAAAAACAATCCTTAAAATAAGCAGCAAAAAATCCCATTGTTTACATTAACCCTTTAAGTTCCAGTTAACACTGCCCATCTGTAAAGTGGATGTGTCCGTCAACTGGTTACAGGCTGAACTTAGGCCACTATGCTTCCTCCAACGCTCAGAAAAAAAAGCTAGTGAGTTTAAAGCAGGTCAAAGAGTCCTATTTCCATGCTTGCCCATTTCTTACATGTCTTACCCCACATGTCATTGTCACTAGACACTTTTGTCTGTGACTGACAGAGAAGTTTAATTTTTGTTTTTAACATGGGTTTCTATTTTTGTTTTGTAATGACTGTGCCAGAATTGGACATGGCTACAGTTAGGTTTTATCCTTCCTCACTTCAGAGTGACTAATAAGCAATGAAGCACAGAGCATGAAACACCTAGCATCAAACCTAGGCTTAGGTTTTGGGGAACAGGGAGGGCCGTTAAGGAGATAATGGAGGCAAACCTAACTCTAGGTACCTCCACTGACCAAAAGATCAAATAATTGAAAGCTGAACTCCCAATAACAAGAGGAAATTAAAGTGTCTGTTCCCTAAAGTCTCTCAAACACATGAAATCACAGAGGCTCACATAGGGACATAAGGCCATTCTTCCAGCCTCCTTTCAAGGCTCAGTCATGGAGAATCTTGCTTCCTCATTGGAAGTACTAATTAGAAAGCCCACATAGCAGCCAAAAAAAGGAGCCTAACTATGGAGCAACAGGATGATTGTCTGGACATTTAGAGGGCTGTATAAAAGAGTGGCCAGGAAGACACAGCTTAGTGAAGGGCCACATGTTCGTGTGGGAGACAGTTGATCCCTTGCACCAGGGGTCAGTGTTGTTTACTGGAACCTGTGAGTGGTCTGAGTTTCTATCCTGCCTGGGCTGAGTGACCCCAACCAGGAAGTCACAAATTCCTGTTCAGAGGTATTTTTAAAAGTTCTACTACATAAACAGGCTGAAAATGACAGCCTTCTCAACCTCAAAAGATTAGATCAACAGAACAAAAACTTGGCGCAGAAAAAGGCATTTTCTTAGCTACACATAATCCTCTGACACTCAGAGACAACCTTACAACCAGTGTCTGCCTCTGCTAGAGCATGGTTTCACAGCTCTTGGGACAATCCTCACATGCTACTTTAAAGGCAGAAGAGTGATAGTTCAGAAAACAAAAAGCCACAAACATATCATGCTGGTATCTACAAGAATATATACTCACTTGAAAGAAATCACTTGGGCCATCTAAAAATCATATTTTTATAAAGTCCAATACTGTAAAAACACTTAACATGCTCAGAAACAAGTTGCTGGGAAGGTGTATTAGACATGAAACAGGACCTCCGCATACACCAAGGTTCTACACCCCCACCAACTCCCATTTCTCTTCACTGTGATTATGGCTGGGAACCTGCACCTCTAACAATCTCTCCTTGGAGAAGGGAACACCAAGCACCTCACAGACATGGTCTCATATCATAGAACACTTCAATGCACCAGCTTCAGAAGAAGAAAAATGGAAATAAGAGAATGCCATATGATCATTGACCCTCACAGTGGTGGGATCACATTTAAGTTTTCACAAACAAGCTTCAAGTCTTAAACTTTCAGCCATGTTTGCAAGTTCTGCAGACTAAGGGCCCTAAAGCTCATGTCTCTGTGCAGATCCTGTGTAGGCTGCAACACTCAATAAGGATGATGCAGCTAGAAAAGGAAGAGCATGTAAAGCACAGCTGCTACTCATACAAGTTTTTGTTCTAAGTTGTGATTACTATTTGCAGAGAAAGTATGGAGTCATTTTTTCCCAAATACACTTAGACACAGACTTAAAGCAGCAGAGAATGACATCCATTAACTGCCCATTTATAACTTTCCAGAGCTGAAAAAAAGGAAGAAGTCCTTCCTGCATCTTAAAATTGGCCACATAAGTTCTTATACCCCCTAGGAATACAAATAAATTGTCTGAAAAACCTTCCACAGGCAGAATCACTGTAAATGTTCATGAACTGCCAGACAATCCCGGTTACCTGCCTCCACCTAGTGGTGACAGCACATTCTGCAGCAACATTTGGAGACCGCTTTGAGGATCACACCAAGGAAGGAATCCCCAGGGAACCACCAGGTGTGCTAGAGCAGCATGCCAGAAGTAGTTCTTTTTATAACCTCAGATAAATTATATCCATCTGGAGTTAGACAGCAGTAGACTCTGCCTCCTGACAATTCACGTGCAGATCAGGACATTTTCTAAAACTTGTGCAGAGCTCAATGAAGAGGTGATGAGCATTTCCCTTTATTTTTCCCAGCAGTGGCATTTAGACAGACAGGCAGCATTACAGTATGTGAAAGGATGCCACTCTGTGAACACAATTCCACTTTTGGGTAAAGCATTTCTTCGGCATTGAAATAAATGACACTCTAACTAGATGCACACGATTCTGTTAAGAGTGCAAGGGGGCAGACTACAAACTACTAAGGACAGAAATTTTCAATGTTAGTACAACATAATGCGAAGGCAGAAGGAACAACTATAGTAGTCAACCGGACAACGATTCTTTAGCTGCATTTTTCCTATAAGACACTTTCTCATCATAGCAAAGATGAGGCTCTAACAAGTCAGTGGACATTCCCCCAGTCACTTTTTTTGATGATATTTAATATTTTTTGTTTTAGAGTACCAAAACACAAAGAGGGGGCTGGGGGGCCATGCAGAGTCCTGATTTTTAGAAACACAACTGCCTTAAAAGGTACATAATTTCTTCAGCAAGGCCAGCTATGCAACATAAGCATCCTGGAAATAGATAGTTGGACCAAAAGTAACTTAAATTCCCCATGTTAATATACAGTTAATCAGTGGCATTTAACAGCAAGCACAACAGACCATTCAAAATCATTTATGAGTTCCCAGTGTGTGACTAAGCTGCCGAAGTTGGAAGTGGTCATGTTTAAACTTCTGTCTACAGTCCAATCAATCCTCCAAGTAGCCAGCTTCAGTTAGTTTAATTGAATTAAAATTTAAGTAATTTAAACAAGGTTATAGACAGCCAGTTTTATTTAAAACACTCCAGTAGTCTGTTCATCCTATGACCAGACTGTTGAGTTGTCTGAGGGTGTGGTGGGTTGACCCTGGCTGGATGCCAGGTGCCCACAAAAGACACGCTGTCACTCCCCTGCTCAGCTGGACAGAGCAGAGAAAATACAGCAAAAGGCTCACGGGCTGAGAACACTCATCAGTTACCATCACAGGCAAACAGACTCTACTTGGGTAATAAACTGAATTTCCTCATCAAATCAGAGTGAGATAAGGAGAAACAAACCTAAATTTTAAGAACACGTTCTCGTACCCCTCTTTCCTCTCCCCAGGGTGAACTTTACTTGCAAACTCTCTACTTCCTCCCCACTGCGCTGATGGGGAATGGGGATTGTGGTCAGTTCATCCCATGTTATTTCTGCTGCTCCTTCCTCCTCACACTCTGCTCTGCTATAGCGTGGGGTCACCCCCTATGGGAGACAACCCTCCATAAACTCCTCCATGACTCCCTCCATGGACTGCAGTTTTCATTAATTGCTCCAGCATGGGTCACCCTGCAGGGTCTCAAGTTCTGCCACCAAGTCTTCTCCAGGGTGGGCTTCCCATAGGGTCACAGCCTCCTTCAGGTGTCCACATGCTGTGGCATGGGGTCCTCCAGGGGCTACAGATGGATCTCTGCTCCCTGTGGAGCTTCATGGGCTGCAGGATCACAGCCTGATACACCATGCTATTCATTGTGGGCTGCAGGGGAATCTCTGCACTGGTACCTGGAACATCTCCTGCCCCTCCTTCTTCAGTAACCTTAGAGTCTGCAGAGCTATTTCTCACATATTCCCACTTCTCTCTCTGGCTGCAGCTGCTGTTGGGCAGCAACTTTTGGCCCTTCAAAAATCTTATCCCAGAGGCACCACCAGTCACTGATGAGCTCAGCCTTGGCCAGGATCAGATCCATCCTGGAGTCAGCTGACATTGTCTCTGCTGCACATGGGGGAGCCCTCCCCACTCCCCCCTACTACCAAAACATGGCCACACAAACCCAATAGAGAGGGTTTTTCCATTTTTACACAGGGCTATTTTGTTTTTTCAGGCCCAGCTGTGAAAGTGGCTACAAGGACCATCAAATGAACTGAGTAGTGTATCAGCAGATGTATCAAAAGCTCTGACAGCTGTCTGCCCCAGTATTAATTGTCTGTTTTTCAACACCTTCAGGAAGACTAAACTGCTAGAGAACACTGCTTCTATAATCCACTCCTTTCACTGGCTACCCATTAACTCTAAGTCCAATTTAAAGCTACATCAATTTTAATATCACTTCTTTCCCATCCTGCCATGTATCACCTTGTTGCTTTGGGACCACAAAATACAGTATTCCATAGTTTCACAACAGCTAAAACACCCACTAGGGCTGGTTCAGGATTGCTGTCATTTCTTTTTTTCTGTGCAAGCAGATGCTGGAGAGCTAACTTATCTTCTCCCATGAGGGCAACACAAGCAGCAGGGGCTGCATCAGTTTTTAACTCAGCTGGTTCCAGCTGACACAGAATCCCCCTGTCCTCTGGCTACAGCACAGCCATCATTTCAGCTTTCAGCACAAGCTTCTTCTCAAGAGTCCTTCTACAAAGTCCAACAAAACCTGTCCCCAGATGTATGTTTACCTTCATTCCAATAAGGTAAGCTAGTATCACTGTGTATGCTGCAAGTACAGCAACTGCAACACAATCACTTACTCGGTTTCCAAAAGATTTAGCGTCCCTTTTGACATCAAAATCTGCCATAAATATTTGCACTGTTAACAGGACAGAAATGCCACTAAGATTTACAGTATGGTACAACCATGTTAATCATATCTTACTTTTCAATCACCAGATAATTTCTCTTGCCCATACAACCACAGCATTTTAAAACAGAGCAGCCTATCAGAATTGTCAGAAACCTCATCCCACAAGTTTTGCATTTCTTTATAAACCTGCACAATTTTACAGTAAACCAATTTCTTTGTATTTCAGAGCTTAAGGATATTATTCCAAAATATAGTACTTAGATTCTTCACACATCAGAAGACTAGTTTATGAGCGTGACAAAAGAAACAACTTCAGCAACCTAGACTTCACCAAACTGCTGGCTCCTGACACATCTCTGTACAACTGTACACAGCTTTGTGGCATTCCAAGTTCAGATTAGATAAAGTATTTTCTGTTGAAAGCTATAGAACAATTCTATTATCTATGAGGTGGCTTTACGAATTTTCTCATCCCACTGCACCTATGTAAAACTCTTACACCTTAATGAATGACAAATTTCCATGTTTTACACTCTACAATTGGAGACGTTAGCTTAAAAACCATGTATCTCTTCATGAAGTAAATCTGTTCTGCTTTTCCAATTGTTTAGCTGCAATATGCCTTGCTAAGTCTTAAAATTATGCTTTTAAACTCCAAACAAAAGCACTACATATTCAGCTGAAATAATGAAAAAGACAAGTCAGTTAGCAGAGCAAAGTTATCACCCAAAAATGCCTGATAAATCATTAAAGGGAGAAAACCAGCTTATAGTAGGTTTTTAGTTAGGGTTTTTTTAACTGAAAAAAATGCAAATTGCAATAGATATAAAGCAGTACTTTATTACATCCAAGTATCATACCTGTGTGAAGTATTTTCCATCTTGTTTCAGAACTTTCATGGAGAGGTCAAGAATCAACCGTAGAAATTCCCATGTGGAATCTACATATGGGGAACGATTGAAAAACAGAACAGCACATTATTGGCTTGTTTACTTATTACATATTTAAGACTCGCAATGTTTTCTTAAAAATGAAAAAATAGAAATAAACCCTGGATTAAAAAAAACAAACGCAAACCATACATAAATGGCAGGAGTGTTTTTGTTTTTCTTCACAGGAATTTTTCTGAAGTGTCCAATAAATTATGCAGTGAGGAAAATTTACTGGAGTGTGAACTCCAAATACTTCTCAAGAACTACCTAAGTTCATATTATTCTGGAGTAAGAGATTTAAAACAATGCTAAGTACTTGCTAGTCTTTTCTGATATAAAAAGAAATAAAAAACCAGATAGCTATTCTTTTTTCTCTCAGATTTGCTTTTGAAATGGAAAAAAGAAAAGCATTTATGCTGGAGGTTATTATGCAGCAGAAGGACAAATGTTGAAAATTCTCAGAAGTTTAACAAAATAAATTAGAAAATTTACCTTCTTCTGGAGATGTGGAGATTGGAACAGCTGTCAGATCATTAATAACATAATCAAACATTCTTCCTTCTTTGGCATACCTCTTCAGTACAGGAATACAGTCTTCAATTAGAACCTATAAGAATGAAATACTGTAGCTAGTCCTCAAAATAGCCTAAAACTGACCAGGTAAAAGGAACAAATATAGATTCACAGAAATTAAGAGGCAAATAATACAAAATTAAATACATGTTGAACTCTAGGCTCCACTTTCAACTTTCTACATCATATAGGAAGGGATAGCTTTCTAGGAATTATGACAAATGACAACACAGGAATTTCAGGACTGAAGTTCCTAGAGCAGTAACCACTGTTCTTCCTACCAAATGCTGACAACAGTTAGCAGTTCCAACATATGAGTCAAATAAGATATTTGTTTGAAGGGCCGCTAATTTCCAGAGTGGCATGTGACTTCTCTGTTAATTTTTTGTGTGTTTTTATTAGCTCACTCCTGTAAATTAATATCTGTGACAATAGCTAAGGGCCAATAATGAAAACAGAAACCTATCAGATTACACCTGGGATCATTTGTAAGTGCTGTCAGATGCAGCACAAAGACCTCAACTGCAGGGATGCATAATATTTGGTGGGGTTTTTAGTTTAATATAATGGCAGTGTAATACTAAGGGATTTTGCCTGCACATGAAAAATAGTTAAATGTGTATAACAAATTCAGGTATTTTCAACAGTATAGAACTACTAAGAAATACACATTTATTCTATCTGTTTAACAGTTTAAGGAATGATGTTAAACACAACATCCTTACTGCCACCTTTTCTTTATTTCTAAGTTATAGCAAACGTTCTCCTATTTCACATTCTTTAGAAGCTACATATGCAATTAATTTTAAAAGTCTGAAGATGGACAGTTAAAATACTTACATCAGGAACTCCAGCTATTAAAATATGCAAGTGTCATACAAAAGGAAAAAATGCTTCCCAAACTTGAGTCAGAGGACTCATCCCCAAAACTTTGCCATAGCAGTCTTCCAGACTAGGTCTACGTGTGTTTGAAATATGACTTGTAAGGAAAGAAAAACACCACATTACCTGGTAGCACTCTCCTTTCAGATTGTCTAAGACATCTCCGCACGTTTTTCGCATGTGTTTTTTGCACCCGTCAATCACCATTTGGTCAATGTTTGAAGCTTGTCAAGGCATAACACATTCCAGATACAGAGGTAACGGTTTCTACTTCAGAAACAACTTCTCAAAGAAGTGCCACTCACAAAGGAACAGCAAGATGTGTCTATTGATATATATACTGCAACAGCCAACTTTACATACTGGGCTCCAGATTTATTTAGATGATTACAAAGTGCTTATTTTTGGTTTTGCCCAGTATTTTTGGTATCTTAGGTTACCATTACTGTGAAAGCCTGAAATGTGAACTACAGAACTATTAAAAACTCCATGAAGTTAAACTAGACTAAGATTTTTTAATCTACATTTTCAGAACAATTATTTTTAGTCATAGCAAAGAGAGCCCAAAACCTAGGATGACCAACATTTCATATGGCTAACAGCAGTTTACATCACAAACTACATGAACTACACAATGCTGAAAATTTGATTGGTATCGGTATTTTTCAAAGAGGGTTGGTCAATTCATCAATACAGTTTATCAAGTCCTGACATTTCTATTGATTAAATTTTTTGCTTCTAGGCACTACTTTTTTTTATAGCTTTAGGGAAACAGAAGAACTCAGGAAGGCAGAATTGAGCCCAAACCACAAACTTGACAGACCTGCCTTCTGTTATTAGAGAAAGCATCGGTCTGATGACAGATATTTCTTTCCAGCCTTGTGTAAACTGCTACTCAGAGTTTTAGTATGGATTGGGAACCTGAAAGCAGGTGTTGCATAATGATGCACAAATATGAAGTCACTGGGTCTCTCCAAGCTGACAAAAAGAGATCTCATTTTAGACCCTATCTCCTCATACAAATCAGAACCTGACAGGTAACTGTGCTCAGTGCCAAGGTATCAGCAGAAAGCTCAAGTTGCTGTGAATGATGGGCCATTTGTCAAAGGATATCTCTACCATAGTAACCATCTTTGGCTTCAGTTTGACTATCTCATATAGTATACCTCCATCACCACCTCCTAGGATTAGCACTTCTTTCCCAGTGTAGTCTTCTTTTCCGCTGCCCATTATGGCTTGAGTATATGCCAGGTCACTTTCTGCCAGATCTGAATGGAAGGAAGAGATAATTGGACAGAAATATTAAATCTTCAGTCGTTCTCATTAAGTAGTATTAATCCAGAGGTGATACAGATCAAAGCAAGAGCATCTACAGAAACAACCTGGCTCTCAGAGACAGTCCAAGTAATGAGATTCTTCTCTGAATCCCACACAGGATTTCTCCACATGAACCCCACAATGGCCATCTCAGCATTGGGAAATACTGTGTGCAACGAAGTAGTAGAGCAAAACCATCGGTCTTTGTAACTTTCTAACTCACACTTGATACTTCAGTGGGTTTTTATCTCAGACTCATCCTGCAAGAGACAGATCTGGAAATTTTTGAAAATCCATTGTGGAGCCCAGCTAAAAAAGAGCAACCTAGATGTATACCAGTGGATCCCCACACAGAAACAAGCATGACCATTAACAACGAGGTGCTGAAGGGCCCTGCAGCTTGCCTGCTGTCAGCATTAGCTCCAAAGCAGGCAGTAATACACCCAAGGTGCAACAACAGATCTGCACTACAAGGGCCAAGCTTTGTGCAGCAGCACATCGTGGCATATCCTATCACTCTGCCTGGCAATCACCACCGCACTTGTGAGTGCACAATAACAAAATGAGACAAAGTATTATTCCAAAATCCCATCCCTACTTCCCTTTCTAAAAGGCACATTGTCACAATGTTCAAGCAAAACCCCATCTCCATATTAAACTCTGATGAAAATTGCTGGCTAGAAGTTTTGAATACCCAATCTGATGATTTCTAATAAAATTCTATCTGGATTAGAAAATACCTAGCTAATGAATTCAATAGCAGTGCTTTACAGCTGCCATCTGCCAGAAGCCCTCTTGACAGTTGCAGAAAGATAATTGAATTGTTAGAGGTACTTCCAATGATTTCAAAAAGCTGTATTTCAATTTCTTAATTACTCTGCCATTAGAGTGAAGATAGGTATTCTACCCCTGAGTGGCAACATCCTTTATTTACCACCATCAGTCCTCAACATAAGAACTGAGAGATTTTACAAAGCATAGTCCTGTTGTTGCCTAGATTTTCCAGCAAACAGCAGTCTTCAGCTTTAAAGAACAGTAGCCCACCTTATCTAAGTTCACTTTCAAAAATACAAAGGTCAGCAGGCACAAAGTACCACATATAAAAACCCTCACATAAAGGTTGGTCGCTATTTTGATTAATTTACTAGTTCAAGTCCTATTATTTTGAAGAACAGTCAAAAGATGTTCACCAATAAAGCAGCGAAATGGTTTGAGTTACAGCTGTCCTATATCTCACCAAGCAGGAAATTCCCTTACAGAATCAAGGCAGCAGCAGGATTATATACACACACATGCCAGGTCCCACTTTTTCTGTATTTCTTTAAAACTCCACTGTATTCTGAAGACTGACAAAGTAGCTTGTATTACTGTCAAAGACAAGCTCTCAGGAGGTTGGACTGGCACAAACAGGGAATAGCTCATATAAAAGAACTGAGTAGAGCAAGCTCTGCTATAGAACACCATCTTCTATTCTCCCAGGCCACTTTCTGCAGCAAAAATACTAACTCTGGAAAAATAAATCTTAGGTTTTTTTTAACTCTAGATTTTACACTGGTCAGCCCGATTAACATCCTTAATGTACAGAAACAGATATGTGTACATGCATAAACAGTTTCCAGCACCAGAACCATGACCCTTGGACATCTATTCAAACTGCCTCAGCAGGACAGAAAACAACACTTCTGACATTTTCATGCCAGAGATCCTTAAATGAGATGATACTTACTAACATCCCCACTGAGAATAAGAATATTTCCAAATTGTTTTGAATGCAGAATTTTAATATTCTGAAAAGGTGAATCTTCATCATAAACAACTTCATCTATGTCATACTCCACCAGGCGCCCATCAGCTGTGGGCCAGTATCTATCAATGACACCTCCTCTCAAAATGGCTGGCAACCTAGGAAAAAATTTGAAAAAGGATTACAAAAAATTGGAATGCTTATTTTCTAACAAATCCACTTCAAATATCCTGTGGATTCACCATAATAAATAATACTTACAAGAGGCATCTAAGAAAACTTGCCACATTTAACACTCAACAGATAAAAGAAACCCACCAGTCATATGTTAAATAGACTTAACTTGCTAAGGGACAGATAATCCAAACAGTTCCTCTTTATGTAGAGCTTCTACAATGTACCTGGGAATTTCTCTCCATTCAAAGAGATGGAATTTACATAACATACAAGCCTCTGCAGAAGAAATCAGCTCATGACTAGAAATTAATACAATACAAAAACAAAATGCAGGCAAAAAAAATGACAAAACCTCTTCCCACCTTCAGCTCAGTTAAGAATGCCCTTTCTCTGAAATTAAGTGTATCTCACTCTGAAGCTGTACTGAGAGACATTTTATTACATAAAGAAACAAAAAATGAACTACTACAGTATCTCAAACTGAGCTGGGTCACCCTGCAGTGCATAAGCACAATCCTCAGTATCAGTCTGCATTACTTTTTAAAAGTGATTCAAGCATCTGCTGAAATTGTTTTGGGTTTGTTGTTTGAGTTTTATGCTTTTTTTTCTAAATTCCATAGAGATCTACCTTGGTTCAAATCAGTATTTCACCTACAAAGACTATCTTTGAAATGACAGTAAACAATCAAAGAGATTGCATTTAGGCTAAATGTGCAGGCACAGAGTTCATCAGATCTCCCACACACACTTCAAAGAATTAAGGGTTTTTTTCCAGGAGGCTGCAGCAGAAGACCAGACACAAACAAGGTTCTTCTAAATTCCCCGGTGATTCCGAATCAACATTCCAGAAACACTTCCTAACCCCAGCGAGCCGCCAGATGGCGGCACACAGCGGGAGCAAGAGCAACCCTGCCTTAGCTCAGAACAATAAAAAGGCACGAAAAACTTCTCCAGCTACATTCATCCTACTTGCAGCTGCGTGTGTGCAGTTGAAACCAAAACTATGCAAAACAAATTTTATAAAACTTAAAAAACAAACATAAAAAAATAAACACACACCAAGAACAAGCAAAGAAAGACTCTGAGGAGTGTGTGACAAGATCTATGCCAGATGCACTGCTCTAGCAGGTACATCTTCCTATACTGAGGTAATCAACAGATCTAGATCACTTCAGGCAGATATTATCCTAACCCGTTTTTAAAAATCCCTATCACGGGGATTCCGCAAACTCCCTCTATCATTTCAGCATCAAAACAGCCTCAAAGTTTCTCCTCCATAAACACACACAAGATTTACCTATGTTCATACACTGCACCTTTGAGAGGCTTTACCAGGTTGAAGTAAAGCAAGATAATAACTCTGTTCTACATACAACTGTAAAACAAATAACAATATTCAAGTATATCACTTTTCAAATTATTACCATTTTACTTGTGGTCTCTCATAACCTTCAGATCTACTTTCTGCCACAGTACTGCTTAACTGTTTTCCTATTTTGTAGTTTCCTCCTTGGCTTTACTGCGCCTTGATGTTACACTTGCTTTTTAATTTTCTTAAACCATTTTCACTTCTATGTTCCTTCAAGCACCCGCTGCACTTTCCACCATGTGCATGTCTACAGTAAGTGCTCCATGGCTTCAAGTATCAGTCACTGCCAGACAGCCACCACAAAGACAACAATAAGCCACATGCAGTATGAAAGTTATTTCAGCACCAGGCCATGAGCTGCAATTTGAGTCCTTAAAGTTTAATATATAGCCTTGAATTTAAATAATCTAAACTGACAGAGGGCTTGCAAAGGCTCCATCCTTAAATGTTATTATAAAAATTTGCTTCAAAACATATCTATCTTCTTGGCAGGTCCCTAAACCACACATGCCCACAGTGTACACCATGAGGCACAGCAAAAGCAGAGATGTGAGAGAAAGAGCTGCAGGAAACCTTGTCAGGACAAAGTCTCCTCTAAGGGCCTGAGCTCCATTTGAGCTCTAATCCTCACCCCGGTCCCTGTGCCAGAGTTGCACTGCAGCTCTGTCCCCACCTGCCCAAGTCTTTTGCCAATCCTTAACACCCAGCTCGTGCTCAGAGCTGTCTCAGTACTACTGCCCAGCCTGGCAGTCATACAGCTGGTCACCATCGCCAGCTCACCTTCTCCATGAGCTGTGGGATGTGGCCCATCAGGTACAGTTTATGCTCTGGCCTATTCCCCTGCCACCCTTGGCTGCCCAGACCTTCCAGAGCAGTCTGCTCCTGCTTCCAGGTTGCATTTTCTCTCATTATTTCATGCACTCATTGCAAGAGACTAAAAAAAAAAGTCCCATCCATACCCTCAATATTCCAGGCTGTTCACTGCATTACAGCAAAGCATAACTTGCTTATTATCTTTAATAACTATGCAGACAAGCCACATACAGAAGCAGAGGTACAAACTTACCGTTTCACCCTTTTTATGTTACCATGAAACAATTCTTTCATTCTTTCTTCTACTTTGTTTAGAAGCTGCAAAAAATAGCAAACAAGCGGTAG
This sequence comes from Drymodes brunneopygia, assembly GCA_013400955.1. Taxonomy (NCBI): domain Eukaryota; kingdom Metazoa; phylum Chordata; class Aves; order Passeriformes; family Petroicidae; genus Drymodes; species Drymodes brunneopygia. Next base: position 1,381,633 of record VZTZ01047218.1, on the reverse strand, counting down.
AATTTGTATATCATCAGTTAATGCAAAATATCCATCAATACTTGGAAGGCAATAAAACATAGCACCTGCTATGAAAAGGGCTTCAAATGTAACACTAGAAGCCCATGAGTAACTAGATGGCCTCCTCAGCCTTGTTACTGGCAAGAATGTGCACATTATAATAGCTGTCATCACTGCATTTAGCTGCTCTCCAGGATAACACAGCCGAAGAAGGAACATGAGAACCCTTCAAAGTTACATTCCTCCTACAGCAGTGGCCTCTTCTCCTGCAATATCCACTGCCTAAAACCTTCACACCACAGTAGGTGAAGCTCTTTTTCTCCATGGGGGAAAAAGATTGAGTATGGAGGCTCCTCGTCTCTCAGAACAGAGAATAGAAAGAAGCCCCACACCAGGTTGCAGACTGAGCATCTCATGCCCTCCCTCACTGCCCTGGGTAGCTGAAGAGACCCAAGCCCTAACCAAGTCTGCTGTATCTTTACAACTTTTACAAAGAACACGAGGTCCAGTACTTGCAGAAGAATGTGTGCATTCATGTACTCACATGTGTATGCAACTTCAACAGGTGTTACTGTGCCTCATCTGTGAGCATCCAGGTTTGAACTGACTTTAACATTTTTAATCTTTTACCAAGATAGACTTTGACAGACCTGAAAAAAACCAGGCTCCCCATGTAGTTAGGTAATCCCAGTAAGTAGCACTCATACCTGATCAACCTCCTCTCTTCCTTTCATGTGATCATTGTAGCTCTGCAGGTCCACCAACACTAATCCATGAGGGTGAATTCTCAAATTGGCAAAACTACAACAGAGACAGTGATGACAAATTTATTATCAAAAATCAGAGTAAGGAAAGAAAATCTGGAACAAGTTGTATTAAAATTCAGATTACATCTATTTTTCCCCAGCATTGCTAACCGTTGGCAGTGCCAGCTCAAGTCTTCATCTGCAAGTCATGAAGAGCAAGTGAGGTTGCAAGAACTTGCCTGTCACTACACAACTAATAAAACCAGTAGGAAGCAAGGTAGTGAAACATGGTGTTTAAGCCACAACAACTGTGGTACAATGAGAATATGCTGCTTGCCAGTCTATAAGGCCTGCTGGAACAGGTGTGTTGGTTTGGGCTTCTTAATTAAAAACAAGCCTTTAGAAAACAATTGGACAGTTTCCTTCCCCTATTTTCCTTTTCACTTCTGGGGGTGTGTTTCTGTTTCGTTTTGCAGACAGGGTGGTTGGGGTTGGTTGTTTGGTTGGTTGCTTTTTAAACTTTCTATAGTAACTATTCAGAGACACTGATCACTATCAAAGCTGAATAAAAACCTCTAGGTGAGAAACAATAATCATCCTGGAACAAACCACAGCTTTGACTGACAAAGAAATTGCAGCAGTGAACTCTGATTGATTAATACAGATGCAAAGTCAGCAAAACTCCTACTGTATATTTACTACAGGAACATTTAAAAGAGCAAGGCTTCACCATGCTAAGTACATTAGGTGAACAAACAGTGGATCTTCGAGAACTTGCAACAAAGGAAACAAGAGCTAAGGGCAGTGGGGAAGGACCCAAGAAAACAGTGTAGCAGAGGCAATATCCTTACCATTCTAGGGAGAAGACAAAAAGAAACAGAAAGGCTACAAGGGGATAACATAAAGGAAGTGCAGGATAACATATACTAACATAAAAAAGCAGAAGAGGGGATGAGAACAGGAACGGCTGAACAAAGAAAGAAGGGTATTCAGGGATAGAAATGCACTAGTACACCACAGAAACCTCAGATAAAGCTGTATCATTCTCTGAATGCTCCATTCTTTGCCTGTCTGCTCTTATCACCCCACTCAGCCCCCAAGGAAAACACAAAACAACCCTTGTTGTGACAAAACGTTTAGATGACCTTTCATCTCCCCACCACTCCCACGTTTTTTGTCTCTTCCAGAGCTCCTTTTGCAAACAGTCAGCCTCAATATGAACACCACCTCTCCCATGGCGCTGGGAACTTGAGCCCTTAGCTGTGGTCAGAGATAAAACCCTGAATATCTGAAGAAAACTTCTGGTAACTGACAAACAATCAAATTATGAAACTGACAGCAGCAATTCAAGAATAAAAACACCTTGCTGGCTTTGGAACAGCAGTGATCTGCAGCTCCGATGTCTTACTACTGTCACCCAGCTCCCTTCAGAGCATGGGTCTGGGCAGTCTGAGTCTCTCCTCGAGACTCTGCACACAGGTCTTGCCTCCAGGTGTTTCTATTTAACACACACATGCACACCCTGAGCCCACAGACTGTCACCACCTTGGAGCAACTCTCCCTCCATCCCACAGCTTCCCCACTAGGTGTCCTCCGACACAGGTTTTTGGTTAGGGTACACAAAATCCTACCAGGATTCTGTTTACATGAGGGTTTGGTTTTTTAAGAGGAGAGAAAGACAAAAGAGCAGATCTTAAAAGACAGAAGTACTGGACACTCCAGCAGGTTTTGGACACAGCCATTCACAGTGAAAAGGGTCAAGTTCATAGGTCCTCAGAGCTGTAGCACTACAGACAGAAATACATATATGCAGTTCATAAGACAGCTTTGTAATTCTATTCCTTGAAAACTGGCATAGTGTCAGAAATATTTTCACTGTCAGAAAAACTTTTTATCAGTTTATTATTCCAGGAGTTGTTGTTGGCACAAATGGCACAAATAAGCAACAGATTTATTGTCCCATGACCCAAGTTCTCTTTTGAATAATTTCCTGCAAGAATCACATAGCTGTCATAAGATTTGACAGCTGCTATTTTCACTTCCCCTGTGACTCCATGAGCCTCAGTAGGCAGGAGCATCCTCTGCTTTGAGGTGGGAGGCAAGGAGAGGCAGAGGGGAGAGTTGGTCTGAAAGTACAGCCACACAACTTCAGATTTGTAGGTGATATGATAGCATTAGAAGAGAGACAACAGCACTGCAGAACCATCATTCACTTCACCCAATTGTCACCTCTACCAGAAGAGCAGGGTCCTGACACCTGGGGCAAGGGGAAAGAGATGAAAGGCAGGCAGCAGGCTGTGTAATAGGACAAAAATTCAACTTCCAAGTTTCTGGCTGATATTCTCAGCTAGTTTATGGTAAAAATCACTTGAATGAAAATCAAAATTCTCAAAAATAATACAGGTCCAGGTTGGTTAAACCTTGGCTATAAGTTACCTAGATGAAAATGGACACCTAAAATAAGCTAAAATGCCAGTAAAGATTTAAACATATAGCCAACAGTACAAGTGTACTCAAAAAAGTGAGCAGTCCAGTATTAAGTAGTTTTAAGGCAGTAGTGGTGGGCCAAAGCTGAACTCACAAAGAACTTGCTAGCTTCAGTCAGCAGACAGCAAAGACTATGCTGACTTTTGTCACTTTACATTTGTCTGCTTGGCAGAATATACATGAATGAAGTTTTTTATCAGCAGCAGCTCTTTTAATATGTAGAGAAGGGTTCTTTAAAACAATGAGAATAGTTTCCATTTTCTACCTATGAAAACAAAGTAAAGATTACTTTAGAATCCGAATGAGAGGGAAAATAAAGTTTGCTTTAAAATTAGCCCTTCCTGTCTCTTCTTGCTGAAAAATATAATTCCTGTTTTAAAAAATAAGCCACCTGCCACACTTTTGGTGTGTGTTTGCATGTAATTTCAAAAAAGTAGTGAGGGGAAAAAAAAGCTCAGTGAGGAGGTATCCTCTTCCCTTCCATCTGACAAGGAAATCTGCATCTGAAAAGCAGCCCCCACTGTCACAAGGCACCACTTGTTGCTGCACCTCTGGTGCATATCTGCCACCTCCTCCAAGGCAGTACTCAAGCTTTTTGTGCTTGAATGCAAACAAGTGTCAGCTACAGACAATTCTATTGAGTGCTGCATCTTACCACCTGAACATCAGAAAATATGAGATGTCAACAAATAATTCCAAACTGCACAAATCAAAAAGTAACTGCTGGAAACAGAACTAGGAAGCAGAGACCAAAATATTGTAACTGAAAATGTGTATCATCCTACTACCTCTGTTACTTGCACTGCCAGAGTTAGAAACATTGCAATCCCACATATCCAAGAAAGGATTTCCCAACACTACCACACCCCGAGAATAAAGCTGGATAGACATACAGGTACCTACAAACTCCTTTTTACCCTTTTACAGAAGTTCTTATCTGCTGACTAACTTTGAGTCACTATAAAATAGACTAGTTCAAGTATTTCAAAAATACCTTGCCACTAAAAGCATCACCTGTCAAACTACTCAATGAGGGAGGAAATAAAAATCTGCTTATACTAGGAAAATGCAAAATTTTCAAAAATTGCTTGACATTGTTTTAGTGAAACATACTCTTTTTTAAAGTATTCTTCACCTTAATTACAAAGTACTTGAGGAACCTTAAGGAGCTAGGCAATCACATTTCTTCATTATAACATTAGTCTAGTTCTTTTTTTTACAGAGTAAGAAAATTAAACCAATGAAAAGCTACCACAGTCACTGTTGCTGATTCCTACCAACTGCTGCCTATTCTCCAGCCCATCTGTACACTCGGGTTACTCCATAGGCAACTACAACATTTTAGCCTGAAACGAACAGCTGAGGAATGTTCATCCTGCTCCCTTAAAATATGCTGACTAGCAAACAGAATGGTTAGCAAAAGACTACCAAAGAAAAGAAAAAAGTAAACACACTCCCCTCTCCCTCACAGTGTTAACATATTCATCAGCATCTCTGACATACAAACCAGATTCAACTGGTAAAGCTTGCACTGCTGTGAACAGTGAAGTCAAATGCCAGTAGGATTACACTTCTCTAAACAGGAATTCAGACACCAAAGTTAAAAACGGCTATGTGTATAGGGGAGGTCAAAGCTTTTCTAAAAGACACTCTTCTACTGCAGAAACAATGACTCAAGTTTCAGGGTTCGAGTGTTTTTGAAGAACTTCCAGGTGGAACATGACAAAAGAGGGAGCATAAATGCACAAAGGAAAAATACCCCTTACAGCTCTTGCAGTATAATGAAAGACTACTTGCTCACAAGCAGTAATGACATTAAAACAAAGTATTAGTTGAGAAGATATCAATTTCCAAAGATTAGCTTCACTGACTTTTCTCTTTAATGTAGATGTAACAACTCTTCTCAGGCTGTTAAAATATACTGGGAACTATGACTCTGCACAAAGTACCACATACATTAAATAAGATAAAAGCCTCACATTTTTTAAACCTAACTTTCAACTGTTTAGTCCAAGATACTGACATTTCAGTAAAAGCATGCTGATTAATGTGACCCTACAAACCATTCTGAAGGAATCTAAAAACACATAGCTCAGAAAAACTACACTGCTGGGGCCCCAAAACTCAAGACACAGAGCTCCACTCTGGCACATGCTACTGTTCCCCAAGCAGTGCTTCGGCAAGGGGGCTGGCAAAGCAGAGAGGAATGCATCCATCCCTACCACTTCAGAGAAGAACTTGAGTGGCTCAAGTGAGCCATTTCCTGCCCCACTTCAGAGCCTTGTGTTGACAACCCCATCAGTAAATGTCTTGAGCTGAACCTCCCTCAATTAGGTTCTTTGTCAGAACAAATCACAAAGTAAATGGGCCAGGTAGAGTTGCCACATATGACTTTTGCTCGCTTAGCTTTGGACAAAGGAGAACGGGGCTCTGTTGCTTTGGTAATGACAACAGGAAAGCATGTCTTAATCCCCAAATCAGCTCCTATTCATTCAACCAGTGCAGCCCTCCATGGGGCTGTTCACAGATTAGCTTTGTCACAGACAGTTTTGTAAACAGCAGTGCCTACAATTACACAGTCGGCAGCACGGGGTACCCTGCAGGCTTTGGGTGTTATCTCAGCAAACTTTGGAGTGTAGACATTGTTTAGCAACACATTACCATCTCATCTCAAATATTTTTTCCAGGGATTAGTACCCAGCTTGTTACATCAACCGCACATCTTTGTCTTGCAATGTCTCAGTCACCCTTAGCTGGCTAAAAACATGTTTGTGTGCACATGCTCACAAAACCCTTACTCATATACAGCACCCACTCAATCTCTCTTTCTGGGGAACTTGGGACAAGTTGCAGCCAGCCATCCTTACAAGAGCTGCTCACGACATACCTACCCCTCCAACACAATTCTTTTTTTCCAAGTTCTACTACAAGCTGCTGCTGCAAATGAAGTACACTGTTTCGCAGGGAAAGAAGAAAGATCTGTATGCCCTGGCTACTTTCTTCCTAGTTGTGTCAGGTAATATTTTTATGCTAACTAAAAATGTATGATATTTTAGGGCACTAAGATAAAGTGTAGACAAACTTGCTGGTATTAAAATAAAGCCTATTTCGTTAGTATGAAATCCTCCATATGCTCAGCAGCTAATTCTTACAACTTATGAAATGTGTTTGTTTTGCAAGGTTTTTTAACTGTCCAGTCTGTTGGGTTTTATGGGTTTACAACCCCATTTGTTTAAGTTAGCTGAAACTACATCAAACAGAAATACAAACAAACTACACTAACACAACTATGCTGTTTAAGGCTACCTTAAAAAAACGTATTCAGGCTTTTTCTATAACCAGAGGAAACAAAACTGCTGAGGTGCCAAAACTCACGAAGTTCTCCTGCACTTGTGTTCAGTTGACAGTGTAACAAGAGCAATCAAAATCAGTATTTCAAAATTTAGATTTTTATAACAACCTTTCTCAGAGATGCTTCCAGGTGCCAGTTCACTTATCTCCTGGAAAAGTCATGCAACAAAAGACTGTTTTCTAGGAATTTCCTGGAACACATCAAAAGACAGGCAATTTAACTCTGAAACTGCTCCTTTAGAAGAGGCTGTCATCAACGATCAGATGAATTCACAAAGGGAAAACCCAATTTGAGAATTCACGTGTCATATCCCTCTGAAACTCAAAGAAATGCAGGAAAGCAACATGAGGCCATGTAAGCAAATAAAGCCAACTTTTAATCTTCTAATTTCTTTTTACTTTTAGGTATATTATCTTTTAATTCTTCAGATTTTGTAGAATCTTGATATTACCTTTTTAGGAGAATTACAGGAAAGCTTGACTCAATAGAGAGGAAGGACAGAACCAGAGTAGTAAATTACCAACTTAGCTATCTTTTCACCAAACTCTGGAGACAAAAGGTTACCAGAACTGCAGTCTTGATCAAATTATTCAGGAAGAATATAAAAGCACATGTAACTAAAGACAGAATAAACAGGGCTGTACAAAAGCAAAATACAAGTAACAGGCTTTTCTAGGCACATCAAGTATAAAAAACAAATAATTTTGAGCAGAAAAACCCAGTGCCACATTTGAAAAGCTAACTGAAATACACTAAAAACTTCATAGAGCATAATTGATAGCAATGAACATAGAACTACTAATATCCACTTATTTGTTATCTTAGTTTGGGTCCCAAAAAAAACCCACAAAAATCCCATTCAGACAAACAAACAGAAACAAACCACCAAACAAAACAAATCCAACCAGAAAAAACAAGCAACCCCAAAGCTGCAACTGCCACAATGATGTCAAGAACAGGTAACTGAATAACTATCAAGAAGTGCAATAAAATCATGGTAGTTACTTATAAATAAACCAGATTAATGTATACCATAATCAACTAACCTACACAGTGAAGCAGCATCAGGAAATAAAGTGAATGTACTTTTGTTTATCAGTTTGTCCCAGCAGACTCAGCTTTTGTGTCATTAATGACACCAACCACCCATATCATGGTGTTAATTACTTCAGAAGCCACTTGAGAAATTGAAGCATATAATGGCATGTAAATACAGACAGACAAAGCTGTCATTGTTCACATGCTAAGGTCAGATTCCAATATGTATACACATATTTAATGATCATTGAACTGACTTGAGCAGTCCTGCACCTGGAAGTACTAGTGCTGAGACCAAGGCACCATTCTATGGTACAGACCAGACTGACCAGTCCAGCCTTCTGATATCCAAACTGCAAGATGACACAGTATAGATTAGAAACAATATTCTCCTTTATTATAGTTACTTCATAGACAAGGCTGATAAAAGGATAGATGGCCCTGTCAACACTTCAGGAGGTCCAATAGAGAAAGAAAGAAATAAGGAAGGACAGTGGAGATATAAACAAAACAAAATCCACTCACCTGCCATTTTTTTTGATGTAGGTTACTAAATAACCATGGTCTTCCCAGTTATGAACTGTTTCTGTCATTCCCTGCTCCTGAAAAATGGGCTGTAGAGCTTTAAGAATGGCATTACAATCAGCTGTAAGATTAAGAGAGAAAAAATAATCAGTGAGGATTTTCCACTCAAGTTTTCAGCCTCTAAAAAAAGGCAGTAAGCTTTTCCTGGCAGGTTGGATTAATTTTTCTTTAACTACCATTTGAACACTATCACGTACCTTCTCTTCCACCCATTGTCATCTCCCCAGAGATATTTCTCAGTGCAGGGGTATCCAAGCAACTTTCTTTTAAATCAGTTTTTACACCTGAGCAGAAACTGTTAACTACTACGGATGTAATGAGAGTATTTTTATTACGGTAACTACTGGTCATCTACTGTCTCACAAACCACACAAGTCTTTACTCATGTAATTGCTTTTAAAATTCCATTACACACAAACAGCAATCCCAAAAAAATAAAACCACAGCACTGACAAGAAACTTCAAAAAAATGTTTATCTGTAGTAATGGATAACAACAAAGACATGAAGACTAACCTATCCATGCTATCCCTACACAAAAATCCTTTTTTCTAATACCCAGGTCAGAGCAAGTCCCCAGTTGAAATCTTCATGATACTATGGAAAAGATCTCTCAGAAAAGCACACAAAAACTCACTTGGAAATAACTGACACTACTCTGATACAATAATCTTCAAAAGCAAGTTGATCATTTGTCCATAAAGGTATTCCTTTGGTCAGAATATGCCAAGTTCAGAAGCCTCAAGTCTGCTGTACAGTTTTGTGGGATTTTTGTTACTCACAACATAACTTTAATGAACAATTTTAGTTTCTTCAAATAAGTGTCTCAAAAACAAGTTGTAAAGTTTAACCTGTTTATTTTGGACTTGACAAGATGAATAAGTAGAGGATGCTCCTAAAGCTGCACTTAGCAGAACAGAACAAAACTGGAAAGACTCTCATAGCAGTGTCAGTGAGGAGACCTAACAAAACATTAATCAACAGGCTGTCCCTGTAAGGCAGGCAGCATCATTTCTACTTCACAAAACACAGAACTAAGCCACTATGGTCCATGCAATATGTCAACAAAGCAACCAGGATTTAGTTTCTCTACCAGAGCAATCACCTGACACAGCCATATTATGGAGGCACAGCTTACAACCAAATGCTTCAGCACAGACAATCTTCCCTACCGTGACTTTCTAAAGGAGTTATTCCCAAGGTAATTATTTTGCTTTATCCCCGCTCCCAAAATGCATATACACTGGAAACCAGTAAAGGTAGCTGGCAGATGTAATCAGCAATAGTTTCCAAGATAAAATGGACTTGTACAAGCTACAAAGAACTGAAGAAAGATCCATACCAAATAAATCAAAGTTCAATCAACCATCTCTATCCAACTCCCCAGTAGGCTAAGCTAAAAATCTGATTGCTTGAAACTTACATTTGCCCATCTATAAACCCCAGACTTGAATTACTCCTGAATGTTTCAACCAGACAGACTGAAGTAATGGATAGAGTATTTACTTTTCTTCAAACACAAAGTCAAGAGCAAGCCAATTCCCCAGTAGCAAGAATATTTAATAAAAGTTGGAAGGCTTTGCTTATTGCTCATACTATCTGATCTTGATGCATGTTCTGGGATAGAAGGTGAAAAATCTACATCTCACTCATTAACTCCACATTGCAGACTAAAGGAAAATAGAACCAACAAAACTAAATTCTGTTAGACCATAGTGAATTATTTAACTGCTGCTCCTTCTTAGTCAGGAGCATCACTGATAGAAGTATCACAGTCCACTACCACCATGAAACTTCTTCCTTCCCCCACCTTCCTGTAAAAATCTGCACCATCTGTACCAGTAAGATTTTAGACTTCCTACCCAGTTTCAGGTTCTACCATGGCACATGCAATAATTAAGGCTCAGAGTACACAGCTTGTCTGCCCAGTAACCATGGCTGCAGTAGGAATAAGTGGGCAAGCAATCAAACCAACATGTTTTTCAGACACCAAAATAATAGATAAATGGGGCCATATTTATGAGCCACAGTTCTTAAACTGGTTCTAATCTCTGCAGCCTTGCACTGGGAAGGGAACTTTGCAATGCTCACTTTAAATTTGCAGCTTCTGGCAGGCATCAGCCCTTCTTGGAGAAGGTAAGAGCAGCTGCTCCAAACAACAAATTTATGTCACTTCAGACATGTGGCCCCCACTTCTTCAGTAGCATTTACTTCCTTGCTTAACTCCTTTACCTTCTCCATCTTTTTCAAAACAAATGCTCATTTCTATCCTTTACTTCTTAAGTCACCACCAAGAAAACATTAAAGAACTGTTTACCAAGGCATGCCATAACCTTCCACGGCCAAAAGTAAAATGACATGAAACCCAAGCTGAACCAGTGTCCAACCAACCCCCAGACCACTTCACTTCTGCAGCTCCTGCAAGATAGCAGCAAGATGGTGAACAGACTGAAATAACTGAAGTACTCGTATCACGTTTGGCCTGTTTTCAACAGCTTTAAGGAATCCTGCTAGGTGCATCTCAGCAGGCACTGCAGGAAAAATCATGACTGATATTTTTCTGCTCCACAAACATACCAACCCCTCACATACAGCTCATCTTACTCAGCAGCAGAGTTCTCCCCTAAGAACCCAGGCACAAGCTTGATTAAGCTCTTCCTATTATGCTATTAACTTTAGGAAATTAAAACAACAACACGCTCTTTCATCAGGTATCCTTTTAGTTATACCACACAAAATTTGCCATGGAGGGCTAATTAATTCTCCAAAGTTGGAGATTCCTTTATAAAATGTTTCAGGCATAAGTGGTTGCTTGAAGGCATCAGGAAGTTTCAGCAATCTCAGGATCTCTCACCCGAATCCACTTGTCACCACCTCACTCCAAGCTCAGATATGCTCTTATCTAGCACTGATAAGCAAAAAGGACAATGGTGATTAAAACAATAGGAACACCTTTGAATCTACATCTAAATGTTTATTCAAGTAGTCATTATGCTTTTTTTGTTATTCAGCAACAAAGGAAAAAAACTCTGGATACCAAGTATAAAATACTGGTTTAGGCATTTGATAATTATTTGCCAGAAAGAATGAAAAATGTCCAGAGTTTCAACTTTAGAAAACACTAACAAAACCCACTATGTACAGGATTCGAAATATATGTATTTTTCAGGAGAGTCAATGCCCAGTTTAGCCAGAAAGTTTTTGAACCCCAGCAAATCTGAAGAGTAGATTTGCAGCAGTTGTAGATGTCCCTCTGAATTTGAGCAGCAAAGCAGTCAGTACTTGACAGCAACCTCTGAACGTGAGAGCAAAGGCCAGAGTCACCAAAAGCATCAAGTCTGGCCTCATGGATAACACTGGTGAGTTCCACCCTGATACCTGAGCCCAGTGCTGGAGTGATCTGGTATTGAGCCAGACTATCTGTAAAAATATTCTGGCTTAAGACTTCTTCATGCCCTATGATTAACAAAATTTTAGTAAGCTATGGGAACAGATTAATTCTCAATTGAAAATATTCACCCTATTTCCAACTTCAAGTTTTTTTTACCCTAATTTTCAATCATTTCTTCTAAGAAGTGAGAATATAAGATAACCAAAACAAAAGAACACATCAAAGCATTTATATATGATTCTGCATCTGACGCATTTTTCCCTCGATAGCTAAATATTCAATAGAGAAAGGTAAAGAACACAAATAAAATTGAGTGCTTCATTAAGAATACATTAAAGAATTAGCATACATTAGGAATCAAGATGCAGAACATGCCAATAGTAAATAGCAACCTGAACTGCTGGCATATTGTTACAGTTCGGAGCTGTTTAAGTTGTTTCAGTTGTTTCAATGTAATAAATCCTTGCATTTTGCAAGTCTGATATCTTTGCACACAGGCACTCTACCTATCCACTCCAATTCTTCAAAAATCTTACAAGAAAAGGAAATACAGACACAGGGTGGAAGGGCACCACATAAAAGTGATGAAGAAACTTCTTACTGGAAATTGCGTCCACAGGCTCATAGGGAATCTCTCATTCACAAGACTACTCCAAGGCATTTTTCCAATGCCAATATTGTATCTCAATCTTAACCATGAAAATACCGCAGAATTAAGAGGTGTGAGGCCAAAATGTTTAGTGAGAAAATTGTTCATAAATTTTAAAATCCAGAGCCAAGGAGAAGCTTCACGGTCCCATGTATTTTCCATGTCCTAGATTGCCTTTAGCACTAGAGAAAACAGAAATTTAAAAAACCAAAGAAGCTAAAAGTCACAACAGTTTATGGAAAGTCAACAGCTGCCTCCTCCTCCTAGGTCCTCCTCTCCATTGTACATGAGAGGATAGAGCAGTATATAATAATTTGCAGATAACTTGTTATGACTTAGTCATAAACTCCTGCATAGCAATTTTTTCTTAGAACTAGAAAACTTAAGAATTGTACTTCTTTTGTCCTAGTTAAAAGGATCTGCCTGCATGGAAAATGAGTGAGCAGAGTACACTGGTGTTTGAAACAGACTATCTAGAGAAGTTTTCACTGCAATATTGCAGGCTCAACTAAAGTCAGAATGCCAACAGTTACCTAACCTGAGTCTTGTCCTCCAACAACAAAACCCCATGCCTCACAAGAATGACGAAGTACCCCCCCCAAGCATACTCCAAGACCTCTGCTTTCATTACTGCCCAGAACAAAGCAGATCGCTCATTCCTGACATGTTAACAGATGCAAAGGAATAACAACTGGCTTTAGCAACATACACCCTCTGGATATTAAGTTACAAAGTCTCCCAACAGAACACACACACACAGAGGAAAAATCCTTTGTTTTGTCCTCACCAGCTCTGCAAAAGACAAAAACAGCAGGAAGCACAAAATTATACTAAAATTACTCCTTTCAATCAATTTGCACCCATGAGGATCACCCTCATTATGCTGACTTAGACACAGAAGTCAACAAATCATATATGGCATGAGGCTGAAGGGGGCAGTAGGTGGAAATAGTTACCTACTACTCATTCCTCCATGAGAAAACAGACCATCAAGTTTCCTAGTACACTCACTCTATTGCATTATGCATTACACAAGGTTAAGAGTAGAAGGCTGCTTTTCCCAAGGGCTTCCACAGAACACCTCCCACACTCCTTTTTAAAGATTTCCAATTACACAGTGAATACAGGCAAATCCAGCTATGTTGTGTCACATCAAGTGCATGAACCTACTGGTACATCCATGTGATCACCACAGCCAAAAGGAGTCACTTCTGTGCATGCAAGAGTCCTTTAGGAAATTGTGGGTAAAACAACCACAAATCAGAATGAGCTCTCAAAGTATTAAAGATACCCAGACACAAACAGGACAAGTCAACCCTCTCTCCTCCCCTGCACTAACACCACCTTTGTGTTAGCTCCACCCACTTCCATAATGGAATAAACACATTAAAAAGAAGTCACTCACTCTTCCACCCTTCCTCTACTTGATTTGTTGTACTAGGGCTATAAAAAACTGCATTTACTGTACACAAAACCAAAACTGATCTTGTGTACTGAATAACCCATGTTATTTTGTGAGTTTAAAGTTCCTGAAGTTTTCTGTAAACTCACTCCAGTATCAGTGAGGTTGTTGCACCTTAAGAAGACAGAAAATTCTGTGGTTACTGGATTACAATATTAAAAACATCTATGGTCAAATTGCAGAATAATGGTACATACCATCACAACACCAAGTACCACCAGTAAGCACAGAAACAGAGTCAGGCTAATCTGAAACAGTGGTACACACAACAGCCGTGACTAACTATAAAGTCAACTTTGTAAGGTGCCTTATCATTTGAAATCCATTGCATGAAAAAAGTAGGCTTGGCTCCAAATCCTAGTATAAGTGATGTAGCAAAGTGTTTTCATTGGTAGCAGTATTTCATTTCCATCTAGTCTTTTAGGCAAAAACTTATTTTTGCAAAGGTTAAATAGGGAACTTCTGCTGCGAAGACAGATTACACAGTTACAAGAATTATTTTAGTACTTTCAGTCACAAAACACCACAACATAGAGTTTAAATAAATCTGGGAGAATAGAACATAAGGTTTACTAGACTATACCAAAGCATTCCCAATCTTTATCTGTATCCCATGAATCTTCAGTCAATTTAAGTGACAACTGTTAACAAGGTTAGATGGTTTTATTCCTCATCATCCAGGATCCCCAATACAAAAACTTTCTTAGCCAAGAGTTCTTGTATCAAGGAGCATTTATTACTCTAACATCACCTCTGCTGCTCATACTTGCAGGAGAAGCAGAGCACCTTTACTAGAAAGGAAAGAATGCATTAACAACTTTGTCATTCTATCTGAGCAAATGCCACATGCCTGGCAGCCATGGTTATTCAACATCTATTCTACAGTTTGGTGTAAAATAACCATCAGGGCTTCTGAAACGCAACACAGGCAAGCAACCTCGGTAGAGGGTACAGCAGAAAACAGACCAGAGTAAAGGGGTAGAATAAAGAAGCCAAAACCCAGATTGTAACAGCTCCACAAACACTTTGTTTTGCACTCCTCTTGCCAGGACAGCAACCCTTCACATGAGCCAAGCTGAAAAGTAAAGGAACAAAATAAAATTATGTGCTCATGCTTTCATGTAAAGCTGGTCACTATGTTTGCGTAAAATACAAGCACATTGCACATGAAGTTATGTAGGCTAACAAAGTCTTTCCAAGCACAAATTAGACCTGTCAACCGCAACATATATACTGGAAGAATCAGAAGAAGGCACTTGCTACCAATTCAGAGCTCATTCACACTTGGAAGATCAATTTAACATTAGTTGAGACCATGAAAGCACTTATTAATAAATTTTATAACCAGAGGCCATCTTCCCACCATATCAACCTATAGACTGACTTGATAATTAATACATTGTTCACTTGTCAGGAAGAAAATCAGAGCCTTACTGAAGGCATTTTGCATTCTAAGATCACCCAGAATGGATAAATCGTACTGACCAGCCGAGGAGTCTGAGGGACTGTTAAGACATACTGCCACACACTTGTGTGTAGATTATTTTACTAAGTCATGTGCACATTCACTCAAAGAAGGCTTTAAACAGATCAGTTAAGTGAATCAGTTCAGCTTTGTTATTCAACCTTTCTTATTAGTAGTAGGAAATATATTTACTGGTCTCCAAAAGTCTGCCACCCAGAATTTGTACCCACAAGTTGGAGAAGGCACACTGGCCAGAGATCAGGAAAACAAGAGGTACACAGGGCCTCTGCATCTGCCATGGTCCTGCAGAGATACCTGCAGCAGCCAGCATGCATCCTTTACAGGAGTCTCTGAAAATCTGTACCAGTGCAAATAGATAAGTAATCAGAGGCAGTGACACTGGGAGAGCTCAGTTATTATAAGCATCATCTCTCCCATTTACTCTGACACAAATTATTTCTCTCTCCACTTTTGATAAAACATATGCTTTAAAAGTAGTTTTCCTATATGTGGCATCTAATTGCAGCTAGTTATGATGTGGCATCCTATTACAGTTAACAACTTTTTAAATGCCCCATCTTCTGGAAAGGTGCACAACATATCCCAGGAAGTGATTCTCTGGTAACTCTGGGGGGAAAAAAAAAAAAAAAATCAACAACTTAGGCCTCCACTTCAGCCTTAATATCAATAAATGTGATTTTAGTGCCTCAACTCCACTTGTCTCCCAGTAACATACAGCCACAGTCCATCAACTGGCATACAAATCTCATTTTACTGTTCACATTTTAAAACTTAGCATCTTTTCGAATACCTGCAGCCCTTCCATCCAAAAATCTATAAAAGAGAAAACACGCTTGGTAACAGAACTTCAGTGTGTCCAAATAGTATCAGCTGTCCCGGTCACATCTTTCAAGCCACTTAATCACCTATGACCTGACCATCTTCTACAAACATATTAAACAAAGTGATTAGTACTTGTCCTACATATTTTCCTCACATTTCTCTGACCGTGCCTTTTAAACATCAAAATCCTTGAAAAGAATCTGAAGTGGAAAATACTGATGTGCCAAATCCAATCTTCATTTCCTGCAGGAATTTGCTCTATAGCCTCAAACCAGATCTCACGAAAAACATATCCCACACTGTTAACCTTCACCTTTGCAGGTGACAGTTCCTTCATGTCTGAGCAAGCAGCTATTGAGAACTTGACATCATGCTGGAGAACCAGATAATTATATTTTCAGAGTTCCAGTCATAAAGCATTTTAATCTTCAAAACTAGAAACCAACAAAAGCAGGGAATGAGTTCATAGCAGTCCTTACTGCTAAAAATGGAAAGCTATTAATACCTGTATTAACACCTCCTGACAAGCCCCATTTGTGCTCTGACACTCAGCAGGCCAGCTCTCAGTCCAGGCCTGCCAGAACTAGACCGTGGAGACCTGCAGGGCTCAGCTCACAATAGCCCAGACAAAGGCACAGGCTGGGCCCACACCACTCATGGAGGCTGCTAAGGAAACACAACCAAAACAGAGCCATTCCTGAACTGCAGTTGCAAACACACCTTTAGCCAAGGTTGATAACACAGTTTCAAGCTGCAGAGATATCACAGTCTTGTTTAATCCTTATTTACACGGTCTTCACATACAGATCATAGCTAAGGAGTCAGCAAATTCTGTTCACATACCATAAATCAATAAGGTAAGGAGACAAGCCTATCATCTGCATCTTATCACTGCAATCAGATGTTTCAGCACTTCAGACAATCCAACACTTGACAGAACCAGTCAGATTTAGCTACAAGGATCAGAGATGCCATTCCCTCACAGGAAGTTCAAATATACTTAATGTGTTTTTACAGCTAACTGCAGCCAGCTCCAGCCACAAAAACAGAATCTGTCTCATAGGAAAAACAAAGCCCTAGCATCTCTAGTACATCGGGCAACAAAAGCACCCACTAGAGAACATCAAATTAAAAAATAACTCTCTACATAGATAAGTGCTCAAGGGTTTTATTAATGAGTTTCATTATAATCTTAGGCTTAAACTAATACTGAACTTGACATCTTGCTCCTTCATACACAAGATTGACTTACCTGGGAAAGAAACCACAAGTTTTCAAGAAAAAAATCAAGTTTTCAATGCCAGTCATCTCTTCCCGCATCCTCCACTATTTCCACATTTAGTATGGGATGAACAATGATTCAACATCTAGAACTGCTGATTATCTGCTAAATAAACCAAACCAGCACCAGTTTCAACTATCTTTACTACAGCAAGACACAGCTGAAAACACACAAGCAACTGAACTCATGTAGCATTTTCCAAGGTAGAAATTAGGGTAGAGATTTCAGAGATGGTAGCAAGAAAGAGCCAATACAGCACCCCTCAGCATTTAATTCTCTTAAACACTCCTCTTCCTGGGAGATTACCCCTTCAGAAAGCCATTTTCTTAATTATTTCTTAAAGTAAGGAAACTAAACAACAAGGCTTTAAAAATCTGCAAAACTCAAAACCTTGTCAACTCTTCCCCATCTTCAAAAGTTTAGATCAGCGCAGCCAAAAATAAGCACACAAAACTGTAGTACTGCCCCATGAAGAACATTTAGACTTCCAAGCCAAACAAAGACAAGAATGAAAATATTATTTTAACTGCATGCAGTTCAAATATTTAACAATTTGATAGCCTAAGTAAAAACTTCAGTACTGAAAGAATATTTAGAAGAGTAACTCAGAACATCTGATAATTAAGATTTCCCCCCCCCCCGCAGTGTCAGAATTGAGCAATGGACCCAACCCTGCAGACAAGAAGAAAGCTACTGAAAGAGGATGCTCAGCCCACAAAAAGCCATTCCCTTCTTTCTATCTCCATGAAAAAAATTAATTTAAGGAAAATCAGATCATGTGCACACACACAATCACTTAAGACTTGTCTCAAAAATTTAAGCATTGCCCTACTTGCATTCACTCCAAACCCAGCATTCCCAGAGTGTTTAATTCCTCCAAGAGTTTCCTAAACATTTGTTTTGGTAACTGTGCCAGCTCAGGTAATCACTGCTCTCCTCCACCAGCTCACTCATCTGTGCCCTGGCCCTGAGTATTATGGGCAAAATTATTTGTGCCACTGTACCATACATACCATGTATAAACCCCCCAGCAATGATCCCGAACAGCAAACCTGGAGACAATTCAAATTAGTTTGCCTTTCAAAGCAATCTTCTAAAGCAAAGAACCCAAACCTCACAACAGTCTCCATATATCTCTCCTCCCACCCTTAGAGAAACCAGAAGAACATGAAGTTCAGTACTCAACGACCAAGAAAACTAAGCTAATATGACATTCATGCATTGATGGAAACACTCCCATGTGCAAGCAGATTTACAACAGAGTAAATCTAAAATCAACTCTGTACAAGTACAAGACATCAAATATCTATATACTTTCATAATAGTCTGCAAACTAAATAACTTGAGCTGTCAAATTAATCTCTGACTGACAAACGAAAAGACACAACTAAAGTTTTCTATGCCTCTTGTTGGAGTTGGTTTTGCCCCTAAAAGCCTAAGGTTGCTTGCCTTTTCCTATTCGCCCTGCCAACTGCCCATCTCCTGCCTATCATTCTTAGTTTCTAGATTGTTCCATGTTATTCGGTTGCTAATTGGTTTATGTTCATGCCTGTATTCCTTCCTCCTCCCCTTGTCCTTCCCCATTTGTCCCTACTACTTGTCCCGCCCTTATACCGCCCCCACCTTGTGCTGTGATTGGTTTATCCCCAAGAATAAAAATCTGGTGCTATTGGTGCTACGGGTCTTTAGAACCCGGATGCCCAGAGTGCTGCTGCCTCGTGTCTGTGTCTCTATTATTCCGGGGCTAAGGATCCCTCCCAGCCTCCTCCAGCTCAAGGGAAGGCGCTGCCGACCAGGTTCCGGGGTGCCCTGGGGAGACAGTTCTGCGCTCCCCCCGTGGCAACCACTGGCTTAGCCTCGGGGACACCGGCTCACCGGAACCCACCACTCTAGCACACGGCCGGCGGTGGCTGAACCCTGTAGAAGTAGCGAACGCCTCGGTTCTCGTTTGCGGTTGGGCGTTAATCGTTAAAACTTCTACAGCCTCTATTAAATAAGGCCAGCGAGCTGTGCCCATTTTAATAAATGCTAAAGTAGTCTTCATGTATTTTAGTATAGGGAATACTATGGTGTTTGCCTGCTGAAGTTGTCTGTTTATCTCCAGGGTCCCAGATAAGCAAAATACTTCTGTTCAGAGGGCTGAGCTCTAGAGTTGCTAATTTAGACAGCTCTTGAGAAGACCACCACTGAAAGTTAAGCTATGCTATCCAGCTATCACAGATTCACCCCTGCTTATATTGACTGACTATCATTATTTCTAAAAAACTAATGAGATGCCCAATTAGAGGAAATAGTTATAAGGACAGGCAAAATGGCCTTTTTTTCTTTTTACTAATATATATATTTCTGTAGTACATGAAAAAATTTATTGAAAACTTTGGATAAAACCGGCAGCTTTTAGCAGAAGTACATAGCTTCATTCATCTCATGCAGCCCCATTCCCAAGGCAGTACTGTGTTCCCCCATCTCAAACCAATACAAGAGGACCTGTTTTCTCTAACTCCCCAGACCCACATTTTTATTGACATTGCTGGCATTTTCAACAACCTTATGGAAGCGATTACTGCAAACACTAAGGAATGGCTACATAAGAGGTATCATTCTCAAGGTCCTTGCTGAGTACATGAGTCCTGAAGAACGTACACGACAAGCTCCACAGACCAAGACCCCAAGACAACTGGACTGCCTGAAGAAACCAGGGCTGTTACTGAAAGGATTTGTAACATGCCAAGTCAGCCAGTGAGAGCCACCCACAAGAATCCACACTATTCTGCAGCACAAGCAGTTGCTAACAGCTGCACAAGTATTAATACATGACAAAATCCCATCTTCCTCATGCAGAGCTGTGTCCTGTCGATCTCCTCCCTGCCAGCAACAAAGACAGCCTCCATCCTTTACTCACAGAGAACCTCAGAAAACTGAGGATAAAGACAAGTCACACATACCAGAGAACAAAGTAATAAACAGATCCCACAGAACTATTAACATCTCAAATACTATCCCAGCCTTTATAAGCACCTTCAGTCTTGATGGTAGACAACTATAAGGAAGCCTTTGGATATGTTAAAAGTGAACAGTGAGAAACAAACAGATTATTTCAACCATGTGTAATGACTCTTGGACAAGCAGATTCTTAAAAAAAAAACCACTATTACCATGTACAGTTATTGCAAGATGCATTGCAATGAAACAAACTACTGTACAACCTTCCTACAAAGTACCGATGACATTTATCTCAACTTCTGGAAAGCCTTTGACACAATCCCCCACAACATCCTTCTCTCTAAACTGGGGAGAGCTGGATTCAGTGGGTGAACTGTTTGGTGCATAACAAAGTGGTTGGACCATCACATCCAGAGGGTCACAGTCAATGGCTCAGTGTCCCAATGGACATCAGGGACAAGTGATGCCCCTCAGGGGTTCTTACTACCACCAGTGCCGTTTCATCTCTTCATTAATGACAGACAAAGGGATTCAATGCACCCTCAGCAAGTTGCACATGACACCAAGCTGAGTGGTGTGGTTACCACACCTGAAGGATGGGATGGCATCCAAGGGGATCTGGACAAGCCTGAGAAGTGGCTCACGGGAACCTCATGAGGTTTAACAAGAGCAAGTGCAAGGGGCTACATCTAGGTCTGGGCAACTCCTGGTATCAAAAAAAGCTGGGGATGAACAGATCAAGAGTAGCCCTGCCCAGAAGGACCTGGGGACGCTGGTGGGTGAGAGGCTGGACATGATCCAGCAACAGGCATTTGCACCCCAAAAAGCCAGCAGTGTCCCAATAGGGCTGCATCCACTGTGGGTAGCAGAGTGAGGAAGGGAATTCTGCCCCTCTGCTCTGGTGAGACCCCACCTGCAGTGCTGCCTCAAGCCATGGGGTCCCAGCACAGAAAGGACATGGACCTGTTGGAGCCAGTCCAGAGGAGGCCACCACAATGACCAGAGATGGAGAACCTCTTCTGCAAGGAAAGGCTGAGAGAATTGGGATTGTTCAGTCTAGAAAACAGACAGCTTTGAGGTGACCAAATCTCAGCTTTCCAGTACTTGAAGGGAACTTAAAAGAAAGCTAAAGACTTTTTCAAAGGAGCCTAGAGTGACAAGGGGGAATGACTTCAAGCTGAAAGAGAGTAGGGTTTCGTTAGATATTAGGAAAAAAATTCTTTACTGTGAGGGTGGTGAAGCATTGGGATAGACTGCCCAGAGAAGCTGTGGATACACCATCCCCAAAAGCATCCAAGGCCAGGTTGGATGGAGTTCAGTGCAACTTGGCCTAGCCCAAGGTGTAGCTGTCCATGGCAGGGAGGTTGAAAGCAGATAACCCTAAAGTCCGTTTCATCCCATCCATGATAAGCTGGCAACTTTTGTTATATTAATACCTACCCAAAAATACACATGCATCAAAAAACAAGGACACAGTTCATGTTTTGAGGAACAGAGAATATGCATTTACTAAGTCTACAGATTCTGCCTTCTCCAGAATTCAGAGATACAACAGGCTTAGCTGAGACCTAGAAGTAACATTATCTTCACAAGACCTGAAGATCCAAAATCACACATTTTAATTTTACTAAATGCCATTTCATGACATTCCAGACCATTCTAAAGTCTAACTGTCCACCTAATTTAGAGAAAAAACTCAATTTGTTGACAATCTATGATTAAGCTATAAGGTTTAACTGCTGTAACACAAACTAGACATGCACATTCACCAGTTTTTCCTATTTAGATGACTCTTGGTGCTTTAGACCATAAATACTAGATGAGAGGAAAAACTCCACATAAAAAGTACAAACCAACAACTGAGCTGTTACAGCTGGAAGAAAGTTCTTCATGTCTCATTGACAATGTCTGTTTTGCTGAGACAAACAAAAGAAGGGGAAAACGCTTCTTCCTTCCATTGATCTACGCAGCAACACTTCTACATCATGGGTCCATCAACCCTTTTAGGTACATCCATCTCGGTCAGAGAAAGATGCAAACATTGTGCTCAAAAGTAAAGGCAAGTGGAAAAGCCTACCTCAAATCAAAAGTTAAGATCCTTATCACAGTCTCTAATTAACAGCATTGCTTTTTATATCATAGAGAAGCTATACCTATGGCTTATTTTCAATACATCTACTTTATCACTGGCAATTTTGACCTTTCTGCAGAAGCCACTCATTGATGTAACTCTTGAACCCATGATAGTTCAGGGAACTACAGAGGCAAAGAGATCATTGTGGGGGCTGGTTGGTTTCTATGAAACTAGCTTTAACACTAGTCTAATTTACCAAGTCTGTTCATACTAGATTAGTCAAGCACAAGTTGCAAGGAAAATAGCAGGACTATCTCATTTGCCATTAGGTCACCATTCACCATTAGAGTGGCAAACCTGCCCTGAAAAAAACTCAGTGTAAAAGGGAAACTGAAAGGTTTTCACTGTGAAAATCCTAAAGCACTCTCTTTGAGAATAACTGCAGTAACACCGTCCTCTCCCTGCTCCTGGCTCTCCAAAGTGCACATGCAGCAATGCCACAAAGGGCATAGCTCACAGCAAAGCCTCTGTGGGCAGGAACCTCTTTCTCAAGCCAAGCTTTTAACAGATTTTATCTGCAAATGCAGGGAACTGCCTTCACACCAAACTGGGGACAGGGGCTCGATACAGGAGGCCGGGCCGGCCCTGGGCCCCAGGAGCGGGAAGGCCACAGCGAGCCCGCGGCCTGGCTCAGCACTCAGCGAGGCGCTTTGGCGCCCACGGCAGCTCGGGGCCCCCCTTCCCCCATCAGACCTTTCCACCCAGCTCGGCCGCCGGGAAACGTGGTTGTCGCCGCAGCTCCCGGCCCGGACGAGCCCCTACAG
>VZTZ01047218.1:1297429-1358265 GCA_013400955.1 Drymodes brunneopygia | reverse complement strand
GGGCGGGGCGGGCCGGGGAGGCGGCGGGCCCGGAGACCCCGCTCGGCGGGTCCGGAGGGCTCCGTGGAGCCTGCGGGGGTGCGGCTCACCGCTACCACCCCCTGCAACCCCGTAATGATGTCTGGCGCTGAGGCCACGGAGCGGTCCCGGCGGCAGCAGCAGTGGGGCTGCTGCGCGTCACCTGCTGCCCGCCGTGGGCGCGGAGGGGCCCGCTGTCCCTCCCTGGAGAGGGACCACCACCGGGGAGTCTTCAGAGCCTTTTGTTTAAAGTATTTTTTATTAATAACGGATAACTGTAAAACAGCGTGCTGAAGGCACAAATTACCTTAATCACATGCAGTTACAAGCCCAGAAAAGTAGTACCCAGAAGTAGTTAGCTACAGGACTGATCACAGAACCGCAGAAACAATTAGGTTGGTAAAGACCTCTGAGATCATCGAGTCCAACCTGTGACCGACTACCACTGTGTCAACTACACCATGGCACTGAGTACCACGTCCAGTCTTTCCTTAAAAACATCCAGAGACGGTAACTCCATCACCCCTCTGGGCAGCCCATTCCATTAACCTTCCTTTAAAGAAATTCCTTCTAATGTTCAACCTAAATGTCCCCAGGTGCAGCTTAAGGCTGTGTTCTCTCGTCCTGTTGCAGGCTGCCTGGCAGAAGAGACCGACCCCCACCTGGCTACAGTCTCCTTTCAGGGAACTGTAGAGAGGATAAGGTCACCTCTGTCTCCTTTTCTGCAGGCCAGACGACCCCAGCTTCCTCCACTTCTCCTCATCAGACTTGTGCTCCAGACCCTTCCCCAGCTCTGTTGTCCTTCTCTGGACATGCTCCAGCCCCTCAATGTCCCTCCTGAATTGAGGGGTCCAGAACTGGACACGGGACTCCAGGTGTGGCCTTACCAGTGCTGAGAACAAGGGAAGATGTTTGACTGTGTCAGTTACTAGGAGCTTTGCCAGCTGGCAAATTCCTTTAATTTTATTGCATGAATGAGAGTGGATTTGCACAATCCCATGGCACCAGTGGTTTCACATGATTCCACAATTAAATCAAGAGATTTACAAGTAATTGTTAGTGTGTAGTCTAATGTGCTACTGTGATTATTTCTATAACTTTCAATAAGGTTTTCTTTCAGGGCAAACTTACAGTATCCTTCTTTTGAACAGTTATAGTTCCACACAGGCACCATGAGCAAAGCAGAAGCATTCACTGGAGATGTGCATCAGAACATGCACGGACATCTGCAGGTCTTTCTTCAGATGCTCTTCATTTGACACAGCTCATGCATGAGAGGCTGGGGGTTTTTATGATTAATTTGCTAAAATATACAGCTTTGCAGATTCCCATTCAATGTCTTTGATCCAATCCTGGATGTTGTAGGGGATTACATAGTTCTGTTTGGGTGGCTTGTGTATCCTTGTTGCCATTCCATCAGGAATTCTGATTTTTCTTAGTGTCATCTCTTTTTTTTTTTAAACCAAAATCAATGCTTCCTTGCTGCTGACTTCAATCTCTCAACTGGCCTTTCTTTTTTCCCAGACATTCAGCTGCCACAAGACAGCCAGTAAAATCCCCGCACTTTAAAATGTCTTACATCTCTCACCTTTGCTTGTGGCTGCTGCAGTGGTTTCAGTTACCTCATTCCATAAAGGAGCTTACTGGATTGATTTTTACTCTCCTCAGTGGGAGCAACGCCTTGTGTTCCGTTCAACCTATTACATTATCTTTCCATTGTGGAATAATTGCAAGAAGGTAATAGTGATGCTGCCACCTAAATACCTTCAAATGTATTTGTTCATACGTGCCAATTGCCTTGCTAAATTATGCCCTTACATACACACGTACAGCTTTTCTGGGTTTACAGGGAAGAAAAAAAGAGGAACATCAATCTGTCATCCAAATCTTTTCCTGGAATTAGTTTTGCAATTTAAGGCCGACCATTTCAGACTGGCACTTAGAGAAAGTTGAAACATCATCTTTTTAATTAAATTTGCTGTGGAAAAAAGAACAGTGGTCTTACTGTGTCCTTTTTGATATGCATGAGAATTTTATGGTTTTGTAGTGGGCTGAAGAGCTGAAAAGACTAATGAATTATTACAAAGAACCGTATGAAGTCTTTCTTTCTTGAGCTTTGACTTAAAGGACAGTTATTAGCCACAAATGGCTTTTGCAGCTGCTCGTTGGGTTAGGTGGAACTGGGAAAGCTGGCAAAACAGCATGAACAAATTCAATAAAGGGTGGAAAAGAAGTTCATCTTTGGAGACTTTGGTAGAGCTGTAGGAAAACATCCAACAAGAGGAAGAAACCTGCAATACCAATGTGTAGGAGTGAAAGCAAACAGTAAATTACATATGGTTTTACAGAAAAGCATAATAACAAAGCCCACAGAATTTAAGCCTCCATGTGAAAGATCCCATCGCTGAGGAAGGAACTAGCAGAATTCTCTTCCACTTCTTTGGCATGACTACTCTGTGCATACTACTTAACTAGGTCATGCCTGGGATATTTTTGGGAATCTTCCTGTTAGAAAATTACACTGAAGGGAATTTTAAAATGAGCAATTAAAATAATTAAAGAGATGAAGGGATTGATTTATGAGACAAGATCAAAAGATCTGGAATATTAAAACATGTTTCACAAATGCTGTGGAGTTTGGATGACATCAGGTTGTTAAGATTAGCACAGACTGTTTGGAAAGAGTTTATTCAGTGTGAGATTACGTGCATATTTTGAAACTAGTAGAAACTGCAAAAGTGAGGGGAAAAAGGTTGAGGCACGGGTGTTTGAAAGGCTTTGTGCTGAAAATCAAGGGCAGAGACCATACCCTCTACAGATAGATTGGACAGATTAGATAAAATATACCAGCTGATGGGAACAACCTTGCACTGGGAAATAGTTGGGACTAAGGCCTTGCACAGTATGCAGCAACCTGCACCAGAAGTGTGTTTTAGCCTGCATAACCTCTGCTCTTCATACAGGACACAGCAGCCTCTGCATCTGCAAATACCAAGTGTTTCAACTCTCAAGTTTTTTAAGCAAAGTGTAATAGCATTTTAAACCACAGGTTCCTGTTCATCCTCTCTGACCACATCCACCTCTGTTCATTGTTCTGAAAATATTTCACCTGCAAATGCCACAATCCAAAGGTCACCTCAGGAATGAAAGTTAAGCCCAACTTCTCCTCATACACAGCTAAGAAATACCCTTTAAGAAAAAGATTTTTTTCCTCATGTTTATAACCTGTTCAGAAATTCATTAGCTTTGGGTTCTTCTGGGTCCAGCCTAGGGTTCACTAGGATTGCTTAACAATAGTAGACCTTTTTTCCTGAATGGCTAAAAAGTTTCTAAAGTGATGACACATTTAAGACAGGAGTTCACAAAGGTTGTGTTAACCCTTGTTTAGGAACACTTGTATGTCTCATGGCTTTATCACTTGGCAATAATGTGGCCATCTCACACTGCTAATTGAAACCTTGAAATTAAACATTTTAATCTGGAATATACATACACATGAGTTCTTTGTCCATGCCTGGTTCAGTATATTCAAAGTGTTGTTAAATATTAATGCAATACATTTAAATAAGCAGAATAACGTGCAAACATGTAACTGCATGCTGAAGTGCCTGCTAGAAGATAGCACCAAAATGGGAAAAGCAGGGACTGCATACAGAAGAGAGGTAGAACTTGGTGTAAACCCCTGAAAGTGCTTTCATCATCTTCACTGTTTGTGCATCTGGATCAGTTTTTCCCTAGGAATTTTCTTTTTTTTGAACACAGCTCTAGTCCTTAAGTATTTGCTTATCATTGACAGAAGTCATGGTAAACTTTGAGGGGTAGGAGAGGGAAGATAAAACTTCAATTTAGAAAAATATTGGTGGGGTGGGATTGGAAAGGGTCTTGTAAGTTAATGGTTGTTTTAGAAATTATTTGAGGTAACAATGTGGCATCACAATTGTGACCAAACATGAAATTCACTTTGCAAAACAGCATTTTCTTATTATATAAGATGAAATTCATGTTTTCTGGAGGTGAACAACTACAGAGGTGTTTAATACAGCTAAGAAAACTAGAACTAATTATTGTAATGAATTTAGTTCTTTAGTTCTTATTTCTACTTTTGTGCCTGAGCATGTTACTGTTTACTAAAACAAATACAGTTTATCTCCCCTCTCTTGGATGCTTTCTATCTAATATGTAGGCTTGCTGGGGCATAGCTCTAGAGGCTTAAAAAAATTTGTCCATTTCAAATTAAATTTAGGCAGTGTGGAGGCTACATCTTACTGGAAATTATGAGAAAAATCTCTATCTTTCAAAACAAGCATATTGAATTCAACAGGAAATTTACTCAGGTAGATTACAAGATGAATAAAGACTCTTTTTTTCTTTTAATTCTACAAAGAAGGACTCTGGAGAGTCAAATTATATCATGGGATATAATACACAGAACAAGAGAACAATTTCAGGAAGTTAGCAAATCCAGATAAAAGTTAATTACTTAAATAAGTGCTACCATAAATTATAGGAGCTATTATACTCCCTTCTTTTTGAGAACCCTCTGCTGAATTTCAGCCAGAGTGCTGTGTGTGAACCCTTGGGTTCTCCTTTGGTCCAAATAGACTCCAGTCTGTTTCCTTTGGGCAGAGGTTATTTACCATGGAGGTGAGACCTCAAGTCCAGTTATCCCAGGATCCTGGTCATCCTGCACATCTTCTTCAGGGACACCTTACTTGTGTTAAAACACTCACTTATCAGGTTTCAGTCTTGACAGAAATGAAAAAACTATGTTGATAACACTGAGAAGTAGCCACGGAAACCACCGACCGACCCTTCCTTACCTTTGCTTTCCCAGCAGCATCCTCTAAGCTTAGCCCAGGTCATACCTCTAATCTGCACATAATGGGAGGTTTGGGGTTGGGGTGTTTTCCTAAGTGCCAAAATGCCACAAACCTGACAGAGTTTCTTTCTATGTTTCTCTATGGATGTTTGACCATTTGACATTGACCATTTCCTTATCCCCAAACCAAATACAAGGAAAGGCTACATGAACACTACTTTTACATCCAACCACAGTCTTGCCTGTGAACTCAGCGCATGATGCAGCAAATTTGATCAAGCTTTTTCTTAACATCTGTGTCATCACTCAGAACAATTATATGCTATAAGAAGTCCCTCTTTATGTTTGAAAATAGCCTTTGAGGAACCTTTTCTATAACTCCTATCAGATGATCGCCCCTATTCGCTCTTTGTCTCCAGTCATCATCTGATCCCATGGGCAGCTCATCAGGTGATTCCCAGTACCACATCAGATGATCATGATCTTGGATAGCAACCAAAGGACTTGCCTGGCCTGTCCACCTTCTGTCATGCCTGTCACATTGTCTGGGTGCACCCCCTCAGGCATCGATAGGGCCTGCCAGTACTAGTCTTCTTTTATGACCTAAGCTATAGAAGTTATGTCTGGTGGCTGCATCAGCTTGTTAGAACACCTAAACCACTCCCAAGTGGTGACTTACAGACTACAGGACAGGACCTGTGGATCACAATCAAAAAGTACATAACAGAAAAAATCGGATTCTGATGCCTCATTTCCCTGCACACAAAGCAGAATGATGGCAAGCTCAGGGTTGCCATCATCAGATAACCAGTGCTGGGGGTGTCTGTGTGTGACATGGTTGGGGCTTTAGGATAGCCCTCATTTCCACCAGCAATACAAGAGAATCATTTCTCTATTACATTAAGCTGGTTTTGGTTGTTTGCTTGCGGGTTTTTTCTGTTCTGCTTCTGTTTTGTTTGTATTTCCTAATAATTACTGTCAGAACCAGTAATGCACAGGTTTCCCCAACCCTTCCAGTTACAGCATCCTGTCTATTGAATATAATTTCCCATGGTATGCAGGTGACGTCAGAAGAGGTTACTCCTAGATATCAAAAACCACACTGAACAGGTAAATCCCCTCTTTTTCATCACAGCACTCTGTATCCAGTGGACACCATTGTCCTTTTGACCAACATTAGCAGCTACAGTTGAAATAGTGTAAATATTATAGCAAACCGAAAACAACCTGATGGTGGCAAAATAATTTCTTTTATACCTTGTAGAAGTCTTTATATTAGGGAAAAATACACATGGGATGATAATTTGTGATCCCAGCCTCTCATAACATGAAGAAAATAATATTCTTTCTGATCAAAGTGTTTTTATGGGGGGAGAGAGTCCTTGCACAGAGAAGAATGGAGGGTAAATTGATTAAAATTAGAGTAATGAATTCATCCAGACAGCATAGAGGCAGCAGAACAGATGAGCAGAAGAGAGGCAGTGTAAAAAATAACACAATAGAAAAGATGTTTTACCTAAACTAGACATCAGTAATATGTACTTTATATGCATGTTTTACAATATTATTTCTCATAGAGTTCTTCCTTTTAGTTACCTTTTCCAATGTTACCTTTCCTGAGTGATGATGCCTCAGTGTGTACTCTGTAAGAAATGCTGATAAATGATAGCGTAAATTTTATTCTCATATCTGTATTATTTATTGGATTCAGGGCTTCTTACATGAAATGCTGTTGCCACTGAAGTCAAAGACAGACTTAATGCTGACTTCAAGGGAGCCAGAATGTCAGTATTTGTTTGGTGCACTGCAGACAAGGTTAGGCCAATACTCTTTTGTTACCTGGTCATTTGACTTTCCAGGCAGAATTGTAGGTAACAGCATTCAAAATATAAAACCAAGGAGAGTGAAGAAAATGCTTAAATACATGCCAATAACTCATACTAGCTACCATTAAGTAATAAACTCACCTTAACCCCTCAGAACTCTCTAAGGGGTATTACTTTATTGATGAGTTCAGATTTCTAATTGTGAGACAAGGTATTACCATTATGCCTATCATGAGTGAACCTTTTGATTGCAAGTGCAATATGAATTCCAAGTCAGAAAATGGTCTCTTCTGTAAAGAGATTTCCAGATTAACAAAAGGTGCCTGTGTAAATAGGCCAAATAGGCAGAACAGCTGTTGCACATCAAGCTCTCCTGCATGCCCTGTGTATGAAGCTCATCTCCTCCAACTCAGATGTCTACAATCCAGAAGCCTGTATTTGATCTGATTGTCTTGACTGCATTCAGATCCAGCAGAGACAGTTTTAAGATGTAGTTCATCTCATCTGCAGTTTAAATCAGATCAGATAAAATGTGTTCTGCTTCTCTCTGTTGCCTATGAACAGTTCAGGTGAATTCCACATTTGTGGACTGCTTTGAACAGATTGAATTAATTTCCTTCTATTCAGAGATACTCTCAACATGAAGTAAGAATTGCCATGTGGGGATGAGAGCCATGATTACTTTTTTTAAAGTTTTCTCCTTAGCAGAAACTTTTGCACACACTTCTCCATTTTCTATTGTAAATAAGAAACAGCCTGTGCTCTGGAAAAAGAGATGAGTTTTCCGAGGGAAAAAACAGTACAGTAAGATAATACTGATCAATTCAGCTGGCCATGATCTCATTTTATTTGCTGTCACACCATATTTGAGGTCATTAAATAACATCACAGAAAAAAAGTTGAAAGGACTTTGTGAAAGTCTTCGTGCTTTTTTACAGTCAGTTCCTCTAAGAAGTTGTCAGGTAGCATTTAATTATAAATTTGTATGTTTTTAAATGCAATGTAAATCAAAATGTAGAGTCAAGAACATAATCCAAAGTGATTGATCTATAGCTCACCTAAGTACCTTCACAATTAGAGCTAAAATGGATAAACCAAGTTTGGAGAAACAGACCAAAGTCTAGTATTTAATCCTCCAAAACCTGTGTAAAAGCACTGACCCTATTGACAAGGTAATGCAATAATAATGTATTGCAATCTGTTACCAAAACTTCACCAGAACTCAATAAAGTAATAATTGGCAGTAATTACAGCAAAGTGCCTTTTGAAATTGACTTAAAAAATTTCAACCTGAAACAGCCTGTTGTAAATATCAGAAAACTTATGTGTCCTTGCAACCCAGAAGTTTGTCAGATAAGATATACTGATTGCAGAAGTTAAGTCCCCACTGGTACCAGCTCAGTCTTTACTAAAATGTCTCAGCTGATACTTTGAGAGAAACTGGAGCAGTAGGTTAGGAGTCAGGAGTTCAATGTTTTAATTCTTAAGTTCCTAATGATCATCCCACCTAAAAAGTGGTGGTAACAGTACTTTCTTTCTCTGTTAGTTTGTACACCCATGAGGATGAAAACTGTTTCAGCTGTGACAATTTGAAAAACACAAATTCAACAGGTAGCTCTAAATTCCTCTTGTGATTAATGTATATGGTATTCTACACAAATTTTCCATAAGGTTCTTTATTACTTGCCTTTTATTATTACTTGCCTTATATTATCTAAGTGATTCCTTACACGGTCTTTAATATACTCTCCAGTTTTTTAAAAGGTTGCTTTGGTTTTCTTTTTTAGATTTTCTTCTTTACTCAGTTCATTTTAAACTGAAAGAACTTCTCATGAACACAAAATGGCAGGTGAAGATATTGTCAATGAGCAAGCAGTGGTTCAAAAGATAACATGTAGTTTGCTTAGAGGTTTTGGCTGCAACACTTATACAATGACTATTATTGCCAGCAATATTAACCTAGAATACAAGAAAATCAGAATAGTAATCAGATAGGAATACTTACCATATGCAAAGTTCAAATGTAGGTGGTTTTTTTTCTTCCCAGTATCAGAATTCTGGAAGGTTTTCTTCAAAGAGGTGAGAGGTAAAAATCTCAAGAGGGAAGATTTTCAAAATTTAAGGGGATTTCCAATAGAACCTGCAGCTACTGGTAACACCTGAGGATAATTTTCAAAGGCAGAACTTTTGAGTACTGTATCTATTTTGACTTGTGGGCTGAAAATGGTGAAAGAAAGGCAGAGTTGGAGAAAGAGATAGAGCAAAAGAATTTCTTATACAGAATCCAAATCTTTATTAAATTCCTCTGTCTGGACAAAATTGGAAGCAAGAAACTCCCTTGATGAGAGTTATGTCAAAGCATAGGCACTGAAGATGCCAGTTGCTTCAATAGACAAAGATTGTTCAGCTGCACAAAGGAAGGCTATTCACACAGGGTTCTGTAATCTAAGGACTTCAGGTATCTTATAGAATAACATGCAATTGTATTTTCTTTATTTTAAAGCTTATCAGTTCAGGGTCTTACTTTTGTGAATGCATGAATCCTCAAAAAAAAACAAGTAGCTATTTTATTTTCTGTCATTTCCCAATCCCAACTTTACCAGCATGACATGCAAAATTAAAAATGTAAGTGAATAGGTAATGTCATTAGAATTTCTGGTGTGAAAACATTTTAATTTTTCAGTTAAAACTCGACAGAAAGGTTGCTTTTACAACCTAAAGCAAATGGTGGGTAATTTAGTTTGGTCTGGATCCTATGCTTTCAGTGTTTTGGGATTGCTACTATGCAAGGGTTAAGCTTTAAGAAGAAAAGAATGTATTGTTGTACCTGCAGGGTACTAGAAGTCCTGGTTAGGTTTCTCTTCTGATCTAGGCAGTGATATGGTGGCCTTGTTTTTGTACTCTGATGAATTCAAGCTGCTGTGTTCTGAGTGCTCAATACTTCCTGCCCTTTTTTCTATTTTGCCATGTTTTCGAGGGCTACATCTGTCATAATCAATGATACTGTGTTTCATTGTGCCAAAAGAGCTCAAGTTGATGTCTCGCCAATGCCAAAAGACACTGACTCAAAAAGATATTTGAGAACACTGAAATGAAACTCTTGGATTATATTTTCTTCCTGATTCCTGTTTTAAATTGTGCACTATTGTATTTCTCTTCATCACATACTCAAACTGACAGAGCCCCATGTAACAATAAACAATACTGAACTGCCAGCCTTCAACTTTTACTGTTGGCTTAGGAAATGTGCAGGAACTAATGGAAAGTGTATGAATTCATTTTTTGACCAACAAATGCTGAATAACATATTTTGCAATAAATATGGCTCAGGAAAAGGCAAGATACATTTTCTGTGTGACAGCCACTTCTGGTTATGTCAAACAAAGCTGTAAAACTTAACCTTAACCAATATGTCACGTAGACTTCTTGGAACAAATTATGCAGTTGCCTGACTCCATTCTTTTAGAAAACTTTTCCACAGATTTTATTGCTCTCTGACATGGTTATGCTGTGGCACTGAGAGCCACTGACACAAGGAGCCCAAGGCTCTCCTGGTTGATGGGACCAGAACACATCCACAAAGGATGTTATCCTTTGTGTTATGGGCAGCCAGACTTGGTGTGGAGCCTTTGCTGGCTGCAGCACTGCAGGAGTGTAGGAGCAGCATCCAGCTCTGTTTTCCCACACACAGTCCTGTGCTGAAACTGTGTAGATGGATTAAAAGACTTGGCCCTAGGAGACAACAGCTTATCCTGCCATAAACCAGGCTTGAGTGCTGATGTTGAGGTCCCTCTGACCCACAGGCATGGCACTTGCTGAAGTGCTTCCTAGAGGAATGGAAATAAGGCCCATGGGATCACACGGGAGGGGCTGCAATAGAGCTGCAGGAGGAAGCCAAGATGGTCAGAGGAAATACTAGTAAGCACCTTACTCTTTAAGTATTCTGCTTCCCTGGAAGTACTTTCATGTCAGCTACTTTCTTGTCAGGATTCTTTCTAATTATGAGACCACAGGACTGTGGTTTTGTAGGGTAAACCCAAGGGACTCTGAAAAATTTCTTTGATTTTGGGACAAGAGAGCAAGCCCATTATTACTATGCATATAGGACTGTTTAGACCACTGACCACTTGGCAACAAACTTGCTTTACTTTCAATTAGATTTATTTGAGATGCTGGAGTGAGTCCAGAGAAGGGAGACAGAGTTGGTGAAGGGTCTGGAGCACAAGTTTTATGATGAGCATCTGAGGGAGTTGGGGTTTTTCAGCCTGGAGAAAAAGAGTTTCTGGGGGGACCTTATCACTCCCTACAGCTCCCTGACAGGAGACTGTAGCCAGATGGGAGTCAGACTCTTCTCCCAAGCAGCCAGTGACAGGACAAGAGGAAATGGTTTTGAGTTCCACCAAGGGTGGTTTAGATTGGATATTATGAAAATTTCTTCACTGAAAGCATTTTAAGGCATTGGAGCAGGCTAGCCAGGGATGTGATGGAATCACCATCCCTGGAAGTGTTCAGAAAATATGTGGGTAGGGCACTGGAGAGCATGGTTTAATGTTGAACATGGTGGTGGCACTGGGTTGATGGTTGGACTTGATGATCTCAAAGGTCTTTTCCAGCCTTGACCATTCTATGGTTTTCCTATTGTTTTTCTTTCTCATTCATGAATAATATCAAGATAAAAACACATTAAATTTCTTTTCCCTGTGTTTTGTTCAAAATATAAATGGTACTTTTTGATGGGAAAGAGACCCTGCTTCTTTGCTAGGTAATATTTCTGGTCAAATTTTATCTTGTGAGTAGCATTAGCTTTAGGCTTACTTCTGTTAGTAAACCTCACTTCTAGCTTTGTAATAATTAGTGGAGCTCAGCTTTAAGGGGTAGTGCATGTGTTATTGCCAGAGTCCTATTCCTATGACATCCATCAGGCATGGCATATCCCATTGCCTGAATTTTGTGCAGTCTGTCTGAATGGTAGCCTCCAGAAACAGATTTACAGTATATCCTTCTGTTGGAAACAACACAGAGCCCTATTTAAAAACTGTTTAGGAGTTAAACGTCTCACAAATGTTCCAGCCCTTAAAAGCAAGCAATTCCCACTTCCAATGTGTTAGTGAAATGCACACATTTATTCACAAATCATTCTCTGGGCTGGTTTTATCAGTTCTAAACCACAGGTGAATCAATGACATTTTCTCCCTTCATCTGGCTTTCAGTCAAGCCTACAATCACTTTCCCTGTGTGCCTTGAATGTTTAATTGGTAAACACTGCAGGATAATATTTAACTACAAATAAAAATCTATCGTTACTGCCATGTCCTAAACACATAGGGAAATTCCAGTTTAATTTTCTGAAATTGCTTGCTTGCAGCACTAAATATGTGGGATTAAACTGACTTTGAGAGAATGCTAACTGAGAAGCAATAAGATGCTTTTGGCCTGGTGCTGTTTCTGAAGGCTTTGCAAAGATGCTATCATGCAGCATTTCAGTCATGGCAGGAATGAACTGGAAATTTCCTGAGAAGAGGTGGTGGGTAGGTAAAAGGTTGCTATAAAACCTTAAACCTTCCCTAAGGTTGTATTGCAAGCTGCTTGAAATAACAAACCTTAAAAACATGTAATGCAACTGTGGTGTAAATACAAAAAGTGCTGCATGAGTAAGTAGACAAGGAAATTAAAAAAACCCCAAAATATGAGATACCTCTGAATGAAGGAGGATCAATGACTATCTATATGACCTCTCTTTAATCCTTACACTCTTTCTGCAGTTTCAAGTCCCAGTCATCTCTCCCGTTTCCCTTTTCAACTTCCTGTCCCTCAGTTCCATTCTCTCTTCTTTCTTTTCTGTGATCATCACTTAAAATCTTTGCTGGCTGGAGGCCTCAGTCTTCAATACTCTCCCAACTATTTCCCTTCGACTAACTTGGTTTTTCATTTGCTGCATGCTACTCCAGCCCTGCTTCTGTCTATAGCTCTTTGATACTTAATTTACCTTATTATCTTTCATTTATCTGTTATTTAGAAATCAGCAGAGCTTTCTCCATGTTCCCATTGAAACTGCACTTTTGCCCAACCCGTTCTGAATGCAGCTCTGTTTGTTCTCAGTGCTTCTTCCTTTCTTCTTCTCCTAAACCATACTTTATTCTGTTTGATACTGGTCATTTGCATTCTCTCCTGCTGAGTCCTTTGTAGCATGTTCATTCCATCAGTTTCTGATTTCTCTGCTGTTTACAACTGCCTTTTCTTGCTCTGCCTGCACTGTTGCTGACTTCTTGACTGAATTAATTTTCAAAATGCATCCTGCTCTTGGAGTTTGGACTGTGTGACAGGGATCATGTTCAAACCCTAGTATCTCTTTTCTAAAAACCAGTTCTTCCAGTGCACACTATTTTCAAGCCATCTTTGTATCAGTACCTGGAGCCCCTCTCTCCAAAGAGGGTTATAGCCTCACATCATTACAGTCAGAAAAGGGAGTTTCTATACAGAGAATTTATGATCCAAATACTGAAAATAAAAGGGATCAGCAAAATACCTAAACATTATTGGTCCTCTTTTACATGGGTTGAGCTGAAAGTTTGATTCAGGTCCTGTAAAACTTAGTCCAGTTTGTTATTGGTGGAAATACTCTGTTACTCAAACCATCATCTCTCTGGTTCTCCAAGAAGTAAAACCAAGCCTGGGCAGATGTGGAGATTTTCTCAGCACCTGCCACAGTTACTTAGTGTCACAATTAAGGTGCTGCTGATTTTGATGACAGATGTATTGCAGGCTTTGCTGTGAAGTGCAGTCACCCAGTAGAAACTGGTCTAAGGCACTAAATAAGGCTGCTGTTATTCCAGCTGTCCAGGAAACAAGTGTGACTGCATGTGATAATATGGTTAGTGCCCTTACTAGCACCTGTCTTCAGTTTTTCCAATAATTTTATTTTTCCTTTCAGTGGGAGGTGGTAAATCAGAGTCACAGATACAAACATAAATATTAGTGTGTGGTAAGCAATCGCTCTGGTGTGCAAGTTGGCTCTTTTTAAAAGATTTCATTTTTTGTCCTCTTGCATTGGAAAAATAAATCCTTTAGACTGAGATTTTTAAACATGTACCCAGATTCAGTTGTCGCTTTCCAGAATCTTGGCTGCATCTTTACATGATGCATGTAATGCTTATTCACTGTAAAAACATCTTTCTTCCTAAAGCACATCAGCCTCCAATGTGAATCCAGGGTTTTGCCTAATATCTCTAATGCCCTCAAGGGAGATAAAGCATTAAGCAATAGATTGTGTGAAAGTATGTAACCTGGTATATATAAGCTAATAACCTCTGGCCAGAAGTGCAGCCTTTCAAATCGTTGCCACAGCTGGCAAACTGAACTTAATTATGTAGGGAGTCATCATTCTCTAAGCAGTCCTTGTCAATCATATCACCACAGTCATTTCTTTTAAAGACATGTAAAAACCAGAAAGT
Source organism: Drymodes brunneopygia (assembly GCA_013400955.1). Lineage (NCBI taxonomy): Eukaryota > Metazoa > Chordata > Aves > Passeriformes > Petroicidae > Drymodes > Drymodes brunneopygia. The sequence continues at coordinate 1,344,151 of VZTZ01047218.1, read as the reverse complement.
CTGACAAATACATTTGCTAATTAAGTCCCCAGCTAAATTAAGAGTAAAACACAGATGCCATGCTCCTCCTTTGCTTTCTCCTGACTGCATAGGAACTGCTTGTTGAGAAATTATCACTTTTTCATTTAAAACTCATGTACTACTGACAAAACAAAGGCAGGCAGATACTAATAACTCTGCAATGTGGTTCTGGATTTGATAGTGGGAAGGTGAAGTCAAAGTTAGGAGGTGGGAGAGGTGCTGGGAAAGGGAGGAGGTAGAAGAAATACAGGTTGTGAATTCAGTGTCAAACTGGTAATCATAGTCATAGAATGTTTTGGGCTGGAAGGGACCTTAAAAATCATTTTATTCCAATCCCCCTGCCTTAGACAGGGACACCTCCCACTAGACCAGGTTGCTCAAAGCCCCATCCAATCTGGCCTGGAACACTTCCAGAGACATCCCCAACCTGGACAACCTGTTCCAGTGCCTCACCACCTTCACAGTAAAGAATTCCTTCCTAATACATAATCTAAATATAAATCTAAACTGTGCAATTTAAACCCTTTTCCCCTTGTCCTGCCACCGTGCACCTTTGTGAGAAGTCCCTCTCCAGTGAATGACTGTGGCAGTCAGCTGTGACAGGGAAGTTGCATCTCTAATTGGCCTTCCAGCCTTCAGACTTGATCTTGGCAGAAAGACATGGAGAAAATGCTAGTGAACAATTCTGAAGGTAAAAAGTGATTATTTACAACTCCAGCAGAGATGTACAGTGTGAGAGGTGGACAGGGATGATGTGAGGCCACACATGCAATTGAGAATGCCTGTCTTCAGGCATACATTTTGGCTTATTTCTAAACCTGTTCTAGATAGACTGATTTCTAAATCACTATCTTCATCATTAGTACTTTAAAGCATTATTTTTTACTTTTCAAACTCTTTTTATTGTAATTGTTACTTTAAAAAATAACAACAGATTGATAGCTCCAGACACGTAGCAATTACAAATTATTCATCATGTTTCAATTATCTTAGATACACACGTGTATATAAGAACATTGTATTATTAGACTAAAATATTTTAAAATTGTGAATGATTAAGACCAATACTCACAATTTTTAAAAAAAGTTCTAAAATATTCCCTGGAGGAATGTGGTGTGCATTAATAAAGACCTTTTGAGCACAGTAATCAGCCACAAACCAGTGCTTATTCACACAAAGCTTTTCATTCATAAATGTGCTGTGGACCAAAGAAAGGGGAAATAAGGCAGTGTAGAAACCAACACTCATTATTCTGTTCAACTCTGTACTGCCTGTGTAGGTGCTCTGAGCAATCCTATCTATTAATGTAGTCCTCCTGCAGCATGGCTGTGGAGCAGGCTGTGCCCAGGCTGGGTCTACAAGTATGTTGGGTGAGAAGCAGCCCCAGAGCCTGGTGCTCCTCAGATGGCTTATCTGTGGTGGTATGTCTCTCTTTATTAACTCTTGAGAGAGCCTAGGATGACTTTCCAAATGCCTAAAGCAAGTGACTCAAGCTAGGTGGGGTTCAGTCCCTGAATTCCTCCCCTCACGACAGCAGCCCATTCAATCAACAAACAGTCTTTAAAGCTTGTAACAGCTCAAAGCAAAAAAACCTTCCAAATTCCATTTGATTGCTACATCCTCATGCTTCAATACAAAATAACTTTTACAAGATGTGCTTGAAGAATAGGGCTATGTCTTACACTACAGAAGTAAAGAGCTTTGCAAAATGCATTAACTATAACAAGAGAAATCCCTTGCTTCATTCCATAGCTTGAAGCAACTGTTTTCCTTCTTCAGTAGGTCCAGTTCTGACACTGTTCTTTAGGACACTGTTCTTCAGGCCATACCACCTTATTCTGCTGTCACTTTAACACTTTATACTCCCCTCCACGTAGGACCAGGATGTTTCCCAGAAAGGTCAGTGTAGCCAGACCATGTCTGTGGTGAACGAGGACAGAAGAAAGGACTCCTTTACATTTTCATATTGGTAACAGTCTTACTGCTCATGCATAAGTCAGCTCTGTTCTCACATGCATATCATATTCAGGGTCTCCTTCAAGGACTCCATTTAATTTGGACTTACAATCTCCTGGTACCAGGTCTGTCAGGCTGCAGTGTTAGATTTCATAGGACAGCATTTCAAAGCCTGGGATGCACAAGCAAAAATTTCTAGGTTCAGATGCCTGACTAATAATTTAAGCTGTTCTTAAGACAGCTGACTTTCCTTACAGCTGCAAAAAAGCAAGCTTTTATCAGCACCAAACTGGTGCTGATAGAGCAAGGTCAAACATTTGGAGCAGTTGAAGAGGAGACAGCCCATTTCAAAGCTCCTTTGTTCCTAAGCTTCCATGGCCCAAGCTGCACACTTCCCAGACTTGGAAGAAAGTAAGTTAAAATGTTTTTTAAACACTGAAAAGGTATTTCAGCAAATTCTGTAGAAAAGCAGAACAGCTTTTCAAATATTAAAGCAATTTTACTCTTTAAAATAAAAGCATTTCCCCCCAAAGCTTAAAATTGGCAGCATGCCTTTAACATTCCTCTCCAGCAAGAAAACACTTCATTCTTGCATGGTTTGTATGCATCTGCAAATATAGCAAAGATTAAAAACCCCTCAACAACCAATACACAATTTATAACATTCCTGGAAACTTTGTGGCTCTGTCCTGGAGATTTTAAGTAGGTCCTGGCCAAGACCTGGAACTCATGTATAGTATTACATAAACTGTTCAATGGTTCACTACACAGACACTGGATTGTACCCAGGCTGTTTCCTATCTGCTGTATCCTGCTCCCACGCCTGCACACAGCATTTTCAAAGACAGAACTAACCCCTGCTGCATTTTGTGGGGTGCTGGATTAAAAAATTCCACACCTAGAGCGAGTGCTACACTGAGCCTCTCAGGCACGAGGAGCAGCACAGAGTGCCATTGCCAGACCCCAGCCTGGATATTGCACCTGAGCTCTTCTGCTGCTGGGGCTGGGCATGTGCAGAAGAGCTCGGGGCTCTTTTGGGTGAAAATCTGAGCTAGTTCTGGAGGGTCGTTGATCTCAGGGTAAGAAAGGTCTCAATGGTAGAGCTGAGTGAGCTCCACTGGCCCGAGTCCCTGCTAAGGACAGCAGGTGCCTCTCTGGGGCTGGCCCTGGCAGGTGCTGCAGGGAAGCACAGCAGGATGGATTCCTGTCCTGCAGGGTGGCCTCACATCCCAGGCCCAGACAGAGCTGCTCAAGCACTTCTCCTCACTGCAAGTTGTGTTTAACGGATCTGACAGTGCCACTTCACTGCAGCTACAGCCTGCATGGTTCACAGCCTCCTAAGGCCACTAACAATCATTGCTTTTATCTAAACTGATGCTAGTGCACGCCAGCAGAAGTTAACCAAGTGCTTATCAGATTCATATCTGTGTACACACAAACCCATGGCAGAAGACAAGAGGTTATTTTGCTTTTTAACTTCTTTTTGATCTAGGAGAGTGCCTTCATTTAAGGGGTTTTCCCCCCAGTTTATTTATGTACTTGTAATTAATAATAAAAATTATTATTTTTAAAACTTGCATTAAACTATTAATTTTCTGGATTATTTTTGCTATTTTACACCAGAATATGACAGATTTGGTTTCATGATCACATATATGAGAACAGAGTGATTTATACATTTAGTGTCACATTTAGTATCACTTTGTTAAATGATGCAGTTTTATTTTTACACCATCATTTGCACATGCTAAAAGAGAACCCCTCTAAGTAACCCTGTAAGTGAAAGTTAAAATGTTCTCTTCAGAATGGCTTTTGGTATTTTCAATCAAAATGGAAAAAAAAAAAGAGGTTAAAAAATTGTGCAGTTCCCGTTAGTTAAAATCTCAACTAAACAACAGGTTTCTGCATTTTTATGAAAAATTACCATTTGATAATATGCTGAGGTTTTCACAACAATGGCAGTAATATTTTAACTTCTGGTCTAACTTCTGGTTCAGCTACATTTAATTACAGAGGTCAGTGGTACACAGAGGCCAGTTAGGTTAACTACTGAAGTGCTCTCCTTAGGAGTACCTTTGAATATAAATGCTGGAAAAATAACCAGAGCCTTCATCTATGACAAAATAATCTTATCTGTGTTGGTTCACTAAATGAAACAGTGAATTTTGTTGCAAAAAGCACACTATGCAAGTTTGTGTTGCTCATTTTTTCCTTCCTTCAGCACTGCAGCATGATGAGCACTACAAGCACCAGAACATTTCCAGGGAATTAATTCAAGCATCTAATAAGGAGCAGTAAACAGCCAAAGGGAAGAAAAAAATTAAATTTGTTTGTATAACCAGTGGCAAGTACCCAGGAATTTGTGGTTTATAATGCACGTTAATGATCTTTGTTGATTTTGCAGCAATGATAGAGATACAGATGGTTTGGCCAAGTATCTGTTAGTTGTTCAAACAGCTGCAGGAATGAAAACAAAGCCAAGGGGCAAAACATTTAAAAAATTGATTTTCTTAATAATTGCATCTGTAAGGTTAACTCATGCTGAAGGGGAAATGTGGAAACAGGAGGAGAAAAATTCTGACTTTGCATCCAGACTAACTGAAAGTCAGATTGGTTCTGAGCCTCAGTCAGGGAGAGGAACACAACTCTGAAGTCTGAACACCCTGAACTGCTGTCTAGGACAGGCTTTTATTGCCCCTCTGATCTCATTACCAATGTGTTTCTATGAATGGTGGAAGTTTGTTAGTTCTAGTTGCAGGTCAGCTCTATAAATGCTTCAATGGGGGGAAAAAAAGTAGTAGAAATGCTTACTGTGGAGTTATTAATGATTCTGTAAATGAACAAATCACCTCTTCCTTCCTTGATTTTATCCCGTTCTTAACTGTCTCATAATTTCTTTTCTCCTGCAAGTTAAAAGCCAGTCAAATGCACAATCATGGCACTTGGCAGGGATGATCACAGTCCCCTCACACAGCCTTGTCTCTACTTGGTGCCTCCACAGCTCGAGACTGATGGGATTTTCCTTATAAGATCAGCCTTCCTTCTTGCTGTAGGTAAGGCAGCAACACCAATTTCTGCTGCTTCCAGGCCCATGCTCAGTGCTGGAGGAGAATGCATGTATTCTGCTAGTCTGACTTTTATACAACAGTCTGGATCACACTATTCTGCATAAACAGAAAAGCTTAGATGAATTTTGTGTCAGATACACTCACTCAAAAAGCCTTATGGTCTACTGTAATTCATGAGCCAAAAAGAAAAAAATGCAAGGAAGAAAAGAAATCTGTTTGGCTTGATTTGTTGCCCACGTGTAAGCATCTGGTGTGATACAAAATGCCCTCAGGTACCTTTCCAAGTATCCAGCAGCTGGTCCAGGATGTCTTTGATCTCCAGTAGGGCCTCACCCACATCTGGCAGCCCCATGTAAGGGTCTTAGAAACCCTGAGACTCACCCACCAGGAGACAAAAGGAGACAAGTGGGGGATGACTTTCATTTGTTCTTTCAAGTCAGATTTTTAACCTAAGAACACCTTAGGATATCTCAGACCACACCAGATGCCTGCGTGGGCAACTGAATCAAATTCAGTTAGTTTGGGGAAATTAAAAAAAAATCTGGTAATATTTTAATAGATGTCCTCAAAGAGCCATGAAAGGTAAAATGACAGGAACTTCTGTATTGCAATAGCAAATAAAAAAGATGACATTAAAAAAAAGGAAAAAGTATTTCTTTTCAGCTTGAAAGACTCCTTTGAGGGGGAAGTAGAAAGGATGTAGGATCATGTGTTTCCAAGACAGTCAGAAGTGGCAGTGACATTGTATTCAGCCACTAACATACTTGCAAAGAAAAAAAAAGAGGTAGAACTAATCATAAATGTAGAGAATATGATACATAATTGGTAAGAATATCCAATTCTATTTCAACAACATCAGAGCCTTAAAAGTATGAAAACAAACACCAGACCCACATCTCTGGGGCAAAAAAGGGGGAAAATTTTAGTCTAGCTGCACTAGTCTGTGTGCTTAGTCCTCATAAATGTGAATTCTCCCGGTTTACCACCATAAGATTAGAACCAAATCTTAAATTGTATTTTGTTGTGTAGGTCACACCAAAAGAGCATAAAAATACTTACAAAATATTTAAGAGAGTTCCGTGCATACAAATCTACTGCAGATGCTTAGGAATGCTTCTGCTTGGTGGTTCAAACTGGTATGATCAGAGGAGGAATTATATTTAGCTTTCTTTATAAAGGTACCACCAATAAGACTCATAGATAGAACTTGCCCTGAAATTACATCAGAGAATAAGGCAACATTCCTCAGGATGACATTAGGATATATTTGATTGTTTTTCCAGACTACAAGAGGAACAGAACTACCCACAGTAAAGGATAACATTTTCAAAACCAACTGAAAAACCTCAGAACTCCCCTAAAAGCTTATGTGCTTCAGAAAAAAAATGCTATTGTATCTACCTTTAACACGGGCAAGAGGAAAAAAAACAAACAGCATCTCCTCATGCTGGAAAAATGCAATTCAGAACAAAAATTGCATAGCAACCTATCTGGGAAATCCTACCAATGTGTCCAATCTGTGCTTTGTGTCCATTTCTCATGGTAATCTTTTATCTAGGAACAAAGCCACAATTGCTGAAACAGCTCTGGTTGTCTAAAGTAACAGCGTGTCCAATAAGCAACAAAGGACAATTTAGTTCTCAGAACAAATAACCTGGCTGGCTCCAGATGAGCTTGCTCAAGAAACAGAGCAGCAACACTTCCCTCTCACACAGAGCTAAGGAACCTGGTTACGCTGTGCCAGCACAGCCCAGACCCCACCTGGGTACCCAGGGAAACCTGTCCAGAACCAGCCAGGGGATGTGCCCAGCTCTGAGCTGGCCTGGATAAACAAGTCAAAGGTTGTCATACCTAAGTTCACCTTTGAAGATCTGACATTTTAATTTCTTCACACAAGACTGGCCTGAGCAGTGGTTTTGCTTACCTTGATGATGACATCCTGTGTCAAATATTTCAACTATTACTGTGGTAAGCTGATAAATAAGGGAAAGCAAAGTGATAGTTATGACTATTTTTAGGAGGTGGTCAGATACCAAAAAGGAGTGTGTATCTTGTTGGTACCCAGAATCACATGTTGGTACCTGAATCACATACAAAGAGAACAAGAATATATGAGAGAATGTGGCAATTGCCACAAAAAAGGAATTATGTCACTCTACCTTATTTTTAAAAACAGACTTAAGCACATCAACAATCAGACAATGAATTTATTTGCAGGATACATTTATCATACATAGAAAACAATACTTATTGTTTGGTTCATTAAATAGAGGAAAAAAGCAAAACAAAACCACAATACATTATTCAGTGTTCCATATATTTGTTAGCTCACATTTTCAAAATGAAGCTTTCTTTTTTTCCCTTTTTTAAAAAAAAACCCATGATCATGAACAATGCATAGTAGGAACAAAGGGTCTAGAAATCTAACATTCCACAGCTGTGAGTCAATGTGAAAAATAAGGCCATGTAGAAGAAAAAAAACCCACAGTGAATTTCTAAACAATACTTATTCCATTGACAGGCTTCAGATAAGATCAACTGAGTATATGAAATCTAAAAACAATGTCCTGTAAGGAAAAGATGAATTTAAAATATTAACAAGCAACTTAGAAATAGATTTTCCTAGTGATGGCTTGGAAAGAGCCTCCAAACTTTCAACCTAGTATCAATGAAGATCAATGATATGATGATGCTGTAAAAACCATCCCAGGACGAACATCTAGAGGTGAGAGTCCATTTAACAAGTCCATTTTACAAAATAAGCTACAACCACCCAGCTACTTATTCAGCACATATTTATCAAAGGAATGATGAAGTGTTAAGAAAAAAGAAGTTTGACTACAAGTCAATGATTCAGTGAAGGGCTGGAAGACATATCTTCCTGCTCTGAAATGTTAATTAGAAGTTCTTTTCAGGTTTCATGACAATGTAAACTGAATGAATGGAATTGCAGTGTCATATCCTGCTCTTTGTTCCTGTCCTTTTACACCGAGTCAGCAGTGTGAAAGTTTCATAAAGCTGCCATAAACTGAAGTCCCCCACTGCCCTTAAACGCTGCCATCTGCCCTTCACCTGATGGAGTGGATGAGCCCAAGGACCAGGAGTCACAGAGCTGCCATTTTCTGGCAGCCCCCAGTGCAATGTTCCCAAATGCTGCACTGATGCAGGTGTGTACCCCAGGTAACTCAGCCACATTAAATAACTAATCCATAGAAAGCATTACATGAAATTCAGGATAAAAAGGGTGTAAAAAATTTGCCAGTATTGGATCTTACCTGTGTTAAGAGTCAAGATTCCTTAGTCACAAGAATACAAGAACAAAGCTGAGGCAAGACTGGTTGTGGAAATTGGTCTGAATGCAGGTGTACAGAATGCATATTTTACAACCTACTTATATCCAGACTTTAACTCACATATTTTTAAAACAATTAAATACAGACTAGGCTATATAAACTTTTATAAGCCTTCTTCATCTGTCATTAGTGATATCCAGATCTGTATTAAAGCTCTGAATTTGTAAGACATACATAATTTATTTCAAAAATATTCCTACAGGTCACCCTTTGACATCATGCAAAATGTACGGGAAGCAATGGGAATGCTGGGATTGCTGATGTGCTAACTGAACAAAACATATCCTTATTGAAAGAAAGCTGAAATACCCTGACTGCCATGGAGAGTTCTGTCCTGAAAACTATTTCTTCACTATGCTCTACACAGGCTTGTTAATCTCAGTTATTCACCACAGCGCAAACAGCAGCAGTAAGAGAGCAATGCATTCCAAGGCTGACCTTCTATAGGTGCCCAGAACTAACTGTGCTTATCATGCTTGTAGCTGAGGCCTCACAGAAAGTAAGAAACATACTTTAAATATCAGCTGAACAAAACTCTTGCAGCTGTGGTTACATCATGTCCCCATCACTTGTCTTCTCTTTATAAAGAAGTTAAGAATTGCTTATGGGAGAAAAACCTAAGTTTCTGTTTTCAATTCCAGAGAAAACCATAGAGAGAATTCACAGAGAGAAGGAAAAAGAAAAACAAAAGCCTACATTGCAGAATATAGAGAACTGCTGTAAGTTATCCCTACAAAAAGCACTAATATGTCCTGTGGCTATGTATGTATCTGTTATACAAATGTATGTATACACACATATCCACAAATGGAGAATTATCACTGAAAGGAACTCTCAACATAGTTGGTTGTTTCATTCTAAATAAAAAGGATGAGTTAAATTTTCCACTGTGGCTCATAATTTGGGATGACTAGTCTGCAAGTTTGTCTGTACTTTTTCTAGTGAAGCCTCTTTCATTTAACTTGTACAGATGCAAGCTGGTTTTAATTTCCTAAGTTAGCACAGAGCATGTAACATCTCCCATCCTAGGGAGTTTGCCATTTTCATGTCATATCATGCATTATCAGAACATGCTATGTAAATATTTGCTGATATAAAAAACAATTTCATAAAAAACAAGGTAGAACAATGATTATAATTATGGAATTCTTCTGGAAATTTTCAAACAAAAGCTAAGTATAACATTTCTGAATATTAGACATTACTTTTTCCATCTGATACAGATTTAAAATGCATAGTATATACATAAATAGTAGCAGCCATCCAGTCTTCAGGAGTGCTGTGTTTTATAGTCCAGTCAATATGCCCTATAATTATTTTGATGGATTCTGTATGAAAGATTCGGAGGGGCTATTTAGAATAAAATGCAGAAGGATTTAATTTTAAGGAAAGACTTCCTTTCTGTTTTTACAAAAACAAAAGACACATCACAAATACCCCAGTAAAAATCCAACACACAAAAATCACTTTCTACTTTTGTGTTTTCTCTTGCTAAATAAATCACCAAAACCCCAGGAAAAATCCTCCCAGTAAGTGTATGTATGGCACATTCTTATCAGCATGTAATCCATATGTTAGGATTATGGAGAATGAAATGGATCAATTTCTTCAGAGAGTGCTCCAGCCTAACTATTACCTTTGTCCACACTGATCTAAGATGTGCTGGGTCACTGTTCATACTCAGTTTGCTTGAAGTCTTGATTAAAAGAACCTGTACATACCTAAATCAACCCTTACTCTTTTAGCATGTAAGCATGTGGAGAAATGGACTCACAAATTATTTTTAAGCACTTCTAATACCCTCTCTTCCACACAAGGTATCTAGGGTCTTTATAGTACACTAGTGTGTCTGCTTTGCTAAAGCCATGACTAATGTCTTCTTCACCCTCTTCTTGTTTATGAGGTCAGACACAGACTGAAGTTCTACTTAGTAAAACTGTGGCTTTCAGTGACTGTGTAAAGTAAACTGGCTTTAGCTTTATTAGATAAAACTTTGTGTTTTGGTAGCACACTAAATAATCAGGAATAGCTTGCCAGCCTCATTATAGCAGATGAAATTTGTGCATGCCAATTCAGAAGCTTTGGGTTTTTCTAAATCTGCTGCCTATATCTTCATGAGAGTCACTATGCTAAAGGATTGTTCCAAGCCATTGTAGTCAACATGAATAAATAAATACCAAACCTGACATGTTTTGAAAGTAAATATCCTGTCTTACTAAACTACATTAAAACTTCCAAGTGCAAATTAATTTTTTACACTGTAGATTGGATGAGACAGAAGGAAGTGTCACAGAGCCACTGAAAGGAAGAGCTCAGAGCAGTAAACAGCCACTGAGGTGAGAGAGCAGTCTGGAACAGAGCCTCAGAGCCAGGCCTTGTGCAAGAACCAGGCTGCTCCTGTCCTCCTGTCCACAGAGGGATGGCAGAGAGGCCCATCAGAGCTGCTACTCTGAAACCTCTGTATGTTTCCAGGAGTGATGGCGAGTTAGACTTACAGGGTGTAGTTTGTTTTTTCTTTCTTGCACTTTGTGTTACTATTAATGGTCCCCAAAGGGACCGGCTCACACTGGACTGGAGGATTTACTCTCCAGGGCCTGTCCCAGTTATGCCTGGGCTGAAATGATTGAAAAGGAGAGGCAGGGGCCAGCCACCCCACAGAGGTGAACCAGCCTGAGGCAGCACTGGAAAGGGATGTAAACTAGCCAACAAATACACACACATGGTCTCTCATTACTGCTTGCAACACCTTAAGAAAGAAGTGCATCGTAAGTGTGAAAGCTACTGTGCAAAAGTACACATCAGTGGGCAAATGCAAACATCATAGAGTTATGAATCTGTGCAGTAGCACCAAGAACTGGGCTCAGTCCCACTTTGAAATTACCCAGGCTTTCACCCCAAGTGCCAAAAGAATCTATTTTACCTGTTCATGAATGTTTCAGTACTTGCTGCAGGCCAGGATCTGTGAGCTTAGGTTCCACTTGAGTTACTGATGGAAAAGCTATTTCTATAAATGACCTCTGAGCTGCAGCAGCTCCTATGGCGAGCACTGCATGAGGCAGAAGTTGCAGGGTATTTTTCAAAAATTTTCTATTTCAAATATTAGGCTCCCAAACCAGAGCATTTTTGTTTAAATATCAGCCTATACTGAGGCAAGGCTCTGACTGAACCTGATTTACATAAACTAGGCAATAAATCACCGGAGGACAAGACATTCAATATATAATCCTATAGGGTACAAAATATTACAGATCTAAAGAGCTTCTAAGCATGTCAGACATACTTCAGTCAGTAAAACACTGACTGTTTCTTCCACTGTTCATTTAAGAACAAGGACATGGTCTATATTCATCTCAGAAAGCAAAGCCAAATGTTTAAATAGTTCAAGTCACAATCATACTCTTCCTCTAAATAATTCGTATCTAAGACCAGCTTCAGCTAAATATCTTTGTTAGCTACCTTTGAACAGAATGAATCCTAGCAAAGGAAAATTACCCTTTGAAAGACAGAAAACTATCAATGAGTTACTGTACATATTACATGCATAGCATCAGAAGATAGACACCATAAAAACAATAGGTTTCACTTTCAACTGTGAACAGGTAGAATACAGTATTATTTTCTGAGTAAAACACCACAAACATTACATATCACTTAGGAAAACTGTGCACAGTATACTTCAGCACTCAGAAACTAAATTTCAGTTATCTTGTAGCTATTGCTGACAAATATTGCCTTTAAAAAAACTTCAGCTGTGTATGATAATATACAACTGAAAGTGTAAGCAACACAAACGTGGGCTTTGTTATCCTCTCACATGCTTCATTTTTAGCAGACATTGGCACTTCTCATCTACATCCTGAGGAAAGCATTCCTCCAGTCATTTTGGCCAGGTGAAAAGGAAAGCCACTAACCCATATGGCTGCTCTTTCCCCATTAACACATGGTAAGCATTTACCTAGGTTTTCCCCATTTTGAGACCAGACTTTAGGGCTTCTTAGAATCCAGTTTGGTAGAATACCAGACTAAAAAAAACCAAAACAAGTCACTGAAGACTATGCTGATTAAGAAATGATCAGAGTCCATATAGATCTTCTGACAATTATTTAAATTATAAAATAAAACTGTTTTTTTTCTCCCACTTTACAAATGTCTGAGGCAAAATAATTCCCTTATTTTGAGATCTGAATTAATGAAGTCTGATTTTTTCCTATGAAATCTAAAAATGCAATTTCTCCAAAATTAATACAATGCTTAGAGAATAAATATAAAGGCTCCTACTTTTTCCTATTAGATTTCCCATGACCACAGGCATGGTGTTGTAAAGTTTTTAATTAAAACAGCAACCACCAGTTGATTGTTCTTTAAGTGTCATTTTAAGGGAATTATTTCAATCTCAGTACTGGACAAATTTTGAAAGGCAATGGACTCCTTATTTCTGTGTACTTTGAGAACTGATGCAAGAATATCCAATGTTCTATCGCGCTGTCACCATCCAAAGTCCCAGGGCAACATTGGCAGCCAAAAGTGCACTACCAGCAAGCAAAATTAAAAAGCCAAGAAGTTCTCTGTTTTGTTTTTCTACAATTAGGGAGCTCAATGTGGCTTCCAGGAAGGAATTTAATATCCACTGACCATCCAAAGCAAAGCAGGGTACAGCATTGATAACTGCCAGTGCTCCTGAGAGTGAGATGAGGTACCTGGTTGAATTTAGTTAAGGTTTACTAAGAGCATCTGAGAAAATGTAAGAAAAAAAAAAGTATTTTATTTCTAGTATGTAGAGAGAGACATATGAAGGTTATTTTCTAGCTGCCATTCCGTTTCACAGAAATTACATTAGTAAAATTATTTTTACACCATAACATATCCACTCAGAGAATCGCCTTTATAGATTTTTGTTTGTTAAGAGCTAAGTTTGGATAGTTAAACCTGCACTCTTCACAACTTGAGTGAAAGCAGAATACAGCAAAACCACCATCTTTGCTTGCTTTGCAGAGTTTTGGAGGAAGTTTATAGCTCTGACACCATGCCTGAACTAAGAAGGCATTCTAGACCCAAGTATGAAATCATGATTAGGAATATTTTCCAAAACACTCCCTAGTATATGACTAGACTATAATCAGAAATCTGACCTATCTCTCCTACTTACCTGTTAGCCAGAAAAGCTGAGTGGATTTCTGTGCAAGTGTGAGCACGTGAGAATGAGGCATGGGCAGACAATTTTTACTGCTGGCAAAGCCTTGCTTCCTGCAGTACCTACCTCCATCCTAAATGGCCAGGCAAGAAGACACGAGTCAGAAAGCAGCTGGGGCAGTGTGAACCTTGATGTGTTCTCAGAAAAAGGGAGCTTATGTGGTACCTTTACTCTAATTCTATGGACTAGTTATCAAACTGAACTACACAGCTTAATTATTCTCTAGCCACACATGAACATTTCAATTTCTAAGGCTAAGGGTTCCTAGATTACCCACATTCAAGTCTACTAATCTATATGTATGTGTATATTTATAATCTTGTCCATTAATAAACAAGTGTTGATCGAATTATCCTGTTTTTTGAATAGCTATTTTCTTTTCTTTTGAAGAAAAAAAACCCCAACCATATCCTGTTATTTAGTTCAGTATAATGACACAAAACTAATGAAAACTCTGACATTGCAAAGCTAGCAAGAAGATCTCATTTTTCCTGACTTAAATTCAGGCTTACTTTGACTTTCTTGCCACATCTGTTAAGGCTCACCCTCAAGAGTTAAAAAAGCACTGATCAAAAACATAATCTTAAGCACAAGAAAGTGAGAGATTTCATTTTTAGCTTGACACATGGACAATAATCAATGCAGAGATGGGATAAAGGTGTCAAATCTCTACAGAAATATTTCAGGGCATCCTGTCTAAAATGATATCCAACTGAAATTTTTCTAGGTCACTAAATTCTGAACTGGTTCCTTCTTACCTTAAAAGAACAAACATACTTCAAAGGATACTTGCAAAATGTCTCTATCACCACAGGCAGATCAATACTTAGAAAGTTTTGTCGTGGTACAAAACTGCTGAGACTTACTGAAATGAAAATACACAAAGCATGAAAAGTCATTCCAGGGTTATACCATTGTGAATTTTAGGTTATAATTTTGCAGAAAAATCACATGTGAAATGACCTTCTTCATGGACAAATAATTAATCTCAATAAGGGTTTCCTTGATTTTTTGTTTTTACAATAGTGCAGCCGTTACATTTTTCTTAAACATGGCCACTATAACAGTAAAGTCACAACACAAAGCACAATTAGCATTTCAGTAAAATCTAGATCTAAAATACATATTTTCAGAGGCATCTTACTCATAAAAACCCCACTGTGTAATTCCAGTACTTTTCAAAGAGATTATAGCTACCAGACTTCTTCAACATATGCAGTCCACATGTACACTGTGGGTGCACACGTGTATTCTCTCTGAAGGCCAGAAAAATCTTCTCTTGCAGTACCTGCAGAAGATCCCCCTAACCTGAGGCTGAGCTCATGGTGTACAGGAATGGGGGAGATGGGGAGCAGAATTCTGGAATCCCTCTGAGAAAGCAAAGGCTATGAGGGGATGCACAGCTGCATCATACAACACCAATTAGCCAGTACAGTTTCTCTTCTGTGTTCAGATGATAAGCGACTTCAAGATACAACTTGGTGTAACTCAAAAACCCGGGGGGTTGGACTTGGGATCCTTAAAAATAGTGACTGGAAAATTGCAGTGTCAAGGACCACATGATCTTGAATACTTTATTACTGTTGTTTGAAGGTGTACATGAACCTTCAGTTGACTGCATATCAAATGTTTCTGAGAGATTCTTCAAGACGAGTGTGACAGTTTGAGACCTGCCAGAAGGCACTTTGTTAGTACAGGGATGTTCCATCCAGGTAGCATTCTGGGTCTGCCAGTACCAGGGACTATTTGAAAACCATTCTGTGACAGCTGCAAGAAAGACACCTTTCCTACTTAAAAGGAAGGCGCAGCAGGGTCTTATCCCCAGAAGGAAGAGGTCAGGGTAAATCAATGCAGAATTATAAAACCACCTTGAGAATAAACTTGCACAGTACCACCAATATTCTCTGTCCTTCAAGAACAACTTTAGATGTGAGATGCCAGCCACAATGGCCTGAATTTTCCCTACCTAAGTGGAGAAAAGTTATAGCCATAACAAATACATACCTCCACAGAGATATTTGAAGGCAAAAGTTCAAATCCCACTCAATACAAACATTCTTTGGGAAAGGAACAGTTTAACCCACCCTTGGAGAAATTTCAGCCATGGGCTAAGAGAACACTGGGAACATAACATACCAAAAGTGCTGCTAAGTACATCTTACTTAAGAGTGAGATCAGATTTCTTCAAGTTCAATAAAGAATTCAAGGACACAGCAACAAAGGTGAGGGAAAGTAGTTCTAAAGTCACGTAAGGCAGAGACTGGTCCATTCAGACACATAAAGACATTTTCTTCTGTTAATAGATGCCCTTCTGACAAGTCCAGTCAGCAAACACAACATGGGTTGTAAAGACATGGAAAGCAAGGAGAACAAAAAAAAGACAGGTTTGGTGTGGCAACAAGCAGAGAACTTTTCGGTATCAAAACTGCCAGTGTGCTTGAAAGTCATGTTTTTTCTTAAAGCTTAAGACTGACCTTTGATTTAGGGTAACTAAGAGAAAATCAGTCTGTTGGATGACTGGGTGAAGAACATAACAGACAAAAATCCTGGACACCACCCAGCTCAGAAAGTCAGAGGTATCTAAGTCAATCACAGAAACATTGAATGACTTGGGTAGGAAGGGACCTTAAACATCAACTTGTTCCAACCTCCCTGGCACAGGCAGGAACATCTTCTACTAGACCAGGTTGCTCAAAACCTCATCAAGCCTTGCCTTGAACACTACCAGGGATGGGGCATCCACCAAACGGCACCACTCAGCTGGGCATTGTCTGCAAACTTGCAGGAAGTGTACTTGATCCTGCAGTGGGGAGGCTGTGTCCCAGCCCTTGGGTGGAAGCTGCCCTATGAGATGCGCTCCCCTGCCTGAGAGGGCAGCTTCCCAGGAGCACCCTGAGTTCCATCCTCACACAGCCCTACTCTGGCTGCCTGCTCATACCCACCATGAGGTCACAGAGCCCATGGTGCTCCAGCAGCTCTTCATGAGCACCCTGAGTGCCATCCCCACACAGCCCTGCCCTGGCTGCACAGGGCCATGAGGTCACAGAGCACCATGGCACTGCACTGGCCATAAGAACCAACTGCTCAGCCCCCATCTCTGACTGCAGCAGCAGCAGCAGTGTGGTGGAAGGGGGATCATGGCCCTTGTTCACTGTCTTTTCCTCTCCCTCCTCATCTTCCTCATGGTCCTGCATCCTGGGGCTGCCAACTATGCTTCACAGAAATCACAGGAAGCAGGTAAGCTGACAGCACTGGTCCAGCCTTTCATGGGCTAGTGGAGTCTTCTCATCAAGATGTTTTTTCCTCCAGTGCTTTAGTGAGGGTTTCCTCTGTGTGAGCATTCTCCTGTTGAGAGAGTCCCAAGGGTCCATCTCTCCTCCAGGGGTGTTGCACATTGTGTTTAAAGAGTGTTGAGCTGCCAGCTCAGAGGTTCCCAGGTCCTTCTCTGCTGCTCTGGCAATCCACTGACATCTGGCTCCCACATTGTTACCTCACCCCTGTCCAGTGTTTCTGTGCATGAAAGCAGAAGATCCTAACATGCAATGGAAACATTTCTCTGTACTTGCTTCTAGCCAATTCTCTAGCAGATTCTCTGGCAGCTTGGCAGAAAGATGGTTTAGAGCCCTTGGGCAAGCCTGGAGCACGTAAGTTCTCAATGTCCCTTCCTTTAAAAGAATATTTATCACTAATGTGTCAGTAGCTTATCAATGAGCAATTTTCTTTAAGATGTCCAGGCTGATGACTTGCGGAAATCTCCAGTTGTCAGGCATATGCATATTCCCACAGGTAAGCTGGAGGAAGGTACATCTACCTTTTTAATCTTTCTTCCGTGTGAAATGCAAGTTGCTCATTCCAAGGTCGATGCCAGCCTCTGGCACAGCCAGGTAATTGCTGTCCTGTGGTCAGCACAGGATGGCTGTGTGGCATCAGACTCTTTCCCCAGTGCCTACTCTTGCATGTCACATCAGCAAACATGATGAAAGTGTGCTGGGTTCAAGACATCTGGATCCCATTCCAGAGACCATGAAAAACAGAACTCTTGCCCAAATGTAGCTCCCCCTGTAGTTTCATCCCAGAGCTTGCCCTAAGTACCTAAATAGCCAAAGTACAGAAGGAGCCCTGAGCAGGACCTTTCTCATGAGTTGAGGTCCAGATTAGTGTTCTGACTTGCATATTGGGCAGAGAAGCTAGAGGGAACCCCCCTATCCTCCTGCATCCTCCATGCCTGAGCCATGCTAAGGCTTTACCTATTTCTGCTTTGTGGCAGTGCAGCCAAAGTCTGGAGAAAAACAGAATGAGAAAGCTGGTGGATCTCCTCAAGCAGACTCAAAGCATTCAGGTACTAAGCAGTCCTGCTAGGGTCCCTTATGGGGAGACACATCCTGAAACCTGGGAGTGGCTGCAAGGGTTGCCCATGCTAGAGAAAAGGCAGACAGGGAGAGCAAGGCTCAAGTGTCTCCTGTGAGGGCCTGACTCCATCCCCTTGGGGTGTGGGAACTGGACCAGAGAGGAGAGTTGCATGTAGAACTTCTTGATGAGACTTTGTCAAAGGAGTGACTGGCCAAGCAACAGTGCTCCCCACTGTGCTCTCCTCCTGACCATTTGAGTTCTGTTCAGAGGGACAACCTGTCGCCAGAGGGTGGGAGCGTGCCTCCAGGACCAGCACTGGGTGGAAAACAGAGAACATTCTGGTGATATCAAACATGCAAGTTCACCAGTGGTAAACTGGCAGACGACAGGCTAACATTTTGAATTGCTCTGTAGAAACGGCTGGAGGAACAACTGAACAACAAGTTTCTAATGCAAACGAGCACATCGAAAGTATTTTCTGTCACGGAGCAGGCTGTATGATAGGCATAGTGGTAGTGCTGGTTGCCGTGCCAGCTGGGGTACTGGTGTGTTCCCTCGCAATCTGCTGGTGGTGTGAGAGAAAATGGTGAGTCATTGATCCCCCCACAGCTCCTGCCTCCTTCAAAGGCAGCTCACAGGCACAAAGCACTTCTACTCAGGCTGTTGTGAGGCAGCAAGTTAGTGATTGGTTGAAAAACTCTGCTGAGGCTTCTGGAGCTGTCAGCAGCTTTAACTGGCCTCTTAATTTCTGGGTCTTCTCTTGGGGAGCCTACTTGGACTGGAGCCAGCATTTGTTCAAACTGAGCCTGCCTGGACAAGAGTAGCTTGCATGAGTGACAGGCAGAGGCAAAACAAAGGATGAAAAAGACTGGAGGGTGACAGTGCTCTAGAAAGAAAGACATGCACTGGCACCTGCTGCTGATCAGTGAACCTCCCCAGAGGAATCCCTCTGCTTGGTGGTGCCTCGGCCAGGGTGTGCCAGCAGCTCCTCTCGCAGCGGTGAGCCCTGCCAGCTCTGGGCCCTGCTGTGGAGGAGAGTCCCTGTGTCTTGCCTGCAGCTCAGACACCTCCTCTCTCCACAGGCATCTCTCTGGAGACCAGCAGGAACGCACCAGCCTGATCACACGCTCAGACAGCCAGACCAGTTCACCTGAACCCGCCCTGCCACTGCAGCAGCCCTAAGAAACTCACACATCTGATCCCTGAGATGTCTCTCTTTCCCTGCCCCTCCTCAGCTGCCGTTCAGTAGCTGTGGAAACTGCCCAGCCCGAGCCACAACAGAAAGAGCCCCTCCACTCCCAAATCTCCTGGCCCAGCCCTCCAGACAAAGCTGAAGGCAGGCCTGCCAGGGTAGGAGTTGGGCTGACAGAAACATGACCAACAGCTTCAGGGATGGGCTTTTTGTCTGAATAAAAGGGACAGTCTTCACAGAAGTATTTGCATAGTACCAGAATATCCAGAGTTGAAAGGGACTCACAAGGATCATCAAGTCCAACTCCTGGCCCTACACAGGATATCCCCAAGAGTCACACCATGTGCCTGAGTGTTGTCCAAATGCTGCTCGAACTGTCACACTTGGTATTGAGACTGCTTTCCTGGGGAGACTATACCAGTGCCCAAACACCCTCTGAGGGAAGAACCTGTTCCTGATACCTGACATAAATTTCCCCTGGCACAGTTTCAGACCATTTCCTGGGGTCCTGTCACTGGTCATCAGAGAGAAGAGATCAATGCCTGCCCCTCCACTTCCCCTTGTGAGGTTGTAGACCTTGATGATGCTTCCTCCAGGCTGAAGGAGCCAAGTGACTTCAGCCGCTCCTCAAATGGTTTCCTGTCTAGACCCTTCACCATCTTTGTAGCCCTTCTTTGGGTGCTCTCTAATGGCTTAATGTCTTTCTTCTATTGTGGTGCCCAGAACTGACCCCAGCACTCGAGGTGAAGCCACCCCAGTGCAGAGCAGAGTGGGACAATCCCCTCCCTTGCCTGGCTGGCGATGCTGTCCCTGATGCCCCCAAGGCGGCCCTCCCAGATGCCAGTGCACTGCTGGCTCATGTCCAACTTGCTGCTTACCAAGACACTCAGATGTCTTTCTGAGGGGCTGCTCTCCAGCTCTGCATTGCCCAGTTTGTCTGTACACACAGGACAAGTGATATCCAAAGCAAACAGCTTGTCAGGTTGAAGGCTGGTGCCAGAACACCTGATCAAAACTCCTGTTCATGAGCCAAAATAGCCAAATGGCTGAAGCAGTCAGTGTATTCAAAGGTTTCAAAAGACACACACTGCAAAACACTGCAGTTTCAAAGCTAGACTGCCTCTTGACAAACAGCTAATAGCCACTACCAAGTCACCATCCTGAACCTGAAATTATGCCTTGCTGCTGAAGCAAGCTCCAAACACAAAGAAACTCTTTAGGAAGTTGCTGGACTAAGCTCTAGAGACTGTAATATGAGGCAATGAATTTAATGGTTGTAATGGATCAAACTTAATGGCAGTAGGCAAATTTGTCCTCTGAAGAATAACAAAAGAATTACAGAAATTACGCTCTACAGGCTTGTCTTCAAAGACACTGCTGGGAAGAGGTGAACAGCAATAAGCCCTGGTGAGAGAAAACAGTCATTGTATCCCCACTCTAATTAAACAACTCTTTGACCTGGAAATAACATTTCTTTTGTTGGCTAATGATAGATGGTGTTGGCAAATATTGAGCAGAATTCACAACAGATACAATTCTAATTGGAAGTGACTTGGAGACTAAGTTGACCAAAGAGCTTTTCAAAACTTCTTCATGGGGGAAAGGGCATGTATGCCATGGAGCAGACAGCAAGCATGGCATGAGATATTTCTGTGTGGTTTCCAGAAGAACTATCTGTGTAATCCTTTAAACTTGGGTTAGAAGCGAAGAAGGACCATCCTCAGCAGTAAGTGTAAACAAGCATGGAAATACTGAGATAACAGGCTGTACCAGAAAGACCTTCACCATGGATTATGGCTGTTGTTGTTCATAAACATGCCCAAAGCCAGGAAGTGCCTTTTTTTTTTAGAAGAAAGCTACAACAGAAGTAGAAGACTGGTCAAGCTTGAGGAAATGACCTTCTAGGTAAGTTCCATCTTCTTTTCATGAAGAGAATCTTACAGTTTTTGGTCCATGATGGGCAACAGTAATATTAAGGGATATGAAGTTTCCTCAAATAGTGTGAATTCCCAATACAGATCTTAGTCACCACTAAGTCATCACTTAGTTCTTCCCAACCAACAAGGGCTGGAGAAGGAAGCAAAACTGTTGCAGTATTAGAAATGACATGAGGGAATAAAATCTCTCATACATAAAAAAGAAGAAACACTGCAAATTTGCATGGCAGTACTGACAGGGCCCTCCATTTCAACCTTACATATCAAGTGTCCAGCATAGGAAGAGACTCTAGAGCATAACTGGCCTGCAGTAAGAAGAGTTTAAAATACTTAATACCATGTGTATTAAACCAACAGTATGAATTTATATTGGATAACATTAGATACATTTTACAGAAAGAAAGCTAATTAAAAGCATTAATCAATGTGCCTGTCCCAAACAACATGGACTCCTAATCATCTTCCCTTGTAGTTTTGGCCAAATCTCTACCACTGTAAGTTCACTTAGGATTATAATTCTTTACAGTTTTACTATTTTTCAAACACAGGAAACAAGTGCTATATGTAGCCTCCATATCAACAAAAATATTTTTGCTAGGATATTTTAATTTCAGGCAACAGAAAGATTTAATAGAAATAAACTGTAGAGACTATTTCTTCTACGTAGCTAATATGGATATATATTTTTTTAAAATACGTTATCTGGAAGTTATCTTCAAATGAAGATATGAAATAATTACTGCTTCTCCATAAATCAGGACTACCATGACAACAATACAAGCCTAAGCAGGAAATAGTGCATGTATAATTTTGGAATGTTATTCAAACATTGCTTTAGTGCCATTTCTAGAGAAAGTATAATCATAGTACACACTAGTACTACAACTCCCATATTATGTTGTGTGTAAAATGTAGCACCACTCTAAAAAGTAATGTTTCCTGCAAGCAGAAAGATCACACTAAAGAATAAGGCATTTCACTAAAACATATTCCTATTTCAAAGCTCACACAGTAGAGGAAGAAATTATTTTCTTTTTCAAACTGTAAAGAACAGTTACCACATTCTGATCAGTCACATTTGGGAGAAAAAAGCCCACACCAAAAACCTGTTGGCCCCATCCAGTACTGTACAGGGCAAAGCTAAGTCCAAAATATGTAGAAGTTGTTTCATTGGAATGCATGAAACTCTACGATGGTACAGCAGACTGCCTGCTACCCAAGCCAGGATCCCATCATTTTAGGTCTAGTGTTTTTCCAAAGGGAACAGAGAGCATAGATTGCATTTGCAGCAAAGTTGGTAATAAAATCAAACTTTGAGCTTTCAGATTAATACATTCAGTGCACAATTCCAAGGGTAAATCATTTTACAATTCTATTCCTCATGTGTATGCAAACAGTACTTTCAAAATGTAACTTCTTAAAGAAGAACAACTACTTTAAATGCAATAATGTTCTTTTCTGACTTCTGAAAGACTGGCAGGTTCAATTCTTCTGCAGAATTACTGTTCAGTAGGAAACACAAATGAAAACTCCATTGTTCCAATGTATTGGAAAAGAGAACATCATCAATTGTTCTTCAGTATCAATAGTTTGTATTGTTAAAGACCAAGAAAAGGAATTCTGAATAATTATGAAACTCTGATCCTAAAATATGCTGCTGCGTTTCAAATAAATATCATCAGATATAGTTGTGTATGCTGGTAACACACAAGTGAACATTTTTCTCTTAAATGGCAAGAGACCAGAAGTAACAAATGAAGAGATCATCTTTTGGGCTTAAACGAGAGTATATTGTAACAAAGTTGAAATAAATAACTCTTCAGTGAGTATCAACTTACCAGGATGGGAAAATAAAGACTGATAGATTAACTAAAAATACGGAATCCAAGAATGTTAATGGATTTACACCACCAGATTTCATCACTGTTTCTAAAGCTCTTTTATACCTAATTCCAGTGCTTATTCAGAAAAGTACAATGCCTTGCTAATGAGACACTTCCAAGGTGTTTGAGGTAAAACACTCTGAGAATATCAGCTGTCTGTGAGGAACAGATACCTTCCTCACAGGAAGGGACAGTAATTTAACACCTCAAACTTCTTAAAGCCCATCTGCAGCTGATTTTCACCATGCCACTCAAGCTATGAACTAGGATGTTGATGAGTTTGTTCATTCTTTTCATACTCACTTCAGGAGCAGAATTACTTTTTATTTATATAAGCTGCCCAAAGGAGAATCACAGTGAGCTTCAAAGGAGGGAACTAAAATTTTATCTGTTACATAATTTAGGGCAGTCAAATGAAAAAATAAATCAGGAAAAAACTATATTGTGATAACACTTGTGGCTCAGTAGTCACAGGAATCTGTCACAGATAACTTGGATATTATGTGTGATTTAAGCAGTCATGCTAATATTCCAGGAAAGGTGTTGGAGCAAGGTGCCCTGGAGATTTTACAGTAGCATTTTGAGACATTTATGTGTTAGGAAAATGCAGGTACCTGGCTCCTATGACTAACCTAAATAAGATCTGTTCTATAAATAACCCTTTCATACTTTTCTGAAAAAACAACCATCTCATATCACATATGGTTTTTATTACCTTCATAACTCATTGCACTGTGCACATTTCATTTTAAGCCTGAGCAGTCCATGTCTCTCCACTGGCTGTAACAAGAAATGGATTCTGCTTTAAACAAATTAACTAAGAAGCACTCCAAGACCTTGTTTAAGCAGCCAGCCAAAGCAAACCATATTAGAGACTGTTTTTGCTAAACTTTCAATAAATGATACCAACCTGTGTACTGAAGATGCATGGGGTGTCCTACATAGAGCATGTCAATATGGGGTGGATGCTTTACTCTGATCAGCCTTGTTTGGTTCTCCAGAGAAGGAGTCACACAAAAGCTTGGAACAAAGTCCTTATGGCAGTCCATGTTGGTTCTACAAACTTTGCTGGCTTCAATAACTTTTCGTGCTGGCAGACAGGCATACTGCAAAGGGCATTTAAAATGATTATGAAAGGTAAAGGTATCTTCCAACAGATCAAAATTAAAGGAACTAAACATTCCTTTTTAAAGCAAAGAAATGCCTACTGGTACAAGCCCATGAAGAGCTAAAATCTGGTTTTTTTCCTAGTTTTTTGTTGTCAAATCTTGACAAATCTCTACCTGATGCATATTCAACCTGTCATTCCATATTTCGTAGCGTGAAAGAGAGGGTGTGTACACATACCAAAATGAAAGCAAACCATTTTTAGAAAGGTACACACGTGCACAACAAAAAATCGCAGCATGTAAACACAGATCAGTGATTTCTAATGGATAGAGCCTGTATCAACATCCTAGTGACCCACCTGCTCAAGTTTTGGCAAATAAATCAACAAACCTACCAGACGTGTGGTAGCTAAGAAACCATTCTCAACTAAGATGAACACAGGACTCAATGCAGTGCTGTGCCCCAGCCCCTGCCTCTAACACTCACTCTGTAAGTCTCACAGACCAGATCTTTCTTGCTCCCCACAGGCCAAAGACAGTACAGAAAAAGGGAACAGGAAATTAGTTTCCCCCTTCGTGTCTCTCGTAAAATCTCAGTGACACTTTTCCATTTGTTCTAAAAATAGAAGCAAGGAATCCTAACCTACTGTTTACCTTAGGAGGAAAAACAAAAGTAATTTTTACCTTCTCAGCCTGATCATTGCACTCCCCCATAAACACATGAGTGTCAGAACCTCAGGATTAACCTTGATACAAATTTGTTCTATTCTAATGAAGGAGAGGACACACTTTCAAAAACTGCTGCATAGCACTGCAAAGACCATTTAAAAAAACTGTTCAAAAACTCACAGCCAGTCTAAGGACACTTGAAAGTCACAAGGTCTCAGGCTTCTGGATGCTTTTATTGCTTCCCTGTTCATAAGTAGCAGCTACGAGCTTAAGAATGCCCAGGGTCAATGGGATAGTGATTTATCAAATCTTGCTGCCACTGCCATATTTCAAATGAACCACTGGAATGTGTTCAACTCTTAGTGGTTAAATACCACAAAAACACCCTGGAGTGGGAAGTTTACCACTGTTGAAACTGTAAACATAGCAGATTTGGAACAAACGCATTTTAATTTCTTTGGTTTTGTATCACTAGTCAGAAGAACAACAAACTGGTATGTGTAGAAAAGTTTATACAGTTGATTCTTGTGCTCTTTTGCTTGTAAAGAACCAAGAGAAATATTCCATCCCTGTCAGTATGGAACACATATTTTAACAAATACTGATGTATTTTCATACAATCACAGATTCATAGAATGGCTTGGGTTGTAAGGGACCTTAAAGACACCTCATTCCAACCCCAGTCATGGGCAGGGACACCTTCCCCTAGACCAGGCTGCTCAGAGCCCCATCCAGCCTGGCCTTGAACACTTCCAAGGATGGGGCATCCACAGCTTCTCTGGGAAACCTGTGCCAGTGCCTCACCACCCTCACAGCAAAGAATTTCTTTGTAATATCTAAACCTGCCCTCTTTCAGTTTAAAGCCATTCCCCTTTCACTACATGCACCTGTGAAAAGTCTCTCTCCAGCGTTCTTGTAGCCCCTTTAGGCACTGGAATGCTGCTAAACCCCTTTATAAGGGAGTAAGTCAAAATCCTACTGAGAAACTTTGTATTTCTATGTGACAAGAAAATCAACATAGTGAAAAAAGATTCAAGTATGGGCCCTTATTCTGAGAAACTGGGCAATCTCTAGGACCTTCTCCTGCATGTTTTTATTTTAATTTAAGGAGCAGCACTGCTGGCTTCAGACAAAACAACAGAACACATAGTCCAGGCCTTTGCTTTCCCTGTAGTGCTTAATACCTTTAAAGACTGAAACACCAAAAAAAGCAATTTTTCCTTCTTCTCAAAAGTTGTCTTTTCTCACCAGTATTGTGCATCCAGAATACTGAAAATTACTGTCTTTCTCTCTAAAGGAATGAAGTGTGTAAGAATTTTTATTATTCTACCACAGACCCCCTGTTTGATTGTGGGAAAAATCATAACTAATATTTTGTGGGTTTTT
The DNA here is from genome assembly GCA_013400955.1 of Drymodes brunneopygia. Classification (NCBI taxonomy): domain Eukaryota; kingdom Metazoa; phylum Chordata; class Aves; order Passeriformes; family Petroicidae; genus Drymodes; species Drymodes brunneopygia. The sequence goes on along the minus strand of VZTZ01047218.1, from coordinate 1,318,035 downwards.
TCAGCTGTAATTGGGAGAAGAGCATACATACCTTTATTACAAACTGAAGATATTCTTAAACACTTGAGTATGTTTCATAAGGGTCAGTAAATATTACTGATTTAATACAAAAGAATTTAAATTTACCAAAGAGAATTAGCAGTTTAAGTAACTTACCAGATGGCTGTCCAACTTATTGCTGTATGAAAAGCAAATGTCTGTGAGGCTGTTGTTACTACAACATTCAACTGTACCATCAAGTCTTCTGTACACTAAAGAACACAAGCATAGAGCAAATAATCAATATTATTTGCTGAAAAAAAATTAATTTCTGAATGAAGTAGAACAATCATACAGAAGCCTTCAAGAATTACAGTAATTCACACAGCCTAGCTGAGTCTCAGTCACAACTACAAATAAAGCTTCACCACCAATATGTGTGAATGTCACGTGATTTCAGCCATGTCACATACTGATTTTTTCACCCTAATAAATCTCCCTGAGATACTGGGGATCTACCACTGCAATGTTTTGAGCATTACAAGTTGCAAAACACTTTTATATCCATTGCCCCTAACTTGTGCCAATGTTTGCCATAGAACTTTGTTAGCTACTACTGTACTGATTTCATTGGCTGGCTATAGAAATGGCCAAGACTCAAAACATACTTTTTAAATCATGAAAGTCTTTACAAGACTCGGATTCTGAAAGCCTTCCAAGCCTTGGAGGCTGCAGCAGTGAATAAATGATATTTTAAACCATGATTTAACTAGTCTGGTAAAGAACTTTTGTACATATGCTGTTTGAATGAATCAAGCCTAACTTACTGTCCAACAACAGCTTAAACAAACACAGACACACAGAAGAATGGCCACGGTAAGGATCTGTATCACAGCAGCTGCAGCTCCTTCCTCAGGCAGATCAAGCCTGTGATACTGGTTGCTGATTTATCACTGCATCAACTGCAGTCCACTGACATGGAGCTTTATGCCTGGGGCTTACAGGTGCAAGCACTGTACCGCACAAATCTTTTTTCAAGTACCCTGAGGCTAAGAAACCACATATATTTTTGAATAGTGAATGACCATTAAATTAGTTTCCTTATAAACTACATTGAAAACACTTTTTTTTTTATTTTTAATTTCAAGACAGTCCTTAGGGCATTGTTTTTTCTCTAGCTTCATACTCAGATAGTTCACTCTCCATTTGTTTTATGGTCAATTAGATGGAGTCCATTTGCTATATACATTTTTATCAATACTCTGTATTTATGTCAAGTTGTGAACTGTGAAGATTTTGACAAATGACAGCTGCTGGAGACCAAACAGAGTTCATTTAATTTCAGAGGAATATTTCTCACTGCTGGAGGCTTATGATTCCAAAAATGTAGACAGACTGGTCTGATTAGAAGGCAGCAGTGGGGACAATGGGCTGCTAACACAATACAGCAACCAGGCTTGGACGCAATATTGAGTCTCCAGCATTAAACCTCTAGTATTTCAATCTAAATAGGACTGGTTCATCTACAGAATATGCAGTTTTATTACCCATGACTCTGAAATTGCACCTCAGAGAACAGCAGAATCTGAGGATATATATATCTACAACATCTGAGAATTGGTTCTTGCCATCCTTGCCCCACAGAAAACATGGGCCAAAGTTGCCCTCCTCTTCAGAGGCATAATCCAAACTGTCAGACCTCTAAGTTTTTACCCATACTCCACCAGCTTCTAGTTTAAATATTTATCTCAGTACCAGCTATAAGATCACTTTTTTTACATACTTAAAAAAAAAAATTACTTTTTCAGCCTCATGGAAGTACTGTAGTGCATCAAAATCATGGACAGTCAAGTTGCCTGACCTCCTGCTTACTTCCAGGATCATGGAAAAATGCAGTGACAATTTTAAAGCTCTGAATAGCACCATATAAGTTTAGCTCAGCGGCAGCACCTCACCTCTGGAATTCAGTTTCCATGAATGCTTGCATGATAGAAACTTTAGAAAGATTCAGGGCATGTCATAAGATGCTCAGTCAATTTAACTTGACTGTTCTTTTTTGTTTTACTCAATTTTTGTTTATTGTTCTAGTTTAGTTCAAGGTTTTTTTTGGTTGTTGTTTTTGTTTGTTTGTTTGTTTCTTGGGGGTAAGCCCTTACAGCAACAAGCACTCTAATGTATAAATGGAAACAGAAGGAAGTAGATTGACTTCCAGAAGCAGTATGTGCAATCCAGACAAAACTGAGTTTATGGGCAATGACATAAAACCCTATAGAGAGTCATATCCAAAGAAGCAACCATAATAAAGCACATCATTGGGTTAAACCACATAATTTGCAACGTCATGCTGATCCAAGCTGTGAGGTAACGTGGAATTTACGTCTGCAAAAGATCACTGAGTTGATCCATTTAACAGAACTTAAAATAGAGGAGATAATTGTACTACTGCTAAGAATCAAGTTCTGCAATATCCTGAAGAAGCAAATTTTATTATTCAAATCATACAGAATATTTGCATAGGATGACTGAAAGATAAGAGAAATTCCTCTACCTAGCCCTCCCTCACTTTCAGATTTCACATGGCACATTGGCTTAAGACAGGACAGCAGATTTGACTTAAAAGAAATCTGACCCAACAACAAATTCTAAATCCAAAATAGTCTTTAAGACATCATAAAATTAAAATATAAATTAATTAATATAAGTAATGAGGAGAGCACCTTAAGTCATACCTCTAGCTGGAAAGCTTAATTGCTGTAGGGTGGCTGCACTTACACAGTAGCCGACCTGTGACTTCTCTGAAATGTCTCCCAGACAGGAATTCCAGTCTTCCACATTATAAACTGGGCAGTCTTGTAGGTTAGTGACAAGGTCTCCCACAAAAAGACCTCTCGGTCCATTGGCAGGAGAATCCTGAGAAGAACAGTGAAGTCAGTGTTATTACTATAGTTAAAACCACAAGGAGTTTACAGTTCTACTGAATACTATGAAACCTTTAGGTTAAGATGCTAAAATATGGAAGGGGAAGGGGAGGGAAACAGAAGTCTCCAAGTGTCCTGGAGACATCTTCAAATTTGAGTAATTATTTTCATATAGGTCAAAATGGTAAGACATCCACAACAAAATAAGTTCAATTAACTTAAATTAATAGCCTGAACTTTTCAAGAAAGCAGGTGTACCTATGCTTTCAAAGGTAATAAAGCATTATAAATGTCACTCTCTCCTGAGTTTTATCAATTGACTTTTAAATCCAAGAAAGACTGGATCTTTTCAGCTCTGCTGTTCAACTGTGCTGTATTTGATTAAGTCAGAAAACAATAATTCCTTTCCAGAATCCCAGAAGTCTATCTCTACTTTGCTTCAAGCTGACCAAACAAGGAAATCAGCTCAAAATAATCTTTAACATTCAAAACAGATAGCAGTAACTGGAGTGATAATGCAGTTTCCAGTAGATTTGCTTTGTGCCAATACTCAAAAACAGTTAAAAACCCTCAGAAATAAACCTGCAAACTCATCTCAAATGTCTCAACAGTTTTATTGTATGCTGATTAGTCTATCATTATTCACATCATGTTCCTTTATTTCCTAATACTGAAATACATGAGACTGAGAAGAAAACTTTAAGCAACAAGTTCCAATAATTGGATTCTGCAAAGCACTGCACTGACCAAATCTGCTTGTGATAATAAGAGATACAGGTATATTTCAGGTCACAAAGCATGTAATATGGAAACAGCAAATATCTTTCTTACCTCTGCAACCTCAGTGACAAGTGCCCCAAAACCCGTGTAATAGAAAGGGAAAAGAATGGCTGGCAGCAGAAACAAAACCATGAAACTGGCAACACCAAGAACAAAATTATGCCACACCCCTGAAAAGAAGGCAAAAAAAAGTTTCTAAATAAACACTAATAACAAAAAGCTGGTTTTGAAATGATCCTACAGCTGCCTTCTAATTACCTTCCCTGAAATTTTTACCATAAGAATAAATGAAAAGTTAATTTGTGAACATAGGTATGAAGAAGGGTACATAGATTTCTTTACAAACTTTAACTTCTATGATGGCACTTTGTAAGGGAGTTTTAGAGAAACCTCTAAGCCTCTGAGAATTATACCATCAAAGAAGACAGGTGAGCAGTAAGTTCATTTCTAAGGTGTCATTCTACCAGACTGAGTTTTCATGTGCCACTAATTTTCTAAGTGTAAGAGGGCAGTATACCCAGAAGAAAAACTGAGCTTCTGAATCAATTATTGAAATCAGTTTCTATCTACAGAGTTGTCTCCAATCATAAATATTAAAAAATAGTAGAATGAAATGTATTATGTGTTACCTTCTACCACAATAAACTGTTGAATTTAAGAATCTCAAAATATGGGCTTATTTTTGATTAAATACTGTTTGTCCTAGAGAGCAAGATGCCTGAAATTTACTTGCAATTCAGTATTTGTGATGGTAACCTATATTACTTCAATTAAAATTATATATTAAAATGTATATGTGTCAAATGAATTTAGAAAATTATTTGGAAAAAAAAAGACTTCTTTTACAAGAAAATATGGATCTAAAACCACATCAAGGAACTAAACTGCACAATCAGCATTTCTTGACATTATTTTGGGGATCATATTTGCAATTGCCATCTTTATAGCATGTGGTTCTCCATAAGAAGCAATGAGCCACTATCACAAGACACAGTTGTTATTCATCATCAAAGCTTTATGGATTTCCACATTCAGCACTACACAAATTTTTTCATTAAGTTTGTGTTCTTGGACAAACAGATTTGTATGAAGAAAACTTTTCAGTGTTGAAGAGTCTTTATTTCCTTCTCACAGAGCTTCATCTTGTTATGAGGAGTTTGATTCAATTCTATACTTACAATGCAGTTACAGGGCAGGACTTGAAGTAAATATATTTAAAAATATATTAAACCTATCTTTCTTGCAGTGTATATAACACAGAAATGATAGCATACGGCAGACTCTCATCTCCCCTGTCTGTCTCTACATCTCACCTGGTCTTCTTTTACACTTCTAATGCTGCAGAAATGAGAGACATTTTTGGAGTTCTTGAAGTAAAGGTTTATTGCCATTTCCACTGGTAGATGCTTCTAAAAGTAATTTCTTTCTTTAGTTTTCATTGTATCTCATGGAAAGGCACTCAGATAGAGGAAATGTTTTTGTAATCAGTTCTCCTTATCTCACATACATGCAATTATTTGCAACAAATCCAGAAGTAATGAGCAAATACTTTAACTTCATTGTTTTAACCTTTTTATCTTAAAAATATTTTTTCAGCCTAGCAGATTAACAAAAGACAAAACTGTAAAATGGAAACAAAGTTCTTTTCAACAGTGTGGCTGCTACACAGAGTAAATTGAAAAATCCCCCAACCCTTACATTAATAATAACAATAAAAAAGAGGCGATGGAACTGGTAGAGAGTGACAAAGAATACTTTCAAACAGCTAGGAAACAGAGGCCTTGCTATCAAAATTGACACCATTTGCAGTGTGGAATACAGCAAAAGTCTAAAATAGAAAGGTTTCAAACTCATTCCAGATGATCCACAGAAAAATAAGCATGCTTCAAATGAGAATAACTGTAGAGGCACATTGCTCAGTGTACCTTCAACTTCATCTTGCTGAAACAGCCTCATCCTTGGACATCCTTGGACTTAATTCCTTACATTTAACAAGGGACACTTTACACAACCCTGAAAACACCTTAAAATAATTTATTACCTATTAATTAGTTTTTAAAAAGCCCCCAAAAACATTTAACTCCTGTTAAAGACGAGATGAAATGTATTTAAAATTATTTCAGAATGTAATACAAATATTTGAACTAATTACAAGAAAGTGCTGTACAGAATCACTTTTCATCTGTCTAGTAGGCATGGAACTACGCTATAAATATCACAAGTCTAACAATAACACTCATTTCCTATTCTTGAACTCATGATGCCATCTGCTGTACAACAAATGTATTTTTTAAGCACCAGACCACAGCTGGACTACAAACAGAGTATTTGGTATTGGCCTCTAATTGAGCTGTGTTACTTAGCTGCTGTATAAAAATCTGAGAGCACGTCTCTCTAAATTCAAATTTCTGAACACCAGGAATAGGTTTATTCAGCTGTTCTGACAAATAAAAGAAATCGGTTGTTTATTGAATATTGCATTTTATCACTATCAAACATCCTAGCTCTGAAATATATCAATCATATACTGTAAAAAAATGCATTTGTTATATCTAACTGAAAGCAAGCCATTCATGCTGATCAGTCTTGCAACGTGTTTGCTCCTGCCTTGTATTCCCCTATTTCAAGTTTCCCAAGAAACATGAAAAATTATTATGGGTGTTTGCTTGTCATCAAAACATGCAAGCAATTATGTTCTATTACAGCTTAGAATTCTATTTTTCTAGATAATGCCTCAGGAATCTATGTAAGCACCCATTTTGAAATTCAGTATATCTTTCTCTCAGTTCTGTTCCCAGTAGATGGAAATGGAAATAGATTAATTTGAGAAACAGAGCTTCAAAAAAATTAACCTATTGTAGTGAATGATTTTTGTTGATTTGGGTAGTTGGAATACAGCTATATTTACTTACCTAACATTTGTAATTATTTACTTGATTTATGAAAGCTTGAATACATGCGTGCTAAAGGCTTCTTTATGTCCACCCTCTAGATTATGTTTTAGATACAATATTCAAGAAACAATGTTAGTAACTAAACATTACAACAGGCTGGCTGCTAGCCTACCCTGCCCTACAACAGAAAAACAGCAGTATGAAGAACTGAACCAAGATGATAACTTTTCTCTCCCTATTTCAGTTCTTTGGAAGCCACCTTTGTCTCTAGAAATAATCATACAAGTGGTTCAGGCAGAACGACATAGTCTCAGTTTGACTTTACACAGCAACCAGGCTCTACTTCCCAGTAGCCAGAAACTTCAAAAAACTTCAATTCAAAAACACCTGGAGGTTATCTGGAGCCATAAGCTACGACTCTCTTTGGATGTTTGTGTTTTAACCATTACTTCCTCCTGATGGCAACATCAAAACACGGTGACCTGTATAATAACACAACTCACAGGTCAGTGAAAATCACTCACAATACTACTGAAAAATAGATTGCTCCTACTGCAGAAAACGGTAGTGAATTGCTCAAGGATGTTGACCTGTGACAGGAAGTCCTGTTCTCATAGCACCATTCTGGCTGAGTATTTCCCAGCTTGTGTGCTCCAAGGTTTTGCTACTTAGGCCATAAAATGAGCAGAAATATCCTAAACAACAAACAAACAAACCAAAAAGACAGAGGAACTTCTGCAGCTGGTGTAAGAGCTCTTTCTAATGAGAGGAAGATCAGAAACCACAATTTTTCCCCAACCACACAACTGGAATTTCTTATGCATATCTATTCTGATTTGGATATAGAATATAATAATGTTTTTCATGACAGGAAATTGGCACTCATTTAAGAGCCTAGAAACTGACATCTCTAGCCTAGAAAGCAGCTTAATAAGGACAGTAATGATCAAATGATTTTCTGAGATGCCAACATGGGTTCAGAACATAAGGATCACTGTTAGGTAAAGAGCAGCTTTGGTACTTATTCATTCTAAACCTTAAATACTCAATCAAAGATTCAAATGTTGCCTTAGAATAAGTAATGGTGCTAAGCAAAGCTTTAATAAAAAAGCACAAACTATTACCTGCACAAAATATCCTTAACTGCTGGACAGGAGATATCAGCTGCAAGTGAGTTGTGAAGAGGTCAACAAATGCTCCAGGATAGACAATGAAGATAAAAATTCCAAATCCATTAAATCGTACTTGTTCTCTTAAAAAGAAGAAAAGAAAAGTGAAGCGGTGTAACTGTAAACAAACAGAAGAAAAACTGAGAGATTCCACAAAGCACACATTTTTTGACAAGAATGACTAAAATTTTGATTATAAATATATATATATCAGTAATTGAAAGATAATTAAACTAAAGGATGTTTTCTGCAGTAGCTGCCACTTCTAAGCAGTACACGTTTTTAAGTTTGGTAAAAACGTAAAGGACGAGTTCAACATCTTTTCTGTTCCCTGGTAACAGTAACAAAAAATACTTTTTAAAAACCCACCTAACTTTCATGTTAAGATACATTTTAACATCTGGGATAACTTTTCATTTAAGTAAAAAAAAATAATGGCAGTCTGTAGGAAGAAGTTTCAAACTCATCTATGTAAAAATATTTGCAAGAAGCAATCATTTTCCTTTTAAAGAAACACTTCCACAGTTCTGGAATTTTTAATTCCTCTGTTTCTCCTAAATGGAATTTCAAGTACATTGTAAACTATCAAGAATGAGGGAAATATCATCTGAAAAAATGAAAACAAGTCAAGAGGTTAAAAGGACAAATGCTAATGCCCTTCCAAACCTTAACACTCTGATTCTATTTAAATATATCAGCAGCTGACAGTATTATACAGATAAAATTTTTTTCCCAAGGGTTTTGCAATTAATTTTAGGTGGAATTTTTTGGAACAAATGTATTAAGGTTTTTTGAAGCTAGAAATTGCATAAGGGACTTGAGAGAGGCATGGCACAACGATGTTCCAAGGCACAGATCAACTAATCCCATATCTTTACTGAGACAATATACTGGGTCTAACATTTTAATTATTTACAATTATTTACTTAATGTGTATATACCCCAAAAGAAGACAAAGAATTATACAAAATTCAGAATTAAGTCACACACTAATACTGTGGAGTTAACTCATTCCATGGTACCACTTAATAATAGGCAATATAATGCCTATTCAGGATTTCAAGACTTGGGTAGAAGATACACAGAGAGGAAGAAAAAGATTTGTTTGGTACAAACCTTGACTAAGCTAAGGCTCAAATATTTAAGCTCTTATAATTCACAGCTAATACTTTCTAGAACTGAAATTGGCAGAAGTGTACTAGATTTCAGGAAGGCTAAGTGACTTGCCAGAAAAATAAAATTTGCCCACAGCACAGCTTTTTAGTAAAGTTGAAACCCTGAGGATTTGCAGTAACAGCACTATAGATCCCACCTGTCCTAGGAGGGAAATAAAAAGGTCAAGCAGTAAACAGCAGCAGCAACGTTAGCTGCCAATGTACATTGGACCAACTAATTTGTCCTCTGGAAATAGCTGGAAAACAATTTTTTTATGAAAACAAGCCCCAAAATTGAATATTCAAAGCCTTTGCTCTAGACCTTGAAGATATCACACCACTAAGATAAAAGAATTAATTCTTTCTTTCTGCTTAAAAAGAGGTCTCTAGTAACTCCCAGTTTCTCTGCAGTCTGCCAGAAACACGTCAGGGAAAGAAAATTTTGTTGCTTCTTCCTGTGATGGGATAAGCAAAAGGTTCATCCTCCAAAAAAATTCCCTGTATTTGAGGAAAAAAAGCTGAAAGACAAGCAGAGCATATGAAACACAGAGGGTCCCAAATCACCCCTTTGAGTGAGAACTTCGGGGTTATAAAAAGGGTAGTATATGGGTTAAAATGCTGTCATGACTCCCTACACTCAGGAAAATCAGAGAAACAACTTAGGGCTTCATGCTCATAGGAGAGATAATGATGTTGTCCAGGAGAAATGCAGAGGACACCTGAACATCAGTCCCAGTAATCACTGCTTAACCTTCTTATACTAAAGTGCCATCTACAGTAGTGACTAACCTGTCAAATTATTTTTGTGAAGTAATCATCATAGGTAAGGACATAAAAAATATCATCTTTGATCAAAACTAATACATCACTGAGGTTAACAGGGGCAAATCACATTTGACCGAGTTATTGCTTAAACCATATTTCACAAGCTATGTTTAACAAATCGATTAAAAATCTGTTTTAAAGTATCATTGTGCAATAGCACATGAGCTCTTTTCAAGTGCCACAGGCGCAGAAATTGCTGTGTTAAAAACAGGGTCACTTAAAAAAAATTATTTTAAACCTGACACTATATTTGTAAAGCAGCAGACTTTTCTCATGATATGTATAATAGACACTGTATTAAAACTCTATCCTTAATTGTACATCCTTCCAAACTTCAAATCTAAGGAAGCTATGAATTACAAAATAAACAAACTCTCCAGATAAAACAAAGCAGCTAACAACATTCACGAGAAAGTAAGTGCTCTGGAGTATTTGGCTTTGTTGTCAGAGCAGGAGAAAAGCAAAGAAAGCAATTACCGAATAGCTGCCACCCCATGGCCAACTTCATGTATCACACCACTGAGGAGGATTGCAGAGAAGAAATAGGTCAGCTGGCTGACTGGCAAATTGACACCAGGCACCTGTTGATGTGGGCATGACAACAAAACAAAACACAGGAGGAAAACAAGAAGTACAAAGATAAATCATTCTGCTCCTAAATTTGCTGTTCTCACTCAGCTTCCTCAGACCCAGAAGAGAACAGGGGCTGTTCTCAGGCAGCACTGTCAGTTTGCACCTCTTTTACCAACTTATTCAGTGTATTTTAAAATAAATTCAATATATATTCTTTTGTTGAATGTTAAACAGCCCTCCAGGCACAAAAACCCTCCCTGCCCTATCTATTCCCCACAGCTCTGACCAAATGTGTACTACTCTATATTAAGCTTGAGAAGTTTATAAAAATGTACACAGACTTCCATTCAAATGAAACAGGCTTGGCACTGTGAGCATTAGTATACAATTTCCTGAAGCCAGTCCTGTAGCTATAGAAAAGATCCACCTTTCAAAAGAAAATAATAAAAATTATATGGCACCTTAAACAGTATGAACATGAAAAGTTCAAAAATGACTTGACAGCTGAACAGTCAGTCGCCCATCTCTCTTCCTATACAAATCACAAGATTATCCCTGTTTACAGGGTTGAAAAAAAAAGGTAATTTTCATCAATTCTTCAGGTTTTGGTAGCCTGCACATGGGAATTTAACCTTAAAAAATCCCCACCTTGAAATGGGCATACTATTTTAATTTACCTAAGACATAATATGCAGGCCCCTCATATTCTTCCTGTTGCTGTGGATTCCCACCACTCCCTGGTTCTTCACTGTGCATGTCAGGAGACACCAACTGCTTCCAGACAGGCTCCAAAGTGGTCACTAGTCAAAGCATGAGGAACCATCTCCTCCTTCCTCCTGATGGACCTTCATCCTGCTTGGTTCCATCCCCCCTCAGATAATGGGCTGCAGTGGGATCATAAGGCCACTTCTGCTGCTTCCTCTGGGGTATTTCTCCTGTCAGAACTACAGCTTTTTCCACTTGAGGCAGGCTACAATCCAGTATGGTCAGTATCAACTGATGTGAACATAACCTGAATTGCAATCCAGTCTCACAAAAGAGATGCTGTGGGCAAAAACTCCTGGCCTGTCTATAGAACTCTACTAAACCCCTCCTTGTGGAAAACAAAAGGCTGCATATCCAACTAGGCAGGTTGGATTCTACCTTTGTTCAGTCCTGCACATTCTGCTCTTACATGCATTTACCTACCCATGCAGCAGAACTCTACAAGAGCTTGTTGAGACAATCTAGCTAAAATAAATGCTTCAAAAGGATTCATTAATGTTAATCACCTCAAAAATTCTGTCCAGAGGGTGATCATGCCCACAGTATTTACCTTGACTGGCTCAGCTGTGGTACCTCACAGTATGAAAGACAGCTACACTCCATTTGTTAAACATCATTGCTTGCACTGCAGCATCAGCTGGTGGCACTAATGCATCATTTCAGTGGTGCTGCCTCTGCAATGGGAGGACAGATGGCAGCAGCAAGAGATGCCATCTCAATTGCACCATGACTACAGCCTGCTAGAACACAGCACCAGATGCTTTCAGACTTTACGTCAAAGAAGCTATTTTAATATTCACCTAAAACAGAAGCTGCTTCTCATGAAGGGTTCTGAAACAAATAGGATTTTGTTAAAAAGGACACTGTCTTGTATTTTATGGCTTTCTGGAAATGCCTTTAGTAAAAGAAGATCCTTTGCTTGTAACTAATCTGCCTCTTTCCTACTTTTGTCAGTAGGCAACCAACACAAGAGGGGGCAGCTGAAGAGAAACAGCTCAGTTACCTGTAGACAGGCATTTTAAATCAAGTACATGACTGAACAAAAGAGGACACATACAAAAATCTTAATAAAATGCAGCAGAACTGTTTCTCCCTCTCTCCACAGCCAGAGGATAAAGGCTAAACAGGTTTATGCCACAGGCTAAAACTAAGTTTAGGAAGTGATTTTTTGTTGTTTTTTTTAAACTAATCCACTCTCTTCCAAGCAATAAAACACAGGTAAATTATTTAAATGAGAAGGTCCTCCTAAGTCAATCTTAGCAACCACATTAAATCTCTTTTTGGGGTCAATTCACACCAGTACATTCCCCTTAAAAAGAATACTGAAACTTGCTAAAGACAGAATTTTACAACTGTGACCATTCAGAAATGAAAGAATGGCGTAAGAAAGGAAGAGAACCACAACTCAGCTTAGGAGAAGTAATCTTATCCCCACACATTACATTACATTATTAATTATCCCTTCACACCAGTTTAATTCCAAAGGCTCATCTTTACTTTGGTTGCCTCTATGTTGTTTTCTCCAAAGAGCAATATACTGCCAGTGACCCCTTTACTCTGGTGTCACAAAAGTGCATGGATCCATAGAAAGATCTTAGAAAATGAAGATGTAACGGAGGCTTTTCTTACTCCAGAAAGGTTAGGAGAGATCCTGCTGGTATGTAAATTATAAACTTTCTGTCTCTTGTAGAGCTCATGCCCTCCAGGACGCACAGACTGCCCACTCCTGTCTGCCCCTGGAGGTAATTCAGGAGCAGGCTCTGGACAGGGAACAGCAGAGGCAGTGACAGCGGTGCTCCCTCAGCTCTCACTGCCTGCTGTTGCCAACACATACTGCACTCTGTATATTCACCCTTCTTGTGGGAAACACACTCAGCCATCGAAAGACATGGAGTTTATGGCACATAAAAATCAGGCTTCCTGCACTCATGTCATTTTGTAAGCCTAGCTGCATGCAGTCAGTTCAGTGTTTAGAGGGAGGTCTATTTTGTCTGCACAAAATTCTCAACTTCCATTCACTCGAATAGCTGAGTACTTAAATAGAGTAACATGGCTGGGCACCTCTGCTCTAAACCAAGTAGCAGAAGGTAGAGCAATCCCTTAAGACTTTCTGAATTTCTGGAAAAAGACCACATCTTTTGGTCAGACTACACTCTTGGTATAAAAAAAGGTGGCTAGGAATCCTTCCACGTTAAAACTGTTGTAAGGCAATGTCAGTTCTTCATTACTGCCTTGTGAAGAGATTAAAAAGACAGTGTTTGCAATCTCTCCTATGCTGTGAAATACATCCCATTCTAAAACATACAATATATTGTCCAGCATCAGAAATTCATAAAACAATTAAATATATCATTAGACTTTAAGTAGATACTGCCAGAAACAGAACTTGAAGTTTCACTTTGTAAATTAAGTCATAAGTCCTTGAAGAATCAAAAAATACCTCCTCGCTGACAAATCTTTGCTTCTACTATCACACAAAGCTTTTTGCCCTTTCCTTTTCCACTGCTGTTTTGTATTGTATTAAAAGAAACGAAACTTGTCTCTTCTTGTCAATTATGTATGAGCTCTGCAAACTTTAGGGTCACCAGAGCCTCTACACTGCACAGCTCACAGGAAGTGAGTTCTTAACTCAGTTTTATATTCATAGTACTATAATTTGGGGCTTTTCGAAATGACTATCCAATTCCCACTCCTGAGGATTTTTAATATAAACTCTTCAACATGTTTGCCTTCATTTGCCCTTTTACTATACCCACTCCTCCATTTTTAAGGCTGGTAACAAACCAGCACATTTTCATGCAGATGAACATCAGGAGTTGGGTTATTATTGCATGGGAATATTTAAAGTATCCCATGCCCCATTAAGAAGCTGCTTTAGATCTGTTCACAGCTCTCAAAGACCTGAGGAGGGAACACTCACCACAACTTGCAGCATTCGATCATTCTGGGCTTTCGGGGCCTCGGTGAGCATCTGGGTCAGAGTTTGCAGCAGGGTCTTTCCCAGAAGAATCACAGAGCCAAACATGGCAACTATTCCAAACACCATTCCTAGGCTGAACCTACACAGAGAAGCAAATAGTTCAACAATGCACAGCCTCAAGAGAAAAAGGGTATCAGCTCTGACATCTAAATCTCTGCTTTATAGCACAAGTTAGCACACAAAACACAGGGCAAAACTTACCTTATGCTACCACAATTCATCAACAATCCAGGACAAAAATGCTAAAGAAAACTAATAACAAAGATACACAGCAATAACACTAATAACATATATTCTCCTTGTTTAATAAATGTTTTACATCCAAACCATATCCTGATCCATTTTCAAATACTTTTACTCAGTTACCCAATATGTGTAACTTGCCTGTAGCTATGAATACATAAATTTATATGAATATATAAACATAATAATGTATAATTGACCATGTTGCACCACACCATCACATATTTAGAGATCTGGATCAAGTGATGGGGCAGTTTATGTACTTATATAGATAAGCTTCTTCAGTACATTTTGCATCTCACTCACAAATAATAAAGAACAATAAATAAGACTGAATTTTTTTAAAGAACAACTAAAAAGTACAACTGCAAGACCACATTAACACCGATTTCTTAAGCTACTCTGTTCTTCCCACCCATTTATTTTTCATTAAAATCAATGTTGAAAATAATTTCAATTCATGTCACTCCACCTAGTGACAAATTTTTATTCAGCATTAATATTATTATTCTTATTTTACACTGTCCTGTAGTTAAAGGATGTGATAACTTTTTTTCTAACACAAACACTTCACTACCAGTCCTTCTTCCTCTCACAACAGCGCAACTGTTCTCCTATCAGCCTTAATGGAGTTCACTGGGAATTAGAAGATTTATTTTAAGCAACATGTACTTGTAATGTTAATTAAAGAGACTAGTGGAAACATTATACTGTAATAAATTATACACATTAAAAATTGTAATTGATATAGAGCTATTTCAGACTGATTATTACAAAATCATTACATTCTAGAGAAACCAATATGAAGCAGATATCTCTTTTATTACAATCTCACTGAGGGTAGCAATACAGGAAATGAAAAGAAATTCAAACCTTACTCATTTAATATTTTCAGAGCAGATACAAGTAATGCTAGGAAGGCAACTGAACAATAGTTTTCTAAACCAGCCCAGGAGCACCCATACTAAACCACCCTACTTATCTACCTATTCCTAGCACTGTGCAACCTTAGCATGGGAAGGTGTGGGCAGATAAAAGAAGGTGGGCAAGGTGCTGAATGTCTGGGCAATGATTAACTACAGAACACAACTGTCTCTGAATACCTTGTAAACTCTAGTGATTGGGAGAGCTAAGTGTACAGTATTGAGAGTGATCTAGGATCCAAGAAGCTGCTTTCAGACCTACTTCTGTATGCAGTACTGCATGGAATAGCTGTACTCTTCAGAACCACAGGTAAAAATAGTTTAAGGATTTCTAGTTTTATAATATCTCAATATGCAACCTGTATTACAACTATGTATTTTTTAGCAGAGGATAAAGACTTATCTTGGCACAGGAAAATTAGAGCAACCACTCTAATTGGTTTTATCATCAGCCTACTAAAATAACCATGTCTATCCCCTGCCCTTCTAATGCTAAAAGGCACCAGTGTGGTTCAATTGTTGACTCTGTATTTGACAGAAGAAAAAAGACACTGAATTTATACCATAAGTAGAGAAATTTGGGTTTCCATCTCCCCCAGTTGTAGAACTGTCGGTTGAAGAGAGCTGTTTGCCAGCGCAGGTGAAAGGGAGAGACGCTCAAGCCGTACGTCAGCAGCCAGTCCTCGTATGAGGCCTTCAGAGAGCTGGAGGACTGCAAAACAATGGAAAATCAGTTAGACCTAAACATTCTAGGAAGATTTTGTAATGTGGTCAAGCAGAAAATGCAATCTGTTTATATAAAAACAGTTGTATAACTTCAGGTAAATGTCCTACACGTTATTTACATTTTGACATAGGTAGGTATGACGTAATATGAAAAAGTTATGTCACTCTTCTGATGTCATTTGCAGCAACTGTTAGAGAGAGAGACTGGGTATCCAGAGTTATCTGACAAACAAGATCTTACATCATCTTTCCTAGTGTTAATTCACTTTCAGTAATTCTACTTTCTGGTTAGAAGGCTACAGACTGTTGATGGTATTCTTTCGACATAAAATTATATTCCAATAAACATTTTAAAAGCTACAATAATGAAAAATGCTTCTTTTGTCTCCAGCTGAAAAAAACTTTCTAATACAGGTGAGATATGGCTCAGTATTGCAGATACCTGTAAGTAAGGATAAAAATGAGGTCTATTTTTCAAACAATACTTCAGACCCTGAAGAGGGTCTGAAATATCTAATCATGCTAACAAAGAACCACAAGGAATTTAGAGTTATCAACCTGTATTGCAATAGCAATTTCACTGTGGTAACTTCCCAGCATTTCAAGATACTTCCTTTAGTTCCAAAGATTTCTCTTGATGAGAAATGTGACCTATAAATGTCACCCATGAATACTTATCTCCAGCATTATCTTGAATTACAGACCAATAGACATGGTTTTTGCAATTGCTAACTTCACAATATATAGCGCCTGCATTCTCAATAGGCTTTAGTCACCTGCTACATGGAAGCTTGTGTCAGAAACCCAGCTGAAGGAATGCTGTCCTTGGAGGAGAAAGGACTCAGAGCTCAGGAAAAGCACACATGAGCCTTGAGCCTTCTGACATTGGGCAGTTCCCAAGGCAGGAGTGTCTCTGACACAGTCCAGACAAGCCTTTGGAGCTGTCTGAATGGGAGCATTGTTCCCAAGGCTCCCCACAAGCAGCAGCACCTACTGAAGACATCCAGAATGTGCAGTTCACAACAGGCTCCCCTCTCCTCCCCCACGAGGAACTTCACAGGTTTCTGGCTGGTGTCTGTGGTTCTTTGAACAAATTTAGAGCTTGCCAACTCCTTGTATTCCTCCTGCCCCGCACCGCAGTGGTGATGGGGGTTGAGGATCTCATATTGCACAACTGTTTTAACAGCTTTGCTCATTGTGTCAAATTAACTAAGACTTGAACACTAAAAGTTTATTTCAAGTACCAAATTTCCTCAGATGTGAGACCCATTTATTTACACCATTTATCTTTTCTGCCCATATATTTCTGTGTCATTTCCTTCTTCACCCTTCTAATTACAGCCACATTTTTATTCTGTCAGCTGAGGGCAGCAACAGAAATTTTCACTATAATGCATTCCCATCAACACTACTCACTCCCTATACCACCATTAAGTTTAGTGTCCACAATCAGATCAGCTTTTGCTAATTTTAACGGAACAGGATTAGACTTGTACACAATTGATACATAAGTCAAGCAAACAAAGAAAAAGACCTCTTCACATAACCTACCAGATAATTAAGAACAAAAATACATGTCATTAAGTACCTCTGATATGAGAAATTGTCTTTTGTGAGTTAAAAAAAAAATCCTAGTCACTCAGAGTCAAACAAACCTCAAAACCACCCTAATACATTATTCTAATAATCAGATACATTAATTTGACACTAGAAAACATGTTCCTTTTATCACATGCAAACCCCACTCTTTTTCCCTAGAAATGCCACAAATTCATCCCTTCAAATTCATTCCAACAACATCACAGCCCCACTGTCCTAGAAAGATATAAATAAGTATGAAGTTTTCCAGGAGAAATATAGAATCACTGACATACAGCTGTCAAATGTGGAAAAGAAAGGTAGGAAAAAATTTTACTTTTGTATTTTCCTCACTGTGTAAACATTATTCATGGTCACTAAATGATCGCAATCCTTTTTAAAATATATTAAAAAGCTCTTTGCAAACTTTTGCTCCTTCTGTCCTGATCCCAGTGGGATCACCACATTATACACACACCTTCGTGCCCTGGTGTGCTTGATTTCAAGCTGCCTTCACACAGGCCTTGGCTCTGCTTCTTTGGGATCTAAGGGATCTTTGTTAGATTAGTTTTACTATAAAAGCAACACCTATGTATTTATGCAAGTCTTCAAAATACCAGACATCTGCTAGATACTCCAGGAGTTCCATAGATATCTGCCAGGAGTCCTTAACATTCTTCTTTGCTGGCAAAATCTGTTCAAGAGCTCTGAATCATTTCAGCTTCCTGTCCTTAAAAGCTGAGAGCCAACCTTCACTGAATGTCTAATGCATCCTTTATCTCATCTCATAGTAGAACGAGGGACAACTTCCTACCCTTGACTCACTCCTGATCCTTCAGGCAGAATGAAATGTGATGACTTAGGATACTGGGAAGAAGAATTTTAGGAGTCTCAGTGATTCCCTGTTACAGAATCCAAGCTTCAGTGAAAACGTTGGCGTCAGTGGTACAATGAGGAGCAACAAGAGGGACTTAACATTCCAAATTTCATCTTGATTTGGCATAGCTTTAGTTTCCTAACACAAATGTATCTTTTAATTCTTACAATATGATAATATGTGAATTTATCTGGGCGAAAATACATTTATACACAGTTATGCTTTCTAAACTGTAGTCTAAGAGTCAGACTGCCAAATAAAATATTTAAACACTGAGCAAAACCAGTAAGGGAACAAACTGAGCAAAAGATATTGCACATTGAACAGGTTTACAGAATAAACATTGACTTCAAGTTACAGCACACATCCTTCTCTCACCAAAAATATCAACAGGATCATGCATGGAAAAGTGCTCTGATATTATTTTTCACTCATGCTCTGTACATCCTCTTGGTGTAATTACACTATAAGTGATTTGAGGTTTAATCAGGGACTGCTTTTTGCTGTGGTTGCTAAAAGCCCTGGGTTGTGACTGTGGTAGGAGATTTATAGTATCAGCAGAAAAACAAGCAAACTGACCTTCCTAATTATTCGAATCTGGTTATTTAATACAAATTCTATTTCAACTGCAGTACTCACAGTGAAACCTACAACTGAGATGTACATGAGATCTACCAGTAAGTTCACTGAAACTCAACAGCTCCCACATAATTCCTGACAATTAATAACCTTGGTCAACTTCTAGTTAAAAGATCAGAATTCAGATTTAACTCCTGGACTCTCATGCTTGCCATAGAATTCCAGGCATTCCCCTTTCTTTTTCAGCATAAATCAGGCATTAAGTGGGCTCCAGTGTAGAGGTTTTTTTTTCCTCCCTTGCTGCTGCAAGAAATGCAGTAGCTCTCCTTACTTACAAAAGAGAATGATTTTATGGTCTAATGCAGAAAAAGATCTTCAGAATCTCAGTGATGCAAACAGTCTCAGCATCATGGCACAACAGGTCTGGTACCTGAGCTCATTTCTTGCTTCACAGCCCAAGATTCTTCACCAGACACAAAGCTGCTGCCAAAAGGGAAGCAGCCTCCTGGCTGACCTTCCTGGAGTGTCTCGCTGCAGTCAGAGCACGTTCTTCTGGTACCTGGCCAACCTTCTCATGTGTTTCAAAACAATGCCACTTTTTTTTCCAAATACTTAACATAGACTTGCTGTAAGAAAATTTGAGATGTCTCCAGGTAAATGACTGTATTTGTTATTGTCATTATGTACAGACTAATATTTTGTAATTAACAGCTTTCATCATTAATGGAGCTACATTTGCTCTCCAATTAGCTGCAGGGGGAGACACTTTTCCAGGTTTTCTCAGTATCTGAATTTTCTTGTATTTCTTCCTGTATTTTACAGGAGTGACAAAATTAACATCTTGTACTTTGCTATCACTAAGCCTTACCTGCCTTGGCAGAAAGAGATGCAGCTCCCAGACTGTAACATTAAGAATTACAGATCAACCTTTCATTTCATTTTCCCTCATATTTAACCAGCACACAGCCTACTTCACATGCATTCTTTGTAATTTCAGTCAAGTCTTAGAAATCATTCCTCTGAATCTTTAAAAACAACCCAAAACAACGCCACACCACTTACTGAAACTTGAGCAATGCACAGATGCATCCCAGATATAACAAATGATGTCTTGGTGTATTTTGTTTTTAAACCTTCCCCCCTATATCAGGAGAAAAAGGATGAGTCTCCTAATACTCTCTGAGGATCAAAGTTTATTTCTTTGAAAAAGTACTTCTACCGAGTTCTGTCTCACCTTATTTCAGTAAAACTAAGGACATTCAAAATAAATAATTATGCATTACTTTCCACATTTTTTTTAGAAAAGTCATCATTATAAGGCACATACTCTACACCGCAAACTTACAAGGTCGTCTATAAGGTTTCTTTAATATCATAATTATTAAACTCCATTGAAATGCCACGGCACCGCTTAAGCAGCATATTACAAGCTGTCTTCCGTGACTTTTGGCGGCTTTGTTCCTTTAAGACATCCCGGAGCCCGTGCGCTGTCCCGGGAGGCGATCTGAGCTCAGCGCCGGGCGGAAGCAGCTCAGGGGCTGCCTGTGCCGGGGGCCCGGGGCCGGGATCGCCTCACGGCCCGGGGGAGCGCCGCGGTCCCGGGCACGGCAGCGGGGCCCTGGGCCGCCCGGGGCTCCGGCGGG